>VXAL01016813.1:15356-36159 GCA_013399475.1 Chauna torquata
CCTCCTTTTTTTTGCTCAAATAATATTAATTATAAGGTCTTAGTTGCCTTGCATTTGTTTATTATTCAGCCACGCTAGAGAAACTCACTTGTCAAGAAGTACTTCTGGTCTATGACTGCTCAGTCTCCTAGTTTTGGTCTTCTCCATTTGAACTGTGCTTGGTCACATGATATTGTCTCTGCTCTTCAAACTTTGCTAACAGGCAGCAAGAGTGTATGAATAAATCATTGCTAACTCAGTTATTTCTAAGAGATGCCAGACTAAAGAATGCTGTGCATATAGAAAAGAAGGAGACAGAGGAGGAGAGAAAATTAAAGGTCTATTTTGGCCTCTTCTCTAAAGGGCAGTACTGCAACCAAACTCCCTATTGAATGTGTTTGATTTCTTTCATGATGAGGGAAAAAGAGAGACGTGGATTTTGTTAGGATGAGTGAACTTTCATATTACTCTTGCATCCATACCTCTGGCTGTGTTGCAAATCTTAGCTCATGGCTGTTAGTGTTAACATCACACCAGCTCTTATTCTGTGCTTCCTGATCTGACCAAGTTGTTCAGGATTTTATCCAGTCTCATCCTGAAAAATCTCCAGCAATGGATACCAACCTATCTGGACAGTCAGCTCTACTTACTCTAGCACTGCATCTCCCTTCTCAAAATCAATCCAGAAATGTGCTGTATTTCCCCTTTGTGAGGTTGGTATCATACACTGAGAGAAAGAACAAAGACACCTAACAAAAGCATTAATGAGAGTGTACAGTAGGAGAGCAGTAAATCTGCATTATGTATCTAGGCTGGAATCTGACCTTACAGGGATATAAGAAAAGGCTTATCTGATCCCCAGAGTGCCATGGTCACAGCTGGAAATGAAGGCTTGAAAAATAAAGTTTATGATAGCTACTAATATTACAAATTGTAGCACTATGGAATAAATCACAGGAGCCATGAAACACAACATACGGTACCCTGTTTTCAGCCAAATGATTTATTCATGAATGTATGTAATTCAAATGAATTTGCCATGAATATTCATGGATGCTCCTTTGTAACTAGATATTGTAAGGATATCTAGGCTAATTACAACAGAGGCTCTTTGCTAACATTTGCATTGTGGCAGTGGGAACATTTTGGAAGTTGGAATTCCTTATTGCAGTCCCAGCTGCAACTACTTCAAGTGATAGAATGCATACAGAGGTCAACAAAGCAAATATGTAGTAATGCTTGGATGTAGTCTGCTGGCACCTACCCAACCTATTTGTAGAATATGCACCATTAAACTATGAATATTACATAACTTACTGCCAGTAAAATAGTAGACATTCATGCAGAGAAAGCCTTAAGCACAAGTAAGTCAAGTGGCTTTTGGGCTATGTTCCAGTAGGCACAAGAGGTCAATTTCTGCTCACAGTTACATTAGTGCAAATTCAGTGATTTCAATTAAGTTACTTTGGTGTGAATAAAATCCAAATTTGGCCCTGTCAACAGAGTCATAACTCACAAACTGGTAATTTTCTCTTCCAGTAACAGCACTAGGAAACAAATTATAGCATGATTCTTTATCTGTTTCCAGTGACATAGGTTCAGGATAAAATGTCATAAACCTGGTATTTTGTTTTTTNTGTTCCAGTAGGCACAAGAGGTCAATTTCTGCTCACAGTTACATTAGTGCAAATTCAGTGATTTCAATTAAGTTACTTTGGTGTGAATAAAATCCAAATTTGGCCCTGTCAACAGAGTCATAACTCACAAACTGGTAATTTTCTCTTCCAGTAACAGCACTAGGAAACAAATTATAGCATGATTCTTTATCTGTTTCCAGTATCAGCAGGAAATGATATTTTTTTTCTCTCTGTTCTTCACATGGCAGAGAGAGAGAGAGATCCTGGACATCCCATACGGAATTATCTGCAAACATATACAGAAAAACCTGGAAGGGAGCTGTAGCTTTGACATTGAAGGCAAGGAAAAAAGAAGCATGAAACTGACATAATAGCTGTGTCTTTGCTCATCTTGCGAATGACAAGCAGGTAAGATCCTCTGGGTATTCTTAGACTCATATATTCTAAGCTCACATGAGACAATTCTGATAATTTGGCATCCTGAACCATAGAATCATAGAATGCTATGGGTTGGAAGAGGCATTTAAAGATCGTCTAGTTCTAATCCCCCCGCCATGGGCAGGGACATCTTTTACTAGATCAGGTTGCACAAAGCCCCATCCAACCTGACATTGACCACTTCGAATGATGGGCCATCTACAATATCATAAATCACATATTTTTTCCCAATAATTGTTGCACCAAGACCAGAACTTTTGATGACCTCACTTAGTTTAAAGATATAGAAGTGAGGAGTCATTTCTCTTAAGATTGATATCTATGAGCCAAACACTAATATCTGATCTGATCATCTAAGGTATAAGCACTCCCAGGGTGTAATGCACAGGACAGATAGTTAACACAGGGTATATAAATCATTAATATAAAGAGTTTCTAGATAATAAGAAAGCCCAGATACAGATGTCAATGCTTACAATATCCTAAATTTAGATAAGATGAATCTCATCCCCTCTACGATAGAAAATTCAGGATTTTCCTTAGCAAATTGTTCAGATATTCATTTCACTGTTAAAATATGCACCTGAGTTCTCATATAAATATGTCTGGCTTCAGCTTTATCCCAGAGCTGGATGAAAGCTTTTGTAGTCTGGGGAAAAAAAGAAGGAAGGANTTAACTAGAAACAATAATTCTTGCAGGAAATGTTTCCACTTTTTCTGTGTTTGTTAATAAATGTCCTTCCTTAGCCATTGCCTCCTGTTATGACTGTTCACTTTGTCCCCATGTGGTTATTATGGATTGTGATTATGTCACCTTGTAACCTTTTCTGGGATATACTCTCCTGATGGAGCCTTTTAAGCTTTTTACTAACAGAAAATTTTCAGACCATATATTATTCCTGTAGCTTTCTTCTGAACCTTCAGAACTTTCCAGTGTTAGTGAAACATGAACAATGGAAATAAATACTATTTTCCCCTCTAGTGCTGTAAGCAAAAATTTCTCTCCATAAAATGTATATGATGCTACATTTGACTCCCTTAAACTTAATGGGCATTGCTGAGCAGCATAGCTTTATATTGCTAACATGTTATTTATTCATTTTACATTCTTTGTGTTATCCTTATCAGTTATGATTCTATATTTTGCTTCCAGATCACTGATAAAATATATTGCAAATAAATACTCAGGTAAACACTATTTTGAGACATCACTTGAGCTACCCCCAGCTGAATGGCACTCTTTTCTTAACACTATTTCTGAGTTACTAGCCAGTTTCTAAATAATGCATTGTGTGCAAAATTGTGTGCTAATTGTGCAAATTTTGCAAATTTGTGTGCACATCGAGACAACAGGAATAGAGGGTGGCAGTTTGGGTCAGGTCAAATAAGCTAGGTTCTTTTTCTAATAGCTAGATTGTTATTATGCAATTACAGGGAATGAACAATTACAAGAAGCAACCAGGTGCAAAAGATCCCTATTCCTCACCTTCTCAAAGTTTTGAAGGTACATAACGGAAGCGAACTTTAGCTGGGGAGGGTGCATGTTAAACTAGCACTAAAGGCATTGAAAAAAGTGAGAAAAACAAAACTGAACAGAAGATAAAAGAAGTACAATCAACAGAAGCACAGCGGGAGAGTCTTTGAGTGCCTTGGATAAGAAAAAGGGTGCTCTTATTCCAAGCTTGTAGAACAGCAGTTTTGCTCTGTGCTTGATTTATATTGTGCCCCTTCTATGGAATCAATTGCCTGAATGCTGGCAAGAGCTCCGTACTGCTCCATTAAATGTAAGACCCACTGTGCTACAGGGTAATGATTAGCATGGACAGGAACAGACAATAATGCCTAAAAATTCATTGCAACCATGTTTTTAAAAACTATCAAGTCGTAACTTAACAAAAAGCCCAATTAGTGCCCAAATATCTTGTCTATTTTTTTCTAGCTGTGGCATTACCATTGTTAAAATATATCAAAACTAATGTATAATTCCCAGAGTATAAAATGATATTACAAAATAAATATTCTAAATTAACAGTTCTCTATCCTGTATATGAAACCTAAAATGTGGAAATACACTATTGTATGGATGATAAATGAAAATCAGCTTGGATTTGTGAAATGATCATTATATATATACTGCAAACGTATAACAAAATAACATTTTCCCACCCACATGCATGTGATCTGTTGTTAATGAGTTGAAAATTAGTCATTTCAATTACCCTTTTTAATTTTTTCCCTAACAGATTATTCTTGGTATTTGGATGCATTTAGCAAGAACCAATAATGTATCCTTTTATTTATTTATTTATTTATTAACATAGGAAACACAAAGGGAGCTAGGATTTTTAATATTTTTGCTCCTTGAAAGAAAATTATTAAATACATATTAATGTCTGGGATCTACTGAAACACAATTTCACATGCACTTAAGTGAATACATGTAGAGGAGAATGATTTTATACTTCTACAAAACTATTCTAGTTGTATTTCATCTTTGCGGGGTAAACATTTATGTTCAATGGTTTCATTGTGTGTAGTTTGCTTTTTCAGCAGAAGTGATCTGTAGGCAGCATGAATTACTATTGATTTAGAAAGACATTTCAAAAACATTCATTGTAGCATCAATGTTCACAGGGACAAGGGTTATTTGCACAATTCACATTGGAGTCTGAACACATACTTACAAACACACTTACAGACAGCAAGATCTCACGTTCTGTATTCGGATATCTGGAGAGTGATACCTGTTCTCTCGTTTGGTCACAGTTGCCATATGCTGCGTTTTGTTTAAAGTATACCAGTGAGCAGCAGTCAGGGTGACTGACTCCTTGTCTTGTCTAGTCTGGAGCTCTTTGAATCTGACTGATTCTCCTCTAAAGAGTGAAAAAACTGTGATAGACTCGTTCTCTGTAAAACTATATGAAATCCAGGAAGTTGCCAGACTGAGAGTAAGATTGGACCTGCTCTGTCTGGAAGTAATGCAGAGGTGAAGATGGCTTCTAATCTTTCATCCAAAGCTGTTTCATGCAAAAGAACTGAGTTTTCTAATTTCAAAATTATCTTCTAGTTTTCATGCCAGTAAAATGTAACAGTGGAAATTCAAGGCTTTGCAGGTGATTTTCATATGAGTTCTTTAAGGAAATAATCATACAGATCCCCCTCAAACCTCTGCATGTGGTGGGTGCCACCAGTGGCACACTTATGATTCCCAAGCATCATGAAGGAATAGTCCATTAATGCTATTAAGAATTTCAAAGATTACTATAAATATTACTTATTTGGCTTCATTGTGGGAAGAAAGCAAAAACAAAACAAAACAAAACAAAACATTTAGGTTAAACACAAGAGAAAAATAATTCTAATGATGAAGAGAGTGAAACAGAAACAGATTGTCTCAGAATTTTGTGAAGTTACTCAAGGTCTTCAAGAGACAGCTGGGCAGCTAAAAGGCAGGAATGACATGGATAAATTTGATCCTGCCATGGGGGAACATGACAGGTTAAAGTTTAGGATGGTTCTATAAACATGACAGCCTGAACGTATTATAAACCATCCTAGAGACTAATAATAGTAGGCAATTACAGGCAGTTAGTAAAAATTCAGACATTCACTTTCAAGGCAGTTAGTAAAAAATTAAACATCCTGTTCTGAAAGCTTCAGCTAAAATGCAACAGAAAGTGGGATAAGCAGAGATAAGAGTCAGATCAGAACCTGTCCCTCTGCCTTGAGATTCTGTGCTGGAACACACTGATCATTCCCCCCACAGAGCCCATCTCACTGTTAATGAACAAGTTCACTAAAAATCAGGAATACATTATTTATGTCAAGTAATTACCCCCTCATAAAAGCCAGGGATTTCATATGAACAGAAGCACACTACAGAGTGTGTCATAGTGTGCCTGTGAGAAATGACTACTTGGTTAGTGACTTCACCATAAAAAGCATTTTTTTTATCATCAACAAGCAGTAGCATTCTCTTTTCAGGTTGTCACTGTTAGGTCTTATCAAGGATTTGCATGTCAGATCCTTCCCTCTTTCCCTATGCTCCTCCAGAGAAGATATTACAGTGTTTCACCAGAAAATGAACAAGCAAACAAACAACAACAACAAAACACAACACTTCAGATTTAACATGAAAGCTTGAAGAGAGTGACTAAGACGATCCTGCAGATATTACCACCTTGATTTGTCCTCAGTTATATCATCTCTGATGAGGGAACTCATACTCCTTGAGATTATCATTAGGACACACTAAAAGCAGAAAAAGGTGCTACTTGTGGTGTTAAACTTGGCCTTTCATGGTATTCTCCCTCCTGCTTGTTTAGTTTTGATACTGCTAAAGACAATTACTCTGCAACATTTAATTCAAAAGTTCAAAACTGAAGCTATTGCAGGATGTTTTATTGTATTTCTCATTTCATTAATCTTTCTCTATCATCTATTTACTGGATATGAATTGTAAGAAGCACTGTGCCACATTTGCATGCTTCATAAAAACAGTTTGCATGTGCAGACAGCATATGGCAAATGTATAAATGGTTATGAATAAATCATGAATCATCACAATTATTAATAACTGATAAAGTCCTGAAAAAGCCTTCAGCTGAGCAAACTGAAAGAAGAAGAGAGTGCAAAATGCCTTGGAGAAATGTGTCTTCACTTAAGAAGTGAGCACTCCCACAGCCTTGAACGCTGGATTTGGAGGGAGACTGTGTGGAGCCAGCTATCACAATGGTTTTAGCAGCGATGACTTTAACGAAGAGTATGTTCTTCTGGAATCTAATGACAGAGGAGGTGGTGAGAGGAAGACAGAGGGATAGATTGCTCAGGGGATTTGTAATGGGAACATCAAGATAACACTTGCCAATTTAATTGCACTTTTCATCGTATGATCTCAGAGTGCTTTTGTCATAGATTCATCGCTTTTATGGCCAGAAGGGACCATTAGATCATCTAGCCTGACCTCCCGTTTAATTCAAAATTTCATTTTACAGAATCCAATATCTTGAATGCTTTGGAAACTCTGAGTTTAATCCTGTAACTCTTACCCATGTTGAGAATTACGTAGAAGTCCTAACTTCAATGAGATATGTTTTGTGCATAAATACTGCAAACTGAAAAGAGCTACAGAACCAAATCCAGAACAATTTAGGATGCAAATGAACCTTCAGGATATAACCCTGAGCAAAGACATTACTGTTGGAGGGCCTGCTGAGATGCATCTTTTTGCTTTCCTCCATTTCTCTCTTCACATACTTCCAATTTTTACTCTAGGATTTACATGTGTACTAAGGCATCTCACATCTAAAAGAACAGAGCTCTTCTCTGCTGCATTTGGTGGGGTAAAACATTCTACTTTTCCACTCTTTTTCTGTGTTGTGAGAGCCTGGAGAACCTGCTCAGTTAGGAGAAAGAACAAGTACTGAAGTTACTTCTTAGGAAGAAAAAAACATTAGTGTGGATCTGGCGCAGGCATATGGTTTCCTCTCCACTCCCTTCTTCTCCATGTCTTGCCAATCAGCTCCAACCCACAAGCCTGGAGCTGCCACATTACTTCCAATGCTACTACACCCTGCAACACAGCTAGTGCTTGCTTCGCTGCTGCTTCCCAAAGACTACAAGCTTGGATGCAGAGCCAAGTTAACACAGCTTTACGCATTTTGCAGGAGACTTACTTCCCATCTGGCCAGTTTGGGGCATGATCAGATCACATCTGTCTGTATCTGCTCATCAAAACAGACATTTAGATTCACCCATCTCTATGTTTCTTTTTGAGACCCCTAGTCAACTAGGACTAGAAAGTATGTCCATCTAATGAGATGCATGAGGTGACTAAGTCCAGATGTTGTACAACTAAGGCAAAAATGTTAATTTGATGCTGCTGAAATGGTGCAAACAAATGGTAAAATTTATCTTCTAGTGACTCATGTATCATGGGAAAAGAGTATGTACAAATCTCTTCTCTTTCTTTCTCTCTGACCAGGCGTTGCAATCCATCACCAACAATCAATACCTATATTATTTGATTTTTTTCTGTATAACAATATCTCAGCTCTCAGAAAATGTTCTAAGGTAGTATCACTAACTTTTGTTGTTCCAGATAACTGTGCATTTTTGAGGTCTATTCCAATCCCAGAATGGATCCCTATAGCTGTAAAAAGAAAGGGGAAAATAACTATGCTTTCAGATGGCCTAATTTGGCAATTCTAGCCCATTCTGCTTTTTGATCATTAGGAGATCCATAATTCACAGAGCACATTGTAAATATATGGCATGCTAAACTGGCAATAATCACTGACAGTTGGCTTATTTGTGATTACATCATGGTGAAAATGGTTAATATGACTTTTGCATTGCTACAGATGGAACAAACGGCGAAGACTTTGGGTTCCATCCTGATAAATATTGGCATAACAATATAATCATTTTCCATTTTTTTTTTTAAATGATAAAATTATCATATTTTCTGAGAAACTGAGAACAGTGTTTCTTGAGGCCATTCCATTGGCTTTTTCTCCTGATCAGATCAGATATAGTGGTGTAAACAGAGGTTTTTATGCAGAATTTGGAAACTTGCATGCCAAAATCTTGAGAGACAAAAATGTTGTAATTGGATCCATTATCACAGAAAACTTGTCATTTGACCCATCTTAATGACAAACGTCATGCTTTTATGCAAATCAGGTGCCTGTGCTTGCATGAATTAGGAATTAAAAAAAAAAAAGGTAAAATGTAAAATATACTAGAGTAGTGATCAACAGGTTGAATTCCAGACAGCAAGTGGTTTTAGTAGCATTTCTGAGGTGTCAATACTAAGACAGATAATGTTAAATGTAATTATTAATGATCAAGATGACAGGTTGGAATGAACTGACTTACTGTCAGCATGTTCAAGGGTGACAGCAGGTTAGGGGTAGCTACTGATGTCATGAAAGGTATGGCATCTCAACAGGTTAGATAAATGAGTTGAGAGAAATCTCATGAAGGTCAACATGGGCAAACAGAGACTCCTGTGCTGGGGATGGAGTAACCCCATGCACCAGAGCAGGTGAGGGGCTAGGAAGTGGCTCAGCAAAAGGACCTGGAGTCAGTCCTGTTGGACAAGAAGTGAGCAGTACCTATACAGTGGTCCACCTCACACTGAGGTGTATTAGCCAGCAGATGGAGTAGAGTGATTATTCTTAGGTATCTGGAACCTGTGAGACTGCACTGGTGAGCACTATAACTTGTTTTGTCCTCCCCACTACAGGATAGATGCTATGAGACTGGGAAAATACTGTGGAGGGACACCAAAGTGGTAAAGGGGATAGAACATGTGATGCATGAGGAGAGGATGAGAGAAATGGCTTTGCTTGGCCTTAAGGACAGCAGCCTAAGGGGAATGTTATAGTTCTCTATGATTTCCTAAAGATTTGTTATACAAAAGATGGAGTCAGACACTTCCCGATGGTGTACAGGAAAAGTACAAGAGAGAACACAAACTGCAGTAAGAAAATTCTGATTTGATGTAAGGAAAATATTCTTCATCTTGAATGTGTTCAAACACCATTACTGCTTGTCCAGAGACGCTGTAGGATCTTCATCCTCGGAGACATTAAAAACTTGACTTGATACAGGTAAAAGCAACCTGATCTAACCCTAACATTATCCCTACTTTGAGCAGGAGGTTAGACAAGACAACTTCTCCAGATCTTTTCCAACCTAATTTTTTTCTATGAACCTAAAATATTTCCTACTAGAAAAATTATGAAGAAAATATATTAAACATTTTGAAAAGGGACTACAGAGATGATAGCTGTATGAGTAAGTTAGATGGGCATTCCAGAAGAGTTCTTCTCAGAGTGAAATTCAATGTTATTCAGGATTACAGATATTTTTAATGGCTATTTATGAATCCAGTATTAATAGTGACTTACTCTGTTCTTTCTTCCTTCCTTTTTTTTTTTTTTAAACTAATTTGTAGTTTTCAGAGCTCCTTTGAAGCATGAACACATTTACAGATATCTCTTTCAATGCCTCTAACGTGATGAAATACTGACCCTGTTAAATAAAGGGAAAAAAACATCATTATGTGTTTACTGGTTTCAAGGAATATCTACGTGTGATTTGTGGCACAGAATCTGTACACGGTCCATGAAGAGAAGCTGTGATTTTTTTCATGTACTTAATAGGACAAATAGCATGAAGATGATTACAGAGCATAAAAAATTCTGTATAGATTTCAGTAAAGCGAAACTCATCTAATATGTTATTTTATGAACATATAAAGGGACAGACTGCCCTTGGGTAACAAACTCATTCTTCCACTGAGTTCATTCAGGAATCTGATTGACATTTCAGGGCATGCTCTGAAATCTGGCACTGTAATGTTTCAGTATTGTCACCGTATAAAGTGCAGGGGGCAGATCACTATTTACTGTACAGTTCCCAAGCAGGAATGGGGGGAAATAAAAAGCTTTTTGTTTGTAGTGAGGCTTTGATTTCTATAAAAGCTTTAAGATCATTGTATTGGGTTTACGTAGTAAAAGTTTGGTAGCAGGGGGGCTGCAGGGGTGGCCCTTGTGAGCAGAGCCCAGCAGCTGCCCCATGTCAGATCAGAGCCAGCTCCAACCGGCTCCAAAAGGGACCTGTCACTGGCCAGAGCTGAGCCCATGAGCGACGCTGCTTGTGCCTCTGGGAAAGCAGATTGAAGACAGGAAAAATCTGTTGTGCATCAGCAACTGGGAGAAACGAGTGAGAAACGTAGAGAGAAACAGCCCTGCAGACACCAAGGTCAGGGAAGAAGGAGGGCAGAAGGTGCTCCAGGCACCAGAGCAGAAGTTCCCCTGCAGCCCATGGAGAGGCCCATGGTGGAGCAGGCTGTCCCCCTGCAGCCCATGGGTCACCACACGTAGTAGATCTCCACGCTGCAGCCCATAGAGGAGACCACAGTGGAGCAGGTGGATGTGGCCTGAAGGAGGCTGCAGCCCATGGAGAGCCCCCACAGGATTAGGTTCCGGGCCGGACCTGCAGCCCATGGAGAGGAGCCCACGCAGGAGCAGGAGGTCTGGTGGGAGCTGCCACCCGTGGGGGACCCATGCTGGAGCAGTTTAGTCCTGAAGGATGGCCCCCGTGGTATGGACCCATATTGGAGCAGCTCTTGAAGAGCTGCAGCCTGTGGGAAGTCCACGCAGGACCCGTTCGGGAAGGACGGCATCCCGTGGGAGGGACCCCACGTTGGAGCAGGGGAACAGAGAGCGACCATGAAGGAGCAGCAGAGACGAAGCGATATGGGCTGACCGCAACCCCAATTCCGCGTTCCCCTGCACCGCTCGGGGGGAGGAGGTAGAAGAGGGTGGATGGGGGGAAGGTGTTTTTAGTTTGCTTTTAGTTTCTCACTGCTCTAGTCTGCTAGTTATAGTAATAAATTATATTAATCTCCCTATGTTGAGTCTGTTTTGCCCGTGACAGTAATTGGTGAGCAACCTTCTTGTTCTTATCTCAGCCCTTGAGACTTTTTCTATCATATTTTCTTCCCCTGTTCCTTTGAGGAGGGGGAGTGAGAGAGCAGTTATGGTGGAGTTCGGCTGCTCAGCAGGATAAAACCACAACAATCATTTTTTTCTTTCATAACCAGCTGAGAGGTAGTTCTAAGCCCATCAAATCTTACATAAATGCTCATAATTGCGTGGGCTTATGGTTAGAATCATAGAATCACAGAATAATAGAATGTCTGGAGTTGGAAGAGACCCACAAGGATTATCGAATCCAACTCTTGGATCCACACAGGACCACTCAAAAATCAGACCCTATGACTGAGAGCTTTGTCCAAACGCTTCTTGAACTTCAGCAGGCTTGGTGCTGTGACCAGTTCCCTGGGGAGCCTGATCCAGTGCCTGACTACCTTCTTGGTGAAGAACCTTTTCCTGATATCCAGCCTGAACCTCCCCTGTCACAGCTTCATGCCATTCCCTCAGCTCCTGTTGCTGTCACCAGAGAGAAGAGATCAGCACCTGCCCCTCCGGTACCCTCTAGAGGAAGCTGTACGCCACCATGAGGCCTCCCGTTTGTCTCCTCTTCTCTAGGCTGAACAATCCAAGTGACCTTGACCACTTCTCATATGTCTTGCTCTCTAGACCCTTCACTATCTTTGTTGTCCTCTTTGATAGTTTTGTGTCCTTCTTACACTGTGGTGGCCAAAACTGCACACAGTACTCAAGGCAAGGCTGCACCAGCGCAGAGCAGAGCAGAGCAGGACAATCATTTCTCTCAAACAGCTAGCAATGCCATGTTTGATGCGCCTCAGGATACGCTTGGCCCTTTTGGCTGCCAGGGCACACTGTTGACTCATATTCAACTTGCCATTGACCAGAAGCCCCAGACCCCTTTCTGTGTGGCTGCTATCCAGCCTCTCATCCCCCTCATTAAATGCAATTAACTTACCACTCACTGTCCATCAGACAGTTGGCAATAGCTGACTACACGCATGCTTTTAATGCAATCCAGTGGTGAAGTAAAATAGTTTTTATTTCTGTACATTTAACTTTCCACTAGAGTAAACTAAGAGTTTTCATATTGTCGACTATCACAACGTCTGCTTACAGGCAGTAAGACATTCTTCTGCAGTATTTCAAAAATTTTCTATCATATCCCTATACTCTGACTACACAATAAAAATCTGGTGTATAAGTCCTGTTTTAGTTGACACTTCCCCTGTCAGATTTCAGGGCTGAAGGCCTAACTCAGAAAGTCTGATCCCATATATAAATATACAGAATATATATATATATCTTATACATACATATATCTTAATTTACAGATAAAAGTGAAAAAAAAATTAGTGTTTAACTATTCCAAGTTAATTGTGATTGCAGCATGCTGTGGTTTAACTGCAGCAGGCAGCTAAGCCCCACACAGCCACTCACTCACTCTCCCCAGGTGGGATGGGGAAAGAATCAGAAAGGGAAAAGTGCGAGAACTCATGGATTGAGATAAAGACAGCTCACTAAGTAAAGTAAAGCCGAGTGTGCAAGCAAAGCAGAACAAGGAATTCATTCGCTACTTCCCATGGGCAGGCAGGTGTTCAGCCACTTCCAGGAAAGCAGGGCTCATCACGCGTAACGGTTTCTTGGGAAGACAAGCACCATCACCCTGAATGTCCCCCCCCTTCCTCCGTCTTTACCCGTTTTATTGCCGAGCATGGCTTCATATGGAATATCCCTTTGGCCAGTCTGGGTCAGCGGTCCTGGCTGTGTTCCCTCCCAACTTCTTGTGTACCCCCAGCCTCCTCACTGGCAGGGCAGCCTCTATGAAGAAAATTAACTCTGTCCCAGCCAAAACCATGACAAGTAAATTGCCTGTGACATGTTGCTCTGATTTCTCATGGCATCACTTGGATAATTCTATATGGCAAAAAGGATTAAGTAACAGGAGAAAGCATAGTAAACTTCTTTTTACTCTACTTTAGAGGTAAGGTTGCTATGCATTCAAATGAATTATCCAAAGATCAGTAATGTAAAACTCCTCAGTTTTGCTGAATCCAGAAAAATTATCACCAGCATTTTAACCTTTGAACTGAACATATGGTCACAGACTTCAAGGATACTACTTGTGCTCTGATTTACCTTATAGCAGAAATATTTTCATAATGAAAGTTCCTTACAGTCTTATGCAAACCCTTACCCAAACATATGCTGTCATTATGCAGTAGTTTGTTTCCCACATAATTTCCCTGCCTTTGAAAGAATAACACTTCTCTTACCTGAGTGAGATTTTTCATTAAAATAATGAGCTATATAACACCTTGATTGGTGCAATTAACCAAAGATCAGAGAATACTTTATAAATTATAATTTCAACTCCCTACAAACAAGAGTTTTTAAATACCATTATCCCCATTTTCCCGAGGCATGGATTGAAGCAGACTGGAGTTCACTCAAGTTCCTACTTGAAAAAGCTCTGCATAAACCTTTCCCTGATGAGGCTCCAGCAGTGGCTCACTCTCTTCACTGGCTACATATAGTTCCCTGGTGTCTTATCTAGAAAGAAGTTTTGTCTGCTGCCAAAGTAATGTAACACCTATGCCAGGCACCTGTAATAGGCAATCTGGGTTTTTACTGGTGCCCCTTGTCCAGCTGTTGCCCACAGGCTGTGAGTGGCACAGCTGAGTGAGTATTAAACCTGCAATTGCATGTGTGACATGCACCTCTGAGACATCCCAATCTCTTTTTGAGGAATGGTCCCCTTTCCTGCGTACTGTATTGCAGAACCATGATCGAACACATGAATTTTGTTTGACTTTAGGTGGTAAGAGAATCCAGCTGAAAAAATAAATCTTTTGTACCTCTTCTAGAGTACTTGACAACCAGACTGATTTATCTCATACATATTTATCAATTTCAAGAGCGTTTTGGAAGACATTTGACATTTCATTTAAAATACTTGTATTATTAGCCTTGAATGCTTATTTGCAGCATTAAAAATCACTGCTATTGGTTACAAGGGCATAATTAAGATTATGCCAAAGTCATCCTACATATGAGGTCAGACTGTATGTAAATGTCAATGTGAGGAATATGTGAATATGTATGTAAATATGTATATGCCTATAAAACATGTATGCACACGTATATTTTTATTATCTATCATGTAGTCTTGAGTTGTTCTATTTTAAGCAATATTCTGGAATTCTGCATCCCCCAGCAAAAAACACTTGCATTTGCATGGTCATACATCAAGAGACTTCAACTTCTGGGACAGGATTCATTTCACTGACCTTAAGATATATACAGAAAAGAAGAAAAGATATCTCCATCTGAGCTAGTTTTTTATGCGCTCTTAGTAATCAATGGAGACAAACCAGCACCTTCAGGGAAAAAAAAAAAAAATCTTCTACATTATGTAGTTGTATTCTTTAAATGAATCTTGCATTAAATATATCCGCTCCCTTTAAGAAAGTATATACAACTTGTTGACAAAAATATGTCCATTCGCTGAGTAAGACAAGGTCCTCTTCTGGACTCTAATATAACTCTAGTTTCCAGTTCTGTCTAGAAATCTATACAGATGGAGATTTTTCAGGATCATAAACACATGTGCAATAGTAATGGACTTCAAATATAGAGTTAGTCAAAGAATTGTCGGTATTCTTCTTCTTGTAAAATAATAATGAGAAACTTTTCAAAAGAACGTGTCTATTTGTATGAAAAGTCACTATGAAGGTTTCTAGTCAAAAAAAGAGAAAGAAGAAGTAAGATAAAATATAAATAGGTAGAGAAGGAGATGGGAAAAAAGACTGGAATGAGTAAATAAATAAATAGTAGGTAAACAAATAATGTCAACATTCCAGAAAGTAGAATGTCTGGATTTGAGTTTTGAGCAAAACACACAGATTGTTTTTTCTTTGTCTCTTTATAATGTCATCCTGAAGGACTGCAAAATGCTTGAGCTTCCTAACATTGACAGTGATAATAATAATAATAATTTTTCACTCAAATGTAGGATGCTTTCCTTAAACCCTCTCTCACTTTTTAGGCTAAGCTCTTTGAGGATTTTTAAACAAAACATTTATTTTGTGACTCTTCTAGCTTTAAACAGAAAAACAAGTAAAATATAAGAAAAGAGAAACATTCTACATCTTCTACAAAATAAAAACTAAAAAGCATGTACATTTGGAAAGCCATCCTCTAACATAATTATCCACTCAGCTACTTTCACTGGCACATAACAACAAGAAAAAAAGAACCAGTTTTATGTTGATGTCACCATCCTGTCTTTTTATAGATAGCTAGTGCTATCCCAAATAGATGTATGTGCTTGAAAGATTAGTCCTGTTTTTATATGCATAATGTATCAACATCATTGCACAGCTCCAAGCGTAGTTAACTTTTATTTAAAATGAAGAAGCATAATGAAGACTGTGTGCTGGAAATGTCATAAGGAACTGCTTGTGTATATTACCCACTTTCAATTTCTATGATTTATGTGATGGAAATCGAAAGCATGCTGTGAAAAGTGAAGCCCTAGACATGAAACTTATGAAGCTGAATACTACAAAGGACTTTGGCATCTGAGTTGCTCTGGGAAATGATTTGATTTTGCTGTTATGAAGGTGAAAGCAAAATAGTTTTCTTTAAGTTTATACTTTGATTTACTATAACATCCTCATTTATATTTTCTTGTTCTGATGTCGAGATAACAATGGAAATCTAGTGACTTTAAGAGTAACCTTAGCACACAATGTTATTTCAATGATTAGGAAATTGTTTTTTTAAATGAAGTCTTGATTATGTAATGTATCCCTAATCAGAGTACTCCTCTGCATATGATTAAATTCCAAAAAGCCACATACTTAAAAAGGGTATATAATTAAAAATAAGTATTATCCTTGGACATTAAGAAATGCTCTTCTTATCAGAGCTGCAGAATGCTGGCTAAAGTATTATGTGGGTCTGTTTGGAGTACAGTTAATGTATTAACATCTCTGTTTAAGTATTTATTAATCAATGATATGTGTTGTATATCATTTTTAATTTGTACATTCCTAAAGGATGAAGGCTTTTTGCTTTATAGTGCATGGAGTTGTGATTCAAAGTCCCTCAGTTCTGTAGTGCTAGTATTAATCACACTCTACAAAATCTCAGGTTTGATTATGAAATGGGTTTTAAGATTTTTTTTTTTTTGTTGTTGTTGTTGTTACATTAGTTTAGAAATAACTCAGGTATGTTGTTTCGCATATAAAGATCATTCCTATAAGGAAAAAAAAGCCAAAGAAAGTAAGATACCAGAGCCAACCTGTGTTCTCCAGTTTCATGACATGCATTTGCATGGCAAGTTTAATCCCTGTGTCAGGCTTTCATCATGTGAAAAACAGGGAAACTATGCTCAGAAGGGCACTCTTGGGCAATCTAAATCCTTGGCTGGGAAAAGGGACCATGCAGCAGAATCTTCTGAGGTCAGCTTTGTCAGTCTGATTAGGGACCCAGCTACTTACGCTACAAAATCCATAGGGAGTTGCTGTAATCTCCTTCCTTGAGGATAAGATATCCTCTTGGCAACCTGAGATATAAGAAATGCGTTTCGTGGTGATCTAGCATATGAAGCCACGGTAGACATGGCTCTTAGGATCAGGGAGACTGACCACCAGAAAGAAAACAGAAAAGAAAACAGAAGAGGAAAACCCACAACTATTTACCAGAGTAGGTCAAATACCAGAAGAAAGGAACTGGAGAAATTAATCTCACAGCTTTTGAAGCTGAAAGTCTTCTGCAGGATGTCTTCATAGAGGACAGGCTTTAGCAAACACAAGGTTTTAGACTCATCATGGGGGATATCGAATGAAAGTCCAAGGCTTGTATCAGACAGGAAATCAGATTAGCTGAATCTTTCTGAGCTCAAAAATATTTGAAAGCTGTCCAGTGAGAAGCATCTATTAGATGAACTGAAATAGGCAAGCTTCATATGGAAGATCAATAACACTTGAGGTAATAGAAAGATGTATGGAAATCAAATTAATTTTGTTTAGGAAAACATGCACCTGACATTTCAGCATACATTTTTACCAAATGTAGCAAGATTAGTTCACTGTAAGGCTTTTTATTATTATTTAATATTAGAGGCAACATAGTCTCAGCTGGTATAACACAGCACAGCTCCACTGAAATCAAGAGAACTACACTGATTTATAGCAACTGACGATATCATCCCATACTTTTACATTAACAAGCTTAGAAAAGCTATTTCTCCACAAATAGGAAAGCTAATTGTCTGACCTTTCAGCCTCATCCCTTTTTATAGTTGTCCTGGGGATTTATGGAGAAGAGTTATGAGAAACAACCTGTCTTAGGACAGGATTAGCTGAACCTCTGCCCCACTCAGGTTTCTCTGAGCATGACTACATTATCCAACAGAGCATGATGAAGGAGCAGCTGAGGTGTCTTAGTTACTGAAGTCCTTGTATTTCATATTACAGCCATGAGATAGCTCTGAAACTGAACTTCAGCACCCGGTGTACAGGTGGGGCCTAGAAGTGCAGGGGGAACCATCTTTGGTCTTTCTTGTCACTGTGTGACATCTGCAATCCCTAGGCAGGGTCATACTCTTCTTTTTTTACATATTTTTCACTTTGTCGCCAGACTGAATGAGTTTGCACGTAGCTATGTTTTGTTCCATTCACAAACATCAGCCAGTAGGTTTGACCAACTTCTTCCCTAAAACATCGGTAACAAATTTGAGAGCACAGATTTTAAAGCAATGATACATACTTTTCATATTTTATCTCTCCATCCATCCATCCACCCATGCATCCATCCTTCTTGTAATCACTCACTGCTAATCTTATGTTTCACCACAAGTCGAATGAGATAAACTGTCCTCTCAAGTTACTGCGGCAAAACTAAATCAATCTTCATTCCCTTAGCCAGACCAGATCCTGCTGTGTCTTTGGATCTTTCACTCTGGTTCCCTTTTATTCATGCTACCTTGCATGCTCCCCATGAGAGTGGGCTGGAGCCATTAAGACTGTTATCTCTAGTATTGCCTCTTAATGACCCTTAAGTGTAAGTTGTTAGGCACCAATTAGAAAGGCCTCCTCCCTCTTTCTCTAAGTGGGTAGGCTCTATTAACTTGACAAATCTTCATGGTGAAATATCTGTTGGGTATAGATTAAAGTTGTTTAGGAGTTTTTCTTCCCAGAAAAAGCTGATTCAGCAAGACCAAAAGGCTTATTAGGAATATATTACTTTTGAAAAACACCGAGCAAAATTCAGCCAGAGCTTGATGAAACTGCTCGCTTTTCTGCTGATGCATTTAGTGGGGAAACCTGACTTGCTTTACCATATGCACTCATACAGGAATCACATCATGAGTATTGCTGAAAAATCATACTGCTTTACTGACATGGAGCTGAGAAATTGGAATTTTTTAGATCATCTTTTTCAGTCTGGTGAAGTGTGTATTGATGACTTCAGTGATTTCAGGCTTTTCCACATACCCTACCTATATGTCCATCTATCTGTTGCTCCGTTACACCCTGGCCTCTCAGATTCCCCCTCCTGTCCCTAATATAGAAACTACAGAAACATCAGGAGCCAGAAATGACCTAAGAATCTTTATTTTCAAGTTTAACGTTGCTTATTTTTAATAATTTCTTGATTATGGTAAAGATTTTCTTAAAATTGCATTGAAACAATTCTGCTTTTTCTTTTACAATGAAGCACTTCAGTCTCTCGAAATATTGGAATTTTCTGTGATCAGGAAATATAAGTTTTTACTTCAGTTCTAGTATTACATTGCTGATAGCAGGAGACTTGGACCCATCCTCACTAATTATCAAAAGACACTCCTTCCTTTATTATACATCTCAGACAAAAGCTTATGAAAAATAATCCAGTGACATTGATGTAGAGTATCATCCGCTCTGTGCTCATGGCATAAAGACAGAGGAAAATTTTCTACCCATCATAGTTGCATCAGTTTGCATCAAATATGGATCTTTTTATGCAAATAGGATTCCCCACTGCTTCTGTTACAACTTGCTGTTTGAAACCAGTACCTGTAAATTTTCTTTCCCTCAATGTGTTGGGGATTTCATTTCTATTGATGACAAATGCTATTATACATTAAGAGATTATAAGAATTGATTTAGAACAAAAAATATGAAAAGGATTATATATGCAAATGAGGGAAGGAAGGCCAAAAGAGTAGTTTAGGATGCAAGAAATAATGGAATAAAAAGCAGAAATAGGAATGCACCTACGATAAATGGGTAGCATTTCTGATAGTGACAATTAGGCTGTATGACAGACATAAACCAAAAGTGAATGTACTCAGTGCACAATTTTCTTTGGCACAACTAAAATATTTTGGGGAAAAACAAAAAATAGTGTGAGAAGAATACTAGGGGTTTGTCTATGTGGCTTGTATGCAACTTTCCAGGCCATATTTTCTTCTGACATAGAAGTGCATAAATTTATTTCTGTGGAGCTTGGATTCATACCAGGGTATAAGTTTTACCCCTCTATTGGATGTCTCTGATTGTTCAGCTTCTTCATCACAATAAAGCTGGAGAAAATAATTGTGCTATTTTACCAATACACCCACTCATGCTTTTGGACAGCTGCAGGATGAGACCTGGGATGCCTAATTTTGGTCACTTTAGTGTTTTCTGTGCCACTATTTTATTCTCATAGTGCTTGGAAATTGGTCAGCTTTAATTAGAAGGTGCATGATTGTTCCTGTATGTAGGAACTTACAAGGACTTACATGGACTTACAAGTTTAGGACTTTTGAATAAGGGAATCTCTTCCTCAGTTTCTATGCAGCTTTAAAACAGAACTGCAAGAATGGTGAAGAAAGATTATGGAGGAATCTACATCTACCTAAACTGCATGGGTTTCTCTGGGCTGCCGCTGAAATGATACGAGGGACAAAAAAAATTTTTAGATTATTAGTCTTATTATTTCTATTATTATGATATTTTTATATTATTAGTCTTATTAGATTGACTCCCTCTATCCTTTTCTAGCTTTTAAATAAATATTTCCCTAAAAACTGTAAATCCCTTCTGTTCTGAATAATTGCTGCTAAACTCTGTGTCCAGTCACAAAATGTCTCCTCTCCTTTGCCTGAAAACCAATTTTTTTGTGGTTGTGGTGGTTTTACCCAGCTGAACTGCGGAACTCCACCACAACTACTCTCTCACTCCCTCTCCTCAAAGGAACAGGGGAAGAAAATATGATAGAAAAAGTCTCAAGGGCTGAGATAAAGACAAG
>VXAL01016813.1:45647-72560 GCA_013399475.1 Chauna torquata
AAAAGCAAAAAAAAAAAAAAAGGCAAAAAAAAAAAAAGAAAGAAGTTAAAAGGGAAATCAGGCACATGTGATAACAGGGGTTTCACAAATCTTTGTCTCTCAACATCTTATTTACCAGAATTTCAAAGCTAGAGATGCTGCCAACACTGCAACATTGTCATCCTCATTTCACCCTTTCCAGGTGAAGGAAGAATGGTCAGAAAGTTGATGCTGGCTACTGATATCATGCTCATTCTACCATATCATTTTTCCACTTGCTTGTTGATCCTAGGAATAAGAGCGTCTTGTCCCTAACCTTGATTTATCTGGATTTCTGTCTTTACTGTTCCAGTTCTTCACAAAAAGCAGTGTTGAAATTTATAGTGGACGTATACTACTTCTCTTCCCAAATTGAAGGTGGACCATCTCTAAGAGACCTCAACTTCAGGAACAGTCATGCTTAACTGAGCAGCTGAGGAAAATATTCACTTTGTGTTTGTCACAAAGAATGCGCATATGTATATGTAAAATATAAATTGAGAAAAACAGAACTGGGAAAGAGGACACGATTTGACAAGGCAAAGAAGTCTGTAATAACCTTAATGCAGTCAGGAATCAGTCTGTGTGACACTGTACATATAGTCAGTGGAGACAGGCTCCTCCTGAGCCGGATCTTTACAGGCAAAATGGCTTCAGAAGTGCCCAAGTCCCTAGACTGAATTTTGAGATCTTAAACGATCAAGAGAAGTATTAATTTGACTAAAAATAAAAGTCTATATTATAAACCTCAATATCAGAGACAATTGTCAAAATCATCATCATAGTGAATAGAGGGAAAGTGATACTTTCAAGGTGTGTTTCAACTCATATTATTACTGATGTCTACAACAGATGAGATTTATTGCCCCCAAAAGTATATTTTTTTCTCTGTAAAATGGAGTTGATGAACTCAGATACTGATGTTAGTTAGGATGAATCCTACCCTCTGTAATAAACAAATAATACAATATTTTGATATTTGGGTACTGACTGAGTTCACACAGCTGTATTTAGAAAGCATTGCCTATATACAAAATGAATCTTCCCATCTACACAATTTCTCATTTTTCTGTGTACTTCTCTGTAATTACACTGTAGGATACGGAACAATGCTGAGGATAGAGATTTTATTTCTATAATAATTTATTACCATGGGATATCAGTGAGGCCAAGAATGCAGCAGGATCAAAAGAAAAAAAAATAAAAGAAGAAAAAAACCCACAACATCATAATAATAATAATAATAAATAGGATAAGCTGCTATATAGATAACAAGAACATTCACAATTATATTAGATTAAATGAAAATTCATAAGGGATATAAACCTTCATGCTTCAGAGCATAAGCTAATCACTAACTGATGGGAATTAAGAAACTTCTGTTATGGAGAGGTTAATCCCTAATTGCTCACTACAGTATTTCTTGCAACATCATCTGAAGCAAATAGCACTGGCACTGGATACCAGACAAAACAGACAATTAGTCTGATGTTATACTGTAATGTCTATCTTGCTGTCTTGTGACTGTAATGCATAAAATGCAAATCCATGTTTAGCCTGGTTTCCTAAAGAAACGAAGCTTATATGATCACACTATCTGCAATCTGCTATACCCACCTAATAACTTCTGAATCCATTAGACAGTTTCAACAACATTTGCCAGAGGAGTTGAGCCCTGGAGGATAATAAAATTTCTAGATATTCAGCAAAATCAGAAGCCTGGCCAAGGAGGAAGGCCCAAATTAGTGTCCCACTGCCAGGAAATCTTCAGGAAAACCTCAGCACCATTCTGGTCAGTTGACAAGATGACCATGCATCCTGGTTGGCTGGCCAGCCTGTACATCACTCCTTGTTTCTGTGTCCTTCACTGCCAGTAGTCAGAGGAAACAGGAGCGACAGGACAGTGCAGGAGGAAGAGGTGGAGATTAAAGACACAGATAGGGGCTGAAGGAACATCTGAGGGTTTGAAGGGCATCTGAGCAATAGGGACAAAGTAGTAAAACTTTGTGATGGATGGATGAGTGGATATAGGACTGCAATGCATAGAAAACCTGAGTTTTTTTTTTTTTTTTGCTCATTGAACAACTCATTTGAATGTTCAATGAAATGAATGTAGAGAAAAAATATGTCTAGATCCTAATAAGACAGGACTGTTCTGAATGAGTCAGAACACCCTCAGTCTTCCCCACATCTTGTTCCCTACCTTACTGCCTTTTGTTCTGCATCAAAAAAGGGAGATGCATAGAGATCTTACTTCGAAGTATGAACAAAATATTCTGTCTTGCCTTCTTCCTCTCCATAAAAGAAACATGCCATGGATCCACCTTCTATTTCAGCTCAGCATATCATAGGTAAAAAGTTAATACACAAGAGTTTGCTTTGTTTTGCTTCAAAAATTGTACAATTAAACATGGTCAGATTCCTGCAGTCAGAAAGAAAGAATAGCCAGTAGTAGTGTGACCTGATTTAAAATAGCTTGAGGGCTCTTCTAACTTACAGCATTTTTATGAGACGAGTGAAAAATTGTCTTTCTGCTGTTATTCGTCTTGTGTATGTCCATCCCACAGGGTTGACATGACATTTGTGGGAATCAGCTGTACTGACTTCATACAAGTAGAGAATTTCTCTCTGCTGGGAGCACTCTCCACTTGCAGATGAAATGCACTCACTGTACCACAGAGCAGTGCAAACTGATTAGAGCTGAACCAAGACCTTAACTGACACTCATTATTACGGTATGTCTACACTGTAAGAAGATGTGTGATTGCAGCATGTATCAGCATATTCACACTACCTTTAATTTAGCCAGTGAAGATACTCTGACACAGAACATCAGGCTGAGCTTTACAAACCTGCTGAGTCCCTTCATTCTTATACAGCTCTTACACTTTATGATAATATATGCACATGAGTATGTTTGTATATATGTATTTAGAGAGGTATATATATGTCATTATATAGTTAGGGTAGACAAACAGTAGTAAATTCAATCATGTTGAGGTATAAGGCAATTCTCATTGTCAGAGAATGCAGGGATGCAATGAGGAAGGCCAAGGGCCAGCTGGAATTATATTTAGCAAGAGATGTCAGGGACAACAAGAAGGGCTTCTTCAAATACATCAGCAGCAAAAGGAAAACTAGGGAAAATGTGGGAGCGTTGCTAAATAGGGTGGGTTCCTTGGTGACGGAAGATACAGAGAGGGCAGATTTACTAAATGCCTTCTTTGCTTCAGTCTTCACTGCTAAGGCTAGTCCCCATGAATTACAGAGCCCAGAGACAAGAGAAAAAATCTGGAGAGATGAAGACTTTCCCCTGGTTAAAGAGGATTGGGTTAGACGTTATTTAGGCAAGCTAGACACCCACAAATCTATGGGCCCCGATGGGATTCACCTGAGGGTGCTGAGGGAACTGGCGGGAGTTATTGCTAAACCGATCTCTATCATCTTTGAAAGTTCTTGGAGAACAGGAGAGGTGCCGGAGGACTGGAAGAAAGCCAACGTCACTCCAGTCTTCAGAAAGGGCAAGAAGGAGGACCCAGGAAACTACTGGCCAGTCAGCCTCACTTCCATCCCTGGAAAGGAGATGGAGCAGCTCGTCCTGGAGGCCATCTCTAAGCATGTGGAGGAAAAGAAGGTGATCAGGAGTAGTCAGTATGGATTCACCAGTAGGGGAAGTCATGTTTAACCAACCTGATAGCCTTCTATGATGAGATGACTGGATGGATGGATGAGGGGAGAGCAGTGTTGTCTACCTTGACTTCAGCAAGGCTTTCGACACTGTCTCCCGTAACATCCTCCTAGGCAAGCTCCGGAAGTGAGGGTTACATGAATGGACAGTGGGGTGGATCAAGAACTGGCTGGATTGCAGAGCTCAGAGGGTTGTGGTTAGCAGTGCTGAGTCTAGTTGGAGGCCTGTGGCTAGTGGTGTCCCCCAGGGGTAAGTAATGGGTCCAGTCGTATTCAACTTATTCACAAATGACCTCGATGAAGGGACAGAGTGCACCCTCAGCAAGTTTGTGGACGATACAAAGCTTGGCGGAGTGGCCGACACACCAGAAAGCTGTGCTGCCATTCAGAGGGACCTAGACATGCTGGAGAGGTGGGCGGAGAGGAACCTCATGAAGTTCAACAAAGGCAAGTGCAGGGTCCTGCACCTGGGGAGGAATAACCTCAGGCACCAGTACAGGCTGGGGCTGACCTGGTGGAAAGCAGCTCTGTGGAGAAGGACCTGGGAGTCCTGGTGGACAACAAGTTAACCATGAGCCAGCAATGTGCCCTTGTGCCCAGGAAGGCCAATGGGATCCTGGGCTGCATTCGGAGGAGTGTGGACAGCAGATCGAGAGAGGTGATCCTCCCCCTCTACTCAGCCCTGGTGAGGCCACACCTGGAATATTGTGTGCAGTTCTGGGCTCCCCAGTACAAGAGGGATGTGCAACTTCTAGAGAGGGTCCAGCGTAGAGCTATGAAGATGATTAGGGGATTGAAGCATCTATCTTATGAGGAAAGGTTAAGCAAGCTGGGCCTGTTTAGCCTAGAGAAGAGAAGATTGACAGGGGATCTTACCAACTTGTACAAATATCTGAGGGGACAATGTAAAGAGGATGGGGCCAAACTCTTCTCAGTGGTGGCCAGCAATAGGACAAGGGGTAATGGGTACAAATTGAAACACAGGAAGTTTCATCTCCATATGAGGAAGAACTTCTTTACTGTTAGGGTGACAGAGCACTGGAACAGACTGCCCAGAGATGTTGTGGAGTCTTCTTCTCCGGAGATATTCAAAACCCGCCTGGATGCAATCCTGTGCAATGTGCCCTAGATGACCCTGCTTGAGCAGGGGGGTTGGACTAGATGATCTCCGGAGGTCCCTTCCAACCTCAACCATTCTGTGATTCTGTGATATAAGCAATAGATTCAGTTGTCCGTTTTGACAGATTACAGGAACGGTTCCTGGAAGTGTTCACCTGAGACACAGCACTCTTTCAACAATTTCTGAAACTTTTACTGGAGTCAATGTGGGTCAAGAAATGTAGCTAATAGGCAGTATGGATGCGCCCTCTTCCTCCTCCCTTCCCCGGCTCCCAGTGTTTCCCCAGTTTTGGAGGCTGTTTCAGAACAGACACAGTCAAGATGTGGTAATTGGCCTAAGAGTAGCAGAACAAGCTCCAACACCATTTTACTGGTATGGATACAAACGGTGACAATTGGATGGTCATGGTCCCCAAAATGACTGAACAACAGTCACTCTTGATACACCTATATGCTCAAAGATCACTATCCTAATCACTAAGCAAGCAGATTCTTGGCTACATGAGGCACTGGTGAAAATTACATTGTTCTGTTTTCCAAGTGCATTCAAAGGATTGTCGTTAGTATTCCCTGTTTGCCTTAGATCCTGGCTGCCAGATCACCATTCTCTGATTTGTCTCTGTGGCAGATGAATTGCTAGGAAGAAAGAAGAAAGGAAGGAAGGAAATAACTTGGGAATGAAAAAATAGGTTCCTATTTGTACATTAAGTATGCAGAAAAGGAAATTTAGTACAATTCCTTCAAGATCACTTGAAGAGGTTCTTTCTTTTCTCTGAGTAGTTAGGTTAGCAGTCTTCAGACAGGTGAAACAATACTCTTGTCAGCTGTCAGAAACAAAAAATAATAATAAATAATAAAAATAAAAAAGACATATTCAATTTTAATAGAAGCACTTGCACAGGGGAGAGCAAGTAGCCAAAGAACATATGTACAAATTTTAAAGCATATGGGCTCTCCTAGTAATTAGTATAATAATGTGAGTACATTTCTGTTCTCTCTTTTTTCTCCATAAACTGTGTATATAGGAGGCTGTTGGGGACATAATTAACACTTGCTGCTGTTATACATTGTAAAGGACACTTGAAAGACTTGTATTGGTAATTGGTTACATTAAATACCAGAAAGTGATAATGGAGCAGTAGATTCTGAAAAACAATAACATTATTAATGAACAAATAATAGTTCCTTCAAAGTACTAACCACCCACCCAAAATTTATATGCAAGCAAGAAAATAGCAAATTGTAGTAGACAAATTCACTCAAGGTTTCCCTTGCAAACCACATATCTCATTATCCTCTTTTCATGCTGTTTTATACAGCTACTGGAAACTGACTACCATTTCTAGAGAATTCATGAACAATCTATGTTCTGTAATATTTTATTCACTCTGTGAAAACATTTAATCTAAATACAGCAAAATTAAAAAAAAGTCTGTTGCATCATCTGTGTTTTAGATTACTTCATTATGTGAAAAATTTCTTCAGATAATTCTGAGGTAAGAATGATTAAATGAGAAAAATAGCAAGACATTTCTCTGTAGAGACTGATGAAACTGTCACCCTGTAAACTAAACAAGAGGTGAGCAAGTGAAAAAGAAATGTTAAAGTTTTTAGTCTGAAAAAAAAAATCTTTTAAAGAAAGAATTTAATTAAAAATGAACTGCAAATAGTACTTGTTTTTGGATTTTTTTTCATAGCTTGAAATATACAGCTTTTAAAGAAACAGATTTTTAGTTTAAATCAAAATTTTGTCTTAGTCCAGTAATTTTTAGACACATTGTGAAATCTATCTTTTTGAAAATTTGGTTTTTATTCTCTGCTCTCTACCCCCTCCTCCCCTCCCTCCACCACTACATCACATAATATAATGGAGAGGTAACTTGCATTTTCCGCAGAAAGTTTTCTGGTTTTACTTTCTCTTGTTTGATGTAATTTGCAAGTCTGTCTTGAGACTGATAAAAGTCTAGACTATCAGAATAGAAAATAAGATTTAATATCTCTGACATGGTCACTTCTGACTATTGGAAACATCTCAGAATATGAGACAACCACTAAATGAAAGAATTTTGGACTGGTCAGTTTATAACATAATTGTACATAAGAGGATTTCTCATTTGCTATCTAAGTGTTTTGGTATTGGCTTTCTGTCAGAAATATAATATCAGACCACCTGGACAATATTTGCTGTGGTACAGTAATTCCCATGACTCTGTATTATTCTTCAAAGTTCACAGACTCCAGGTACACATGCATTTATTGTAAAAATATGAAAATAGACTTAAAGATACCTATCTCTGTTTTCTAATAATAGACTGAATGGTGCTATTCATGTTGTATATGTATAACGGTGTTTCTGATCATTCTGTAGATTTTTGTTAAATTTTGGTGTGGGAGTGGGGGCATAGCTGCATAAAGGTTTAGCCAGCATGCTCACAGACGTCAGGGTGCAGGGTTTTAACTGCTGTAGTTCCTTGATCATGGATCACAAACATGAATTTAGATGTTACTTTGATGCAACAGCATCCATTTCTGTTGAAAAGTATTTATTTTGCCTTCCACAACCATACTACTCCCACTTTGTCAAAGACTGGGGGAAATAGTTTTTATTCATGCAGAGTGCAGTGGAAATTATGAGGTTTTGGTGAAAAAGAAAAAAAGAAGAAAAAAAAAAGAAGACTACTTACACCAAGTTCATTGAAAATATTCAGAACTACAATGCTAATATTTGCATCTCCAAATTCAGTATTTATAGGCTCAGAATATTCTCCAATATTTGCTTAAAACTGGCTATTATCACATGCATTCTGCCATTAAATTCACTTCATAGAATATTCACAAAAGGCAAACACAAAAAGAGTAAAAAAGCTACTGAGGAGAATTCAATTATTTTACTTGAGTGCATACCCAGAGAAATATTTCGTAAATGCTCATTCAATATTGGCACCCATTACTATGTCAGTAAATCAAATCATCTTTAAGCAGCATCATTAAAAGATCATCCCTTTTTCTTTGTTAATATATACTTGTAATTCTCTTTCCTAGTTCAGGTCAGTGGTCTACATGGGCTGATTGCCATTCAGGAGCAAACGATCCACTGTTGCATCTTTCTTAATGAAAATGCAAATGTTGCACAGATATTCTCAATATAGGGATCAGAAACCATGGCATGGGAGACAGAGTGGTCCTGCTTTTGTACTGACAGCTGCAAAGGAGAATGTTAGTAGTGGTTAGATGGGAGCATATGTACCTTTTTTGTATGAACTTGTTAAACACACGAACTCTAAAACTCAGTTACTCTGCAGAGCTACTAGGAAAAGCAGTCTTTACTACTTTTGGAGAGTAAGCAGACTAGTCAAGCTACTTCTTCTCAGAATATGAAGGAATTCTAGAAACTTTCTGTAGTAAACTACCAATTTATTAGAAACAGATTATATCTTTGGAAACTTCCCAACACTCTAAATACATGTTTCTCTCTCTGAAGATCTCTTTTGTGACTCCACTGTTGCCCTAGGGATGAACAATAAAGCATCTCTTCTCTGTTCAGTGTGCTACTCTTAGTGCTTTTGAATTTAGCCCATGCAGAGAAAATGGCCTTTTGCCTTCTCTAGTTTTCTGAAGTTCATCAACTGACTGTTGCAGCATAATAGATCCCCCTGCAAAGAAAGGTGCTAGAGAATTTGGGACTGTAAAGATGGAACCTCTAGACAGTCATTCAAACAGGCTTGCTAAAGACCGTGTCTTTCACATTACTAGCAAATTACCTGGCATCCCAAGGGGCTCAATTTAACAACAGTGATCATCAAGCCAGTTTATTGCTACCTTCTCTCTGGAAGTTGAAAAAGCTCTTTCCTCTTCTGTGAAACTCTTTAGCTTCAGAGTGTCTGGTTTAACAAGCTCAGCTCAACATGAAATTAGCTATAGATGTATTTTTCTATTCCTCTCCTCTCTGCCTCCCCCCCGACCTTATTAAGGGACTAGAAACTATCCAGGATTAACCACTGTCTCTCAACAAATAAAAATTATAGGAGAAAACTGAATAATTATTTGGCAACATGCCAGTTGCCTTATATCTATTTATTTATCTACTCTTTTGTGCAGAATTCTGCGTGTGTGTACACAAGAATCTCAACCTTATGGCCCAACAAAGGTTGGGCTTCGAAAAGCTAAAATAGTTCTGCCATGATTAAAAAATTAAAATAAGACTAAACTGGATCCCCCTTCACTAAGTACACAGCAGGTGGCCTAGAACACTAGCTACTTCTATCATTTTCTTGAGAGTATGATAAATCCTCTAATCTTTTAGGCTTATAGGACTATTAATACCCATTTCAGTCAAAACAATCTCTTATCTAGTTGCTTTTAACATCACCAAAGTTTGCTAGATTTTCACTTGGGCATTATATCAAGTATCACCTTGTAGCANCAGCTGACTAGCATGCATACAATATACACCTATGATTGGAAACAGGAACTGCCTTATTTTACTAGCTGAATCAAGTCAATAGCACAAAAGTAGCACACTCCCAGACGTAAGGATAAGAGATCTTCCTCCAGGCTATGGATTATAGCTCATGTATTTGGGTTACATTAGCATTTCACAGTATAGAGGCTTGATTCAGCCATAACTTCCACCAGTGTTAACAGAGGATGAAGGCTCTGAAGCTACAAAAAATTTACCCAGCATGGCCTGCACTCCCTCCTCACCAGTCTGGTACAGAGGGAAGTACCACAGCTGCACAAGTACAAGGCACAGACAAAAGGAATACAGCCCACAGATATATTTAAATCTATTCCTTCAGTACGAATCCTGCCTCTTCACAAACACTCAGAGGTTTCTGAACCCTTTACCTCTAGACTAGGAAAAAAATCTTATTAAATGAGCATAGTTCATCTATATCCCACATTGCTGATCCCCAGTGCAGGCTCCTAGATCCTTGAAGCAAGGGAGTATGTTCCTCAGGAATGTATTTCCTTTATTTTTTTTTCCCTCTAGTTTAGCAAACCATGCATATTTCTGTCTACAGCAATAGATGGTCATGTCTTTGGTTTCCTTATATATCTTTCCATTCCTTTTTTACAGCTGAATCAATCTGATCTGTGCATTAGGAGGGGTAGTTCCTGATGGACAGTGAAGTTACACAGCAGCAACTACGTTCTTCACCCCATACACTAATGATGCTCCCTGAGAAGACTGATGGGCAAAATGAGATTACTGCTTCCTCCCTTCCTTTCCCAAAGTTCTGCTTATAAAATCTGCACCTGGGTTTACTTTGGCAGTGTAACACCATTGTTATATCCTATCCACCAGGTACTGTGAGATGCTGATTATAGCATTTGGGATTGCCTCTTTTCCTGTTCTTCCTGCAGGAGGGGGAAATGTTATTTGTAAATGAACACAAGAAGTAGTAATTAACTGTTATATAAACCTAATTTCGGCATTGGAAAACATAATAGCAATCTTTATATTCATTTCTCTGTTATCAAGACTTCAGACTGCTGAGATGCGTTTGGAGGGTATGTATTTACTGAGGGGTATCACAGACGGTCTGCCAAGGATGATGGAAGCCAAGGAGACTATAGCTCTGGGGAGTGCACTAGTAGTGGGTCTGTCCTGAGGATGCTCAAAGTTGTGGATCCTTAGCCTTGCAGCAGATAATTTTGGCAAATGTGCCCTGAAGCCAAAGACCCTGAAAGTTGCTACTAACAGTGAAGCTGACAAGTTACATCAAATTCAATGAGCAGCTGCACAGTCTCAAGAACTTTTGATTCATCAGAAATTTGGGAAAAACAAACAAACAAACAAACTTTGATTTACATACATATTAAAAAAAAAACCTAAATGAAATGACATTTTTTGAGACTTGAAAACCCTTTTTATGCCTGTGTGAACATGAATCTGTTTAATAGATCTTAATATTGATAACATTTCCTACTTTTCTGTTTTCTGGATTAAACATTTATTTTATTCATCCTTTTCTCACAATTATTTACTTGATATTTTTTTTCTTTGTTGATCTCTTCTAGACTCTACAGCTTGCTTGTTAATGAGTACCGTGAATATCACAAACTTGCACTGGATCAAGGACCTCAGTAGCTCAAGAAGAATGAAATAATTACCTTTTTAAGTCCTGAATACAACTCTGGAATTAGTATATTTTAGAATGATATTGTCTGTCTTGTAACATCATATATTTAACTCATACTGTTTATAGCTCACTACAACTCCCATTTTCTTTATTACTTTGCTTGTGTTCTCTTGTTCCTTTATTTTTCTGTATTTGTATCTTTTTACTTTTGTTTCTTCAGCATACTTCTTTGCAGTTATCTTTCACAAATTTTATCTTACTGATTTCAGACAATTTCTCTAATACATCATGATGATCTCTCTGAGTTACTGTTCTGTGATACAACCCCTCCCAGCTTCATGTCCTTCAATATTTCTTAAGTATATTTACTATTCCATCATTCTTGTCTTTAATGAAAATATTAAAAAAATACTTGACCTAGAACTGCCATATATGAGGCCAATTTGAAATACGCTCCTAGAATGGCAGAAAACTAGTGATAACTCTGCTCTGAGTATTTTACTATTCCTTTTTTTTTTTTTAACCAGTTCTGCATCAACTGTATTTGAGCAAGATCACATTTCCCAAATTTACTTATAAGAATGTCCTATGCACCCACACCAGAAGCCTCACATGTGTCAGATTATCAAACATATCTAATGCCTCTTCCATATCCGTTTGGCCAGTTAACATGTCAAGAAGGAAATTAGACTGGCTTGGCATGTTTTGTCAAATCCTGACAAATCCATATTGCTCCTTTCTTAGCACCTTATTATCTACTGGCTGCACAAAAGCAGATCAACAATTTTGTTCCAATGTCTTCTGGGGTATCAAGATGAGGTCAAATGCTTTGTAAGTCCTTGAGATGTCCTTTCTCCCATTCTAAAAATGGCTATTTTATTGTCTGCATTTCTCCTCTGCTTTGAATCATCTCTTCTTCATAGATTTGTGGAAATACTTGCTGGTTCTTTGGCAAATATTTTAATCTGCTTGAGGGTATCTTTCAGCAATGGAAACCTAAATTACCCAAATAACTCTGACCTGTTCTTTCTCTATTTTGGCCTATTTTCCTGTTCTGTTTCTTTTTGTGAGTTGTTAATCACACCAAGTTTATTTTCATAATGACCTTATTTAAAAGGAAGGGAAAGCATCAACCCTCTGAACATTTCAATCTTTTCTTTATTGTGTATCACTTATTATTTTCAGCACATTCTAAACCAAAACTTTCTCCCTGACACAATCTAAGGATTTGTTGGAAAATATAGCTATAACTAAATAGTTAGTCAATGAACTAGAGCTAGAAGCAGCACTGGAATTCAGTCATCTCTGCTGCTGAATTGTTAAAATGCCCATGCTTTTGGCCACAGCCAACTAGCCAGATAGTGTCTGGGTCCAGTTCAGGAGTTAGTACAGGTCAGGGATCGTTCCCAAATGGCTGTGCAGCTGTGACCACGTTGTGCTGGAGGCTAAGACAGTTTAATAGCATGGATATGACTAGACTGTGCCAACTGGCCTCAATGTCAGAGAATGATCCCTGGCACAGTTCAGTCTATTAGTACAGACCTAGTCTTTATCTCCTGATATTTTCCTTATCCATCAGATGTTAAGTTAGTTCAAGTCCCTCATTCGCACCAGACCTTACATTTAGCTGTCACTGTTACATGGTTAATAAATCTCCATCAACACATTCTCTGGATTTGGTGTTTTATAGGAGTCATGCATGTCTTTTATCTTTATCCATGGATATTTAATAATTCCATGTCACTCTTTATTTTGTGTTTAGATTTAATGCATTTTTGCTTTGATACATAAGGCAATACCTTCTCAATTTTTCTTTTCTGTAGTTCCAGGGCAAGCAGTTCTCTCCTGAATCTGTCTACTTTTTACTTAAAGACAGTAAGAATTCCAGTAGTCTTCCTTGGTGATTTGATGAGCTGGAGACACATGCTCCAATGAAAGATTCACTATTCATTTTTTTTAAGAATTTTTCCTTTCAAAAAGCCAGAGAAATGGGATTCTGAGAAAATTACTCACTTCTTGGATTTGTTATTTGATCCTTTCTTGCTTTTGCAAAATGACAGAAATGATAGATCAGCATTTTTATTCATTTGGTCATTATATGTAACCGATTATTAGAATTTAGTACAATATTTAGCTCTGTGTCTTTACCAGATATATTATATTAAGCATTCCAATGCTTTGCTGGCTTGGAGGCACCTCTAAATATCTATGGTGATCTGCACAGGTGAAACAGCCTATTTAAGCACAGCGTATTGAAGGATGGAGGCCTTGGACCATTTCATCAGGTTTAAAAATAAGTGGTATACAGTAAATACATGTTCTGGAACCACTAATTAGCAAAAGATCATATCTTATTCAGAATGATATGGAAGCGAAAAATGACAATGAAGCTTACAAAAAAACCCTAAAATTTATTTTTTTCCACGTCCATACACACACTGCAATATATATGACAGAAGAATAGAAAAAAACCCAGGCTCTATGTAACTGCTGAGCCATTGAAACAGTTTTCACAACATCATAGATAATTACAATTATCCTTCTCTTAGGGACTTTGGAGCTGCCAATTTTCTGCAATTGAAAATAAATAAATAATTCAGAACAGATGTTGACTACTCATCCTACTTTAGTAGAAAGCTTTAGGCAGGCATGTCAGCATTAACTTGAAAACAATGATAGAACTTGAAAATATTTCTTCTCTTTCCCCCTTTTTTGTTTTCCTCTTTTTGTTTTATGTGTTAATAGCAAGGCAAGTTTTCAAGTTTGTTGTAGGGTGATTTAGTTCAATGGGAGCAAAAAAAAAAAAAAAANAAAAAAAAAAAAAAAAAAAAGAGTTTCTCATCAATTCCACTTGGATTAGAAATGCAAGGCAGGAACTTGTTTAGTGGCCAGGAGAAATAGCAAGTGCCTGTGGGTGGCACTGTATGTATTTGGTCATTAATTATTAACAGCAGCAAACTGTGACTGTTCTGCTCCTGGCACATCTGTACAGTGGAGGTTCTTCAGCCTCTAATATAAAATGTAATATAACTGTGACTCTCACTGGAAATAAGACTCACAAAAGCTAAAAGTATTTTGCTCATTTCTTTTGGCTAACAAAGGTTATCAATGCATCTAATTGATTATTCCCTATGATATTTGCAACTGTATCTTGCCTCTGTGGTGATGCATGTGTTGTTTAGGTCAAGACAAAAATATTCTTAAGCCAATTCTAAATTGTGCTTGCCTCCAACAGGAAATAAGCACTGTGATATTGCTTTCCTTTCCTTTCCTTTCCTTTCCTTTCCTTTCCTTTCCTTTCCTTTCCTTTCCTTTCCTTTCCTTTCCTTTCCTTTCCTTTCCTTTCCTTTCCTTTCCTTTCCTTTCCTTTCCTTTCCTTTCCTTTCTTTTCTTTTCCTTTTTCTCCTCTCCTCTCCTCTCCCCTCCTCTCCTTTTTTTGCTTACTCCATGCAAACACTTTCTCCTCCAAATACACAATTCCCAAACAGTAGTGTCTTCTTACTACTCAGTNTGCTCAGACTTCTGATTACAGCTTTTACTTTCATTTTTGTTTATTTATTATTTATATTTATATTTTTAGAACCATAGAACTACAGAATATCCTGAATTGGAAGAGACCCACAAGAATCATTGAGTCCAACTCCTGGCTCCACACAACATCACCCCAAAATCAGACCCTATGTCTGAGAGCGTAGTCCAAACGCTTCTTGAAGTCGGTTCCATGACCACTGCCCTCAGGAGCCTGCTCCAGCGCCTGACCACCTTCTCGGTGAAGAACTTTTTCCTAATATCCAGCCTGAACCTCCCCTGTCACAGCTTCATGCCATTCCCTCAGCTCCTGTTGCTGTCACCAGAGAGAAGAGATCAGCACCTGCCCCTCCACTCCCCTTGTGGAGTGGCCGCCATGAGGCCTCCCCTCATCTCCTCTTCTCTGGGCTGAGCAATCCAAGTGACTTCAACCACTTCTCATACGTCTGCACAGTACTTGAGGTGAGGCCGCACCAGTGCAGAGCAGAGTGGGACAATCATTTCCCTCAACCAGCTAGCAATGTTGTGCTTGTTGCACAGTTGGCTCTTTTGGCTGTCAAGGCACACTGTTGACTCGTTTAACTTGCATCTGAGCAGAAGCCCCAGATCCCTTTCTGCAGGGCTGCTCTCCAGCCTCTGATCCCCCGGTCTGTAAATATATCCAGAGTTGCCCTGTCCTAGGTGCAGAAGCATGTGGTTCTCATGGGTAATTATGTTCCCAGGTTGAAATTCGTGTGCTTGGTGATTGCCCAGCCCTCTAATTTGTCAAGATCTTTCTGCAAGGCCTCTCCACCCTCGAGGGAGTCAAGAGCTCCTCCTAATTTAGTGTCATTCGCAAAGTTACTTAGTATACCTTTGGATCCTGCATCCAAGTCATTTATGAAAACATTAAAGAGAACTGGCCCTAAAATGGAGCCCTGGGAAACCCTACTAGTGACTGGTTGCCAGCCTGATGTAAGCCCGTTTACTATAACCCTTTGAGCCCCACTCATCAGCCAATTGTTCACCCATTGTGTTTTTTTTTTTCTACCTGTATGCTGGACACTTTATCCAGAAGGATACTGTCAGAAAGAGTATCCAAAGCCATGCTGAAATCCAAAAAGATTAAATCAACTGGCTTTCCTTGGTCAACTAGGTGGGTATCCTTGTCATAAAAGGAAATTAAATCCGTTAAACAGGACCTTCCCCTTGTGAACCCATGTCGGCTGTGACCAATGACTGCAATGACTGTTTAGTCTTTCAGGTGTTTTTCAATAACTCCCAGAATAATTTTCTCCGTAATTTTATTTATTTATTTATTTACTTATTTATTTTGGAGGAGAGCTTTGCAGGGGTAGAAAAATAAGCTCTTTTCCTTTTAGCCATACTTTAAAATGTGTCAGTTCAAGTAGCAATTACAATTAAGGAGTTTGCTATATTATTGCCTTTTTAGATATTGAAGTATCATCCTTTCAACTTCTGAAGCTGAAGCCAGACTACTGCTTGTAAGGTAACCAGTACTGAAAATATGAGGCAGTTGACCTACAAGCCAGCAGTTCCTTGGTTCACATGGCAATCCTATTGCTGGATGACTGGGCTTTTGCTCTGGATATTACATACATCATGTATATTTCAGTTGTGATGCTGCATGAATTAAGTTGCGACGGTTTGCTACATGCATTTGGGGGCTGTGTCTATACCAGCAAACTAAATAATGCCTAGTAACATTTCTGAGCTTTCTAATGCATTCATCAATATTATCTATACTTTAACCGTTAAATTATTAGAATGGTCTCTGTCTTGCTTTGTGTTTGTCCTAATTAGCAGTTTTCCGAACAGTTCTTGGGAACAATACACTTCTAGGCACCATCCCAACAGGCAGTTTGCATGCAGCCACCCTATTTTCAGAGGCTAAGATAGGTAGGTGTAGGCTTCTCCCTACCAGTTGGTCTCAATGCCCAGAAATATTCCCAAGAACATTTAATTTATTGATGTAGAGGTATCCATAGGGAATCCAATCTCAGAAATTTGTCTGAGAAATTTCTTCAGGTGAGATAAAAACAGTACTTTCTCCTTCTGTTTCTTTTTTCTCTCACTCCAATCCTCAAAGCTCCTTCAGCTGATGTAGGAGAGGTATACATGGAAGCATGACTTTAAAAGAAACTTTGAATACACTAAATCCATGCAAGTTTCACTACCTGCATATCTATTTTTATATTAAATTAAACATGATAGTTCTGATAGATGGATTATGGAAACTGCTTATGAATTTCCTGAAAAAAAAAAATAATTCCAAAAGTATCCTCACTTCAATGGTAAAGATTATTGGCAAATCTTATTGAAGTATTTTACATGAGTGGATCAGAATGAGTTCTCTGATGAGTCCTCTGATCACCTTTCCAGTCCAATTGCATTTCCTTTCTATCTGTTTTTTGCCAATAGTGCTATCTTCCATGGGCTAGTCTTTTTTGGGTGTGTAGTTATGGAGGGAATAGAAGGAAACGGCTTGCTCTCTGCCCTGTGTAATTCAGGCACGACGCCTGGGTGAGAAGTGCTATAAAACAACCTAATGTATTGCTATAGCTGTACAAGAAAAAAAAATCCTCTTTGCTTGCAGCTATTTTTATTATCAATTCCAGGTAACTCAAAACTGGAATTAGATTTAAACTTTGAACTAAACACAAGAAAGAATTAAAAATAGGGTTTGAATGCTTTTTGTTAATCCCTAAAGAAATCCAAAAATATGTGCAGCAGGTCAAGAGATTAGACCATGGACTTCAGTTGTGGTTGGGAAGTAATGCATGCTGACAGTGTATGCTATAGGAGTACTGCTGATACAATATGCTTACTGTCAGTGATTAACAACAAGCACAAGCATTGCATATGACTTCCTCTTTGTCTTCTCTCTCACCTTTGCAATTATGTCAACACTGTCTGCTTTTTCTGTCCAAGATGTTTATGACCCTGAGTCCTAGTCCTACCTTCAAACTAACTCATCAGGCCTATGTCCATAAGGAATATTTATACTTAGTAATTTGGATACTTTATTAAATTAGGTAGTAAAATACCTTCCTTTGCAAGATTAGCGGCATTTTGCATACATTTTAAGGATAAGTAATTTTTATAGCGATAAATTATCTGCAGACTTTTGGCAAACAAAACTCACTAACATGCTGAATGCAGTGATGGTGAAATGTGCCCTCTGGCATTTGGAAGAATGCCCTCCAGTGTGTTGACTTACATTACTCTGGATACACACTGGAATCATTGTACAGCTAATGCTATTTAAAAGGTCAATATTTATCACACTGTGTAATGTTCCCAGTATCTTAAATACTTATACAGCCCGTACTGTGACAGGACATGAGCCTTTTCAAGCTTCACTGCAATTAGCCTCAGAACACCCGATGGGATAAGAAAGAGCTTTTACCCCATTTCCACGCATGAAGGGTGAAGGTACAGAAAACTAGCTCGGATTGTTAAGGGCAGGTCTGTGGCAAGGTATGTTTGCATGGAGGGTGTCCTTCACACTGCTCTGATGTTTTCCTCACTATTGCGTCAGATCTTAGTTCCCTATCACCATACTATTCCCAGACTTCTCATCATTCATGACACCCAATGAAATTGCCTCGATTCTCCTAGCATCTCTGGAGCAGTAGCTAGTAATATCAGGGCATATTTTCATCTATGCTCCTTCTAAATGACACATAAAATGCCATTTATGCACGGTCACTGTGTAAACATCCTTTCTGACCAACACATCTGGCTTTTGTTTTCACAAAAGCACAAGTACTAGGGAGCAAAAGGAATAATTCACACTCACATTTCATCTGGGCATGCAGATGGGACACCAGCCAAGGCACGCATTAAGACCTGGCAGCTAGAAGTACTGCCATGATCCACAGTTAGATTGCACCCCTCACATCAGGCTGGTTCTCCAGTCATTCAAACATAACAATCGATGCAATCATAGCCAAAAGGACCTATGATTATTTACTAATTTTGTGAGGAAACAGAAGTTCTACTGCAGCATGATTTGCGCTGTATCTCCAAGAGCTGGAAAAGGCAATTCCAAATGCAATCGTGTAATATACTAAATACCCTTTGAAACCAACATGCAGAGCGTAAAAGATTTACCCAAATCCAAACAAAAATTTGGATGGAAAAAAGGAATCAATTTGATTTTTATCCTCTATTTTCTGATAATATTTACAGATTTAGTCACAAAGATGTGACATCTTGGTCTAACATCTCAGTATTATGTTTCTTTAACTTAAAGATAATAGTATCCAGCTTCCCTGTATTCAGAATATGTGTAGGTATCATTAGTTCATCTTCAGGAGATACATTACTATTATTCAGAAGACATCCCTGGAAATCTCTGGTAGGGACTTTTATTAAATCTGCTATTCTGAAAGTGGTACAATATATTTGAAGAATTATATAATAATAATAATAATAATAATAATAACAATAATAATAACAATGACCTAAGAAAGAAAGTGATCCGGACAGCTGTAAACCCACTAATTTGACTGCCACATTATCCAGGAGTTAGAACATATTTTAAAAGAAGGAATAATTAAATACATGGAAGTAAATGGAAAATAAGATAAAATGTGATGTGAATTCACCAAAGATAGATCACATTAGCCTCAGCAGATATTTCTCTTTGATGAGTTAGTTGATTTTCTAGATAAAGGAAAGGCAATAGGTTAAATCTAACTGGACTTCAGTAAATCATTTGACATGTTGCTGTATGGTAAATCAGTGGTTAAACTGCAAAAGATGTAGATTAGTATAAGGATTAGATGCTGGATAAAGAGCAAAAAAAATGGAACAACATAAGAGGGCAGTGGAAAAAGTATTATTGACTTTAACAGGTCGAGGATAATTTAAAAGTCAAGTCAAGTATTATTCTTGAGTTTTTTCCAGAAGTAATTCTTAGGAAATTGATCATAATATCTTCATTACCAAACTTGGCACAAGACTACTGTTAAGGAATAATGTTAGAAGCCCTTGTCGGTAAGAGAAGCTTGAAGATTCTATTAAAAGAAATGAGAAATAATTATTGTAAATTGTACAAAGTGCCAGATAATGCATTCAAAGTTAAACTGGATGAATTTCTTCCAATCCTTCCATAAGGTCTTTAATCATCAATTAGAAAACAAGGAGGAAGCAAAACACCTTGGATTTCTGGTCAATCACACAAAAAGTATCAAGTAGCTAAATATTGCCATACAATGTATCAGGACAGGTATATCTGGGAAAGTAAAGAAAACACTGATACCAGTTTTTGAGGCACAGCTGAGTGTTCATCTAGAACATTGTTCATATTTTTAGTCACTTGTCTTGAAGAAAGAGGTAGTGAAACTGGCACAGAGAAGAAAACTTACTGATTAGACCAAAGATCTATAGCCTGAGTGGTGCAACACAACCTTTACAAACAAGGAGGATTGTGACAAGAAAAGATAGCAAAACAAATAAAACCCATTGTCTATGTGCAAAATAATGTAACAGGTTGATCACATTATGAAAGTGATGATATGACTTCATGCCTGTGACATGGACTGTACTCAGTGAGACAAAGAAACCTTCAATTCAATGTTCTTTGATTGAAAACCAGAATAAATGGTTCCTCCTCTCAGTGGTGTAATGAGATCTGTAAATGACAGAAACTAAAATATTCTATCCATGCACACATATGCAAACAGATTTTCTGATATATAAACATAAATTTAATTCCAATTATCAAAGGTAGTTTGGGTTCAGGAACATGAATGTTATTATCATCAGTAATACTCACTCAATGAGAGGGGTTGTAACTAGATGATCTTTAAGGTCCCTTCCAACTCAGACCATTCAATGATTCTACGATTCTATGAATGCTTGTGTTATGGTTTAACCCGGCAGGTAGCTCAGCACCACACAGCCACTCACTCATTCTCCTCCCCCGCCCCACAATGGGATGGGGGAGAGAATCAGAAAAAAAGGTAAATCTCATAGGTTGAGATAAAGACAATTTAATAGGACAGAAAAAGAATGGATAATAATTGTAATAGTAATAATAATGATAAAAGAATATGCAAAGCAAGTGACACACAATGCAATTGCTCACCACCTGCTGACTGATACCCAGCAGCACCCCTGCACCCCCCTGGCCAACCCCGCCAAGTTTTATTGTTCAGTATGGTGCCATATGGTCTGGGACATCCCTTTGGCAGGATTGGGTTAGCTGTCCTGGTCCTGTTCCCTCCCAGCTTCTTGTGCACCCCCAGCCTCCTTGCTGGCAGGGCAGCATGGTAAGCTGAAAAGTCCTTAGCTTACTGTAAGCATAGCTCAGCAACAACTAAAACATCGGTGTGTTATCAGCATTATTCTCATCCTAAACCCAAAATGCAGCACTATACCAGCTACTAGGAAGAAAATTAACTCTATCCCAGCCAAAACCAGGACAGCTTGTAATTTATATTCCAATAGCCTTATGCATCCCAGTCACATACCATTGTTCTTTCCTGCACGATAGAGAAAAGGAAGGTTTTTTTCCTTACCATCACCTTTATCCAAAATGAAAGGTATTGCATTTCAAATTAGTTAAGTCCCTGTGTAGCAGACGTTGGCTGATGCAATGGTTCTTATGCAGTCATTTTCATAACAGAGGAAAGCTGTACTTTCCCATCTTCAAAAAATGCTAAAAAGGACAATCTGTGAAATAAATAGTCAGTCAGCATCATTTTGGTCCCTGAGAAAATTATTGAGCAAGCCCTCTTGTAACACATTTCTGGGCAGGTGAAGGAAAAGAAGGTGACTGGGAACAGTCAGCATGGATTTACCAAGGGTAAAAAATGCCTGAGAAACCTGATTGCCTTTTAGGGTAAAATAAATGACTAGATTTGAGGGCACAGGGAGAAAAGTGAATATCATTAGTCTTGACTTTTGCAATGCTTTAAATACTGTCTTTCACAATATTCTTATATTCAAGTTAGGACATTACAGTCTGGATGGGTATACAACCAGATTGGCAAAAACCTGTTGGATGGATGGGTGCTAAGGGTTGATTGCTTTTACTCTGTTCTGTGGTTGGTAGCAAGTGGAGTACCATGGGACCTCTCCTGGGTCCAGTCGTGTTTAGCATCAAAGACCTGGAGGAGTCATTTTTTGTCAAATCTGCAGATGACACTAAGTCCAGGGAGAATAGAGGATATGCTTGAGGGCCAGGCTGCCATTACCTGGACAGGCTGGAGAATCGGATCAAAAGGAACATGATGAAACTCAAGAAGAAAACATGCAAAGTCCAGTGTCTGGAAAGGAATAACCCCTTGCAACCACACAGGCTGGGGAGTAGTTCTGCAGAAAAGGCCTTGTGAACATGGGTGGGCAGGGAGCCGCAAAAGCAGGCAGCGCACCCTGGCAGCAACAAGGGCCACCAGCACCCTGGACTGCATGAACAGGGAGACAGGAGACTGAGGGAAGTGACTGGCCTCTCCTCAGCACTTGTTAGCCCAAAACTGCATACAGGGGCCCGTAATACAAGAAATACATTGATAAACTGAAGTGAGTTCAGTGTGGTCCACCGAGATGGTCAGGGGCTACAGCACTTGCTGTGGTGCTGAGGTTGATGGAGCTGGACTTGTTCAGCCTTGAGAAGGAATGAAGCTGCTTGCTTCAATGGAAGAAGCAGCTTGCAAGTGTGTACAGGGAGGCCAAGGGTTGGAGCAGGTCACTCAAAGAGGTTATGCAGTCTCTGTCCTTGGAGGCTTTCAAAATCTGACTGAACAAAGTTCTGAGCTTTCTACTTGGACCCCATACATGATGGTGTGCTCTGTGCCACCACCTCCCCCGCCACCTTCCTGGCCTTTAGGCCTCTGGCCTTTGCCGTTGCCTTGCTCAAACACTGGCTGTTGCACCCAAGGCCTTCCTCAGTTAGTGACCAGTGTACTGGCTACACCCGGGCCTTGCTCATGCAAATAGTGACCGCAATATTGGTTCAGATTGGGTGCTGGAAAAACTGACAGATATCTTGCTCAGCAGCTGAGGGCTAATGGAGCATTCGCCAAAAAAAAACAATAAGACTATTAGTCTGTCATCTTACCCCATAAATAGAAGAGCACTTTGAGCTCTTCTGCACTGCAACTGGCTGCACAACAGGATCTCCCCTTGAGCAGGGACACCTCTCAAGGTCATGCTTGCTGCAGAGATCCCTTAGCCCTCACAACTGATTCCTTGCTGCAACAAGGTAAGTGATTAATAGCTTGCTAAACTTTTGTAAGCTTCACTAAGATTGTATTTTAGATTGATTGTGCACATATAATCCTTAGACATAAACAGACAACTAAATCTGGGACTAGGAGTGGATTCAGCTGCACCTAGGCTCCTTACTTCTTCAGTTCAAGGAGTTTAGAAATCAAAAGGGTCCTTTCTGAACTTCATGACTCAACAGGAGGGTCTCTCCAACATGTCTGACTTACCCTGTTCTCTATGCAGTAAAAAACCAAATGTACTTTGCCATCTCAAATCTTGTTAAATTGCTCTCTTCTTTATGATTAAGCCTTGTTAGATCACTACATTATATCAAAAAATATAAAACTGCTTCTTTCTTATGAAGTGTGTAATTTTATCCATGACATCACATCTGAGGAGGTTGGACCACTTTCAGCAGGTGGTTGGACTAGAGGCCCCCTGAGGTCCAACCCGAATGATATGATGATCCTGATTTTATATAACTGTGAAAACCTCATCAATGAAACATTTCACACACATGCGCTAAAGTAGTTACACAAGAAGAAGAAACAAACATTGTCAGTCTTCAGAGTCAGACAAAATATAATGTAGACATACTCAAGAAACAACAAACAAAGAAACCCCGTGTTTGGACATACTCATTTGCAGCGGTTCTGGTTCTGGTATTTCTGCCCTGTATTCCAACACAGTACATTTGATCAACTTGTTAAATAGAAGCTTTAGCACACCCACTGGCTAGCCATAAGTCAAGAGGCCCAGTTTCTTGTTGTCCTGCATGTTCAAAATTCAGATGCGAACTTTATATAAAACACCATCAATTCAAAAACAAGCGTTTTGCCCCAAGTCCAAAAGGATGTAAATCACTTCCTAGCCTACAGGCAAGAAATGAATCAGGGCCAATGATATAGACCCATGGCTTCACCTCTTATCAACAACAGCTTTTTAAAAATAGAATAATGAAAAACAAACTTCAGGAACTAAGTAATGGAGTAGTGGATTTCCCCAACAATTTTTCTAACCAACCAGATTGATTTTGTTTCATTTTTTCATTAAATAGATTGCTTCAGACTGTGTGCTCCTTTGCCAATTTCTAGCCTGCAGTGAATTTTAATGGCTGAGTCATAAACCCCTCCAAAAATGGGATATGCAATGGAAATGCTGAGGGACCCTTAACTAGAGTAAGTGCTGTGTTATGCTGCAATAATAATAAACAATAATAGTAATATTAATAAAAATAACACAACTTTATGTGAACCCATAAAAGGCCATTTATATGATCACTGTACAAATATTTAAGATTCCAAAATACTGCATTTTTCACAATTATGGTGATGTTACTGGCTTTATAAACTCTTCCAAAACCTTTGTATTGTAATGTGTTGCATGTTTCAACTCTTAAGACAGGTTCCATTAAGGACATGCATTGGCAGGCCTCTGGTCCTGAGACTACTGATTAGCTAAAAAGATTTTTTTTACCAAAACTTTTTAATATCTCCACTATGTATATTTTTAACATATACCTCCTAATAAGGAACTAAAAAGTTCAAAGTTCCAGGATGTCTGAAAAATCCTACAATACAAATCAATTTTAGCAACCTATTTAATAAATTATGAAGCTAAGAAATAATCAGTTAAGATTCATTATCAAAAAGGCAATTTCTTATAAAGCAGTTTTCTTGTGACCCCAGGCCATAAAAATTACTCCCTGGCTTCCCACTGTGGAGAAGTTTCAATTAGAATTTCATGTTGAAATGTACGTTAACACCTTCTTACATATATTTTGATAATGTCTGTTTAACTCTAGCTGTCACAACTTGGAAAGGATATTTTTTTCTTTTCCAATAAGCCAGTTGGAAAAAAGAGGGGGGAGTTATTGAATGGTTCATAAATATATAATGTTTCCCATTTGTTATATTCTGCAATCAGAGGTAGCAGCTTAAAACTTGCATATCAATGCATAATTCCACAAACTTAAAAAATTGATCTGCCAATGTCCCCCCTTTAGCAATCTTTTAATTAAATGAACTTCGCTCACCTTACTGCTAAACTCCTTAGGTTGATTTTATACTGAGACTCGATGTACTTTCCAATGAATTTTTTTTTTTTTTTCTTTTCAAACTGTAAAGGTTGTTTAGTAAACAAGTGTTTAATAATGTATGCAAGGTGACTGAACATAGATCAATGCCAATTATTTATTCACAATAAAAAACTTGGAAATAATGAAGTTCTTTTGTATTCTTGCCAGCCAAAGCCTGGAGTGGGCCAACTTCTCAGTTGCAGTAAACTAAATTGATCTTTTAATTTTGTAGGAAAGTGTGCTGATCTACATCAACTAGAGATCTATTTTAAGAAGTCTAAAATACTTTTTTTACCCATTTGTTTATACAAGAATGAAATTTCTTGTGATGACAATTCTGTTTAACTACATTGGTATGTTTGTAGATGATTCAACACAGAAGTCGATCATAACACCAGTAAGAAACTAAAATACTATGGATCCCATGCTATAAGTCTGTAGAAATATATATCTAATCAAGTCCACTTAACAGCTCAGATTAAAAAAGTACAGACTGAACTACAGACAAAAGGAGTGACAAGTCTACAGCTCCAGAGGGTCAGGATACAGACCATAATAAGAAATAAACATAGCGGCTGTACAACTTTGGACTTTAGGGGCATGCTCAAATGCAAGAACATTGGGCAAAAATAGCACAGAGGTGTGTGGTTCTCCCATACTGCTATTAGATATACATGACTGCAATTCCAGTACAGCCCCTGGGCTTTAGGAACTGATACAAGAGAAGAGTGAAAGAGGAGATGTGCACTGCCAGTGTACATGTAGGGAACTCCATTCATTGTCTGCACCCAGGCTACTGCCAATCCAGCCACTGCTGGGATACCTTCAATAAGCTCAAATTACTGCAGGCTTCACTGTCTTATGGGATGGGGTGGGAAGTGTAGGAAAGCTAAAATCACCTCAGCATTTCCCCATGTAAACTGCAGTCTGCTGCCAAGAGGAGAACAGTAATTCCATCTGACTTCATGTTTCACTAGTTCCTTGCTATCCTCACTTTTTCAGTCTTCAACCTGAGATGTATGAAGAACCTCAAGGGTCAAGGAAGACTATGATACTTTCCTCCTCCACCGATGATTTGAGGTTCTGTATAAGAAACTCTTCAACAGTTAAAGCTGGAAGACAGCACCAGCAACTGTATTTCTCTCTCTGCTGTATATTACAATGCAGCCTAAAGTTCCACCAGCATCCAAAGGATATTTATGTTTGTAAGCATCCTACATGCTTGTAAATTGAAGCAGCAAAAGCAAAATGCACCTGCCAGTGGCTTTCAATGCCCATAGAAAATATTGCTCCATTTCCCTTCCCCTCCCCAAAAGCCATTGCTTCTAAACCATTTGCAATACTGCTAAGGAATTATAACTGCAGCACCAGACATTACATGACAGCTGTTTGAACAGAAATACTAATTGCTTTCATATTTAATTAGCTATTGTTTAAATTAAAAATACCAACAAAACAGTCACAGCAGGCTCATTTTAACAGGAGGCTTATTGGTCCAGGCACTAGCTCAAAGAGCAGCAGGCATTGGATTCACACACTCTCTTTAGTCCTGAGAAACTGCCAGTGCATTCCTCACTTAACAGCTGCTGGTTCATCCCATTGGACTGATCTTCTTCCTAATAGTCTTTTCCCTCCTGAAAAGGCTGAAACTGAGAGACATCATCCAAGACAGGGAGGAATAATCTCACCTATCCTTAGATATTAATAGTCTAGATGCCTGGAATCCCTTCATTAGCAGTACGGGGTCATAGCCCCATTTATGCTTCTAAAGAGTGTTGTACTTTGATGGTAGGGTATACCATGTTCACACTGCTCAGGGCTTGTCCAGTTTAGCAGAAATGGTCTGTTTCCACATATTAGAGCACTTGGCCCTAGAACACTGTGACATTATAGTGTTCTAGGGCCAAGTGGGTGGTCTGCTACAGGCCACCCAACCAGGATGAGGCCCTCTATAGACAGATAAGAGCAGCCTCACATTCACAAGCCCTGTTCATCATGGGGGACTACAACCATTCCAATATCTGTTGGAGGGACAACACAGCAGGGCATAAGCAATCCAGGAGGTTCCTGGAATGTGTTGATAACTTCCTCCTCCAAGTGATAGAGGAGCCATCAAGGAGAGGTGCTGTGCTGGACCTCGTTCTCACCAACCTGAAGGAGCTGGTGGGGAATGTGAAG
>VXAL01016814.1:7222-43233 GCA_013399475.1 Chauna torquata
CAAAAATAAAGCGTACCTTTTCACCTCATGTATGATGCTTGCACAGTTCAAGTTCTGGCACTATACAGAGGTTATTTTTGTCTACTTATACATCAGTTTTGCTGTGTAAGGGCAGCTGTTTATTTCAAGTTATATGTGATCCTTGGAATCTATCCAAACTGTAGTAGTTGTAGCTGATCATGTACTTAAAGGACTATTGTACTGTATTTTACTTATGCCCTTGGTCTAGAACATTTGCTATCATATTTGTACAACTTGGCCTATTCTTATCTGTAAAGGCAGAAGAGCATCAAGTCTGTTTCTGAAGGAAGACTTAGAAAGGAAAATAAATCCAGGATACTTCCAGTAACTAGCATGGAATTAAATTGGAATATTTAATAAAGCTTGTATTAGTAAATATCATGTTGAGTTGGAAATAGCTGTTTTGAGTATGCAGAAGCTTTAAAAAAAAATGTATGGGAAATTATATGTGTTTGGGAGAGTGCTTAAAAATGCTTTTTGGCATAACACTTCATGCACCAATTATTTCATACTAAGCAGGGTTTAAACTACAAATGATTAAATAGGAAGCTGGAGAAGCAAGTGTGAGCTAAAGGGGCAGCAAATCATGATAAATAAAGCAAAGTTTCCTAATGCAGTGGTATAACATATTCATCTGAATGAAGCAGACTAAGTTATCCCTATCTGGACATTTTACACTTATGCAAGGAAACCCCAAACCATTGAGGATCTGCAGCTCAAACCAGGTTTGCTACAACGTCTAATGTAGTTGGTTTAGAAGGTTTTCATTAAAAGTGAGAAACACTTCTAGCGTTCCTGAGCTGATTTTAAGATGTTGCAGAATCCACTAGTGAATTCAACACCTACTGGAAGTTGATTGTGCTGAATCTAAGCAGCAGGCTTTAGTCAAATTACTTGATTTTTTTTTCTTTAAAGAAATATACAAATAGGGTTAACTGGGTTTATTAATACATAGTGGATCAAGCATCCTTACCTTTTACAAACTGTTACATCTTAGATTTTGTAAACGTGTATGTAAGCAGCTAAACGTACTACATTGTCCCTCCCCCTGCCACTCAGACAATTTCTATCTTATTCATTGTAAGTTTTCATGCTAATAAATGTATGTTTAAGCAGGCAATTTAGCTGAATAAAAGCAATATTAATAGATCTAATATGAATAAACATATTAACACCAATTTCCCCGCTTGTTCAATTAAGGAGTGGCTGACTAACACAAAGCTGCAGAAATGATTGGCGTGTACAGAGGTAACTTCAAAACAGTATTCATAGAAATTGGATTAAAAAAAAAACAAACAAACAAAAAAAAAAACCAACAACAGAAGAGCTTGTTTTAATACTCAGGGTATCAGTATATTTGAAGCTACTTAACATGAACAGGCAGAATTGGGAAGCTGAGGGAAAAATTGCTGTAATAGGTGAAAAGCAGTTATTTATAATTTTGTATTGAAATTCAAACCATTTGGGACCTAAGTCCTTAGGCAAGTTTCTACATAGGAATTCATTTAATGCTGTTATTATTTTTCCCTCAAATTGATTAAATAAGACTATGGAAGACATTATACTTTTAAATACTCCTTTCATATGTGGACAAGATCAGAGAACACTGAACTCCCCCAAATCTGATTCTCGACTGGAGCAGAACAGAATTTCTGGCCCCTTCACAGCGGTACTAATCATAAACATCCATTCACAGGTATAACAGTAACAATCAGTCAGATACAATGGTTTAGTAAAACCATCACATTACCGAAGGGTGACAGTAAGTAAAAAGCATGGTGCCTCCTTAGAAATTATCCCATTCAACCAAAACACGTTGNGCAAAATAAAATACTGGCATGGACCTAAAATAAAAATAGATGAAGATTCTCAAGAGCAATCACTGCCAGAACAAGCTAAGCATATCCACATAATTTTCACTTGATGGCAAGTACACGTATTCTGAACACATCCTTCTAGGCTAGTCTTTAACCACAGCTACTTCAGAGATTCTCCAAACCAAGTAAAATTAAAATCAAAGCAATACTGTGCATTTCTGAACCAGCACCATTTCAACCAGCCCTGAAAATAAATCTTGGCTCTTCATGATTAAGTGTATAGTTTCTTCAACTGGAGGTAAAAAGTACTCTGAATTTAAGTCTAACAGTAGTAACAAACCCATATGTTTCAGGGGCTTGCACACATTCCATTTTGTTTTAAAACACATTTCCCCCCACGACCCCAAAAAAGGGGGAAGATAAAAGATACTTAAAAATTGAGATAAGGTAAAAAGCATACTTGTAATTTAGTCTCTTCTTTCTTCTTCAATTTGTCCTAAATTAAACTGTAATAAAAGGAAAGAGCAGTTTGAAAAAGTGAGAAAGAAAAAAATTAAACAGGAAACAAATGGATGTGACAGGTGGTGTAGTTCATTTGTAAACTGGACAACAGTAGAGGTAGTAAATGTAACTATTACATATAATTGACTTACTGAGGTGCAAGAATTTAGGCCTGAAGGGGTGCTAAGCTATTTACTCTCGATTTATGGATTTATATGAATTCCTCTGTTATTCAGTCCAGTGCCCACTTGTTTATAATTTCACTAGATTTTGGGGGACATCCAGTAACTTCAGTAGAAGCTATACAAGGGTATCTAAAGAGGACGTTTGTGCAAATAAAAAGTTATTTTTTTCATTAAAAGAAACAATGTTTCTTTTTCCCACATACATGCACAAAACCTGTCCCAACCTCTCCTTATCCTTATCACCTTTCTTTGTATCTTATTGAGTTTTATTATGCTATCTCTATACCATTACATTTTACTGTACTGCTTTGAGAAGGTGGAGTGGATCTGCACATAGTGTTCAAACTGAGATCACGTAACAGACGCATATATAACGGCTAACAATACTCTCCACTTCGTTCTCTTTCTTTCCTTTTTCTTTTTTTCCTTTAATAAAATATTTGGGCTTTCACTACAGAGGAAATTTAAGCTGAATGTTATATAAGTCCTTCGTACACTACTCAGTAACAAGATTCTCAGTGTAAGAGTTACAAGTTAATTCCATACCTACCGTTATGTATGGTACATGAATATATATCTATGAACTATTTTTCTTCCTATGTTTATCACACTGTGTATATCAACATGGAACTTGATCCATTGCTTTACCACCAGTCCCTGAGAGAGCCTTCTTCATCTTTTTTGTCATTACCCTTGTCTTCATTATGCTGAACAACTTAGCAAACTGTGTCACTTCCCTGTTCATTCTCCTTCTCAGATCATTGATGAACACATCCCGGTGGGACTCCATGGTGATTTTCTTCCAGCAAGAAAACTGACCATTAACTCCTACCCTCCATACTATATGCTGTTTCTGTGTGTGGTAAATGCATAGAGTGGGAGGCTTCTTTATATACTTCCAACTTTTAAAAATTATTTCATCTAACTTATAATTATATCTAATGCATAAATGATATTTTAATGATATAAATATATTCCTAGGAAGAGACCCAGCAATTATTCTTTTGAAAACTAACATTTTTTTTTCTTATTAGAAGTAATTTAAGTTTGCCCTCTGTCACACCTTGACATTTTTGCTCAGCTTCTATTTTTTACATATGTGAATCACTAGCTTTTTCAATACCAAACTGTCATAGACTTGTATATTTTGAAAAGAAGCCAAGTTTCAGTATCATTATACTTACACATTCACCCTGAGGCATAATTGTTCTAATACACAATTTTCATCCTGCAATTTAAAGAGAGTTAGCATGTCTTTTCTCCTTCCAGCAACTGTCATAGGATTTTCAGTATGCGTTGGATAACATACGCCCTTTCCTGTTCCCATGGAAATCAATAGTAACACTTCATACCCATTAAACTCTATCAGAGAAAAAAGTGGGATCTAAGTAATTAGTATCTGCTTTTGTTTGGTCAGTGGCTCATTTGAAGTCCAGAGAACTGTCAGGAAAACAAAGAGTGGTCTGCAATGAGCTAAAATGTTCAGACAATAGAAATAAAGGTCAAATGCTCTGTGCCCCACCTTGCAGGACACATGTTACTCCTGTCCCATAACCACGGAGCCACGTTACACCGTGACTGCAGTAGTGCAAAGCTGAAGGAAAACCCACTCACCTGGGCCCAGACGTGCCCTGTGCACCTCAGGAGCTGCGATACCTAAGGCACATCCAGGGGGTTAGCAGAAAACAGGGTAAGCAAAGCCCGTGTTCACTGTTGTGCTGAATGAGAACTTCATGTAGTCCAGGAATGGGAGACCTGGCAAATTTTAAGCCACCATGTTGGTTTTTTAGTTTCCTATCCGACCTGAGCATTGCTCAACATCACAACATCTAATTCGGTATGAATATGTATCAAAGGACCAATCTAGGATAAAGAGTAAAAGTAATGGAAATTCAGCATCCATGTTCCTTTTCTTCAGGTTTCTGCATCAGGTTTGTGCACCCATCTCTATGGGTTATTTCTATGAGGTGAGATTTAAGACAGTTTTAACCTGGTTTGCTGTAAGGATCTAACATTTTAAATGGGCTGTCATCATCTCTTGGTTGGCAGAATAAAATATATTTAGTTGAAATAAAGATAGGGAAAGAGATTATTTATTTTCCCTAAAAATCCCCTCAGCATTGAAAGACTTACAAAAGCTAAACATCACATGTGGCATTAATAATAGAGTACTATAACTACAAGTTTTTATTTAATGAAAGGAAGAAGAATTTTCCAGATTTACCACATTTTCTGTAACTAAAAGATACAGAAAGTTCAGAATCAACCCAGTAGCAATGCTGTACTCTAGGAGCGTGGATAGTAACATAAAAAAGGCCGTGAGACTCAGTAAAATGAAAAGATTGAATTCTCAAAGAAATATCATTCAAATGCCAATCGCATACGGTGTGTTCAGGAATTTAAGAGACTACCATTGCACTAAAAGTTTCTTAGGATCACTGCAAGTTTTCTGAACGGTGTAAGCTTGACTCCAAAAATTATTTTTAAGAAGAGCCAGAAGGCACTTTGAAGCTTTGTGGAAGCACACAACTAAGCTGCCTTCTTGCCTTGAAAGATACACTTCTATTAGTAAACCGTAACTGCACCACAGGTAACTGTGTTTAGAAACTGGTCAGTTCTTGTAGTCTTCAATGTGTCTTTCTATTGTACTTAAATGAACTCATCCAATATCATTCTCTAAAAAAATACAAATACCCAGTTAACAGAATATTCTTTAACATAAGATTCCTTTATTGTGAATCTTTTTCTAGACCCCACCAAAAATGTAATCTAAGATGCATTTCATAAAAATGAAATACAATATTATGCACATGCTTTGCTGAAGTTATAAGTTTAAAATTTGTTTACTCTATACCTAATGCATTTGATCTTTGACTTAACAAGTACCCAAAGAGAACAGAAGCAAGTGGCCAGGCACTAACATGACACTCTCCCTGACCCCAAACAGAAGTTTTAATTACCACCATCTCAATTTTGCAGACCTAGTTTGCTCTCAACTCTAACCACATATTCAGTTTTAATATTACTTACTGCTATAGTGATCTTAACAAAAAGTAGCACAAAATACATTGTTTCTTTTCAAGTCTCTCAAGCAGAATAAACTAGCTTGCATTTTATATTCAGATGTAGACAGATACCTAAGATCAATTTAATTCTTGTTAAAGTGTACTGTGATTTGAAGAATTTCAGACTTTTGGTTCTTCTTACCAAAGAAATTTTTTTCGGGATCCATGGAACTCTCAAATTTAGAAACTAGCAATTAAACAGAAAACGTTCTGGGAAACTCTGCCATGAATGTTAAAAATATGTATCGATAAAAGTCTGTACGTATAAACTAATCATGCAAACGTCCTTGAAGAAGCACAGGATGGATAAAGATCACTACAAATTATGTAAAGTTTCCAAAACTAATTAAAAATTCTATTCAATATCAAGGGTGGCAAAACAGAAATAAGTAACTATGAATTACCATTTTTCTTTTACACCCTCTTGATGCTCTATGTACTAGCACACCATCAGTAATTAAATCATTCTAAGAGCACTTCTACTTGACTGCCTCACTTTTGCTTTCACCAGACTTGCCGTGTAATTTTCCATCCCTCTTAGTTTTCTTCACAACAATTAATTGATCCTACAAGTCATTACTTGTCTAACATCGAGTTGTTTGGTTGGTTGGTTTTTTGTTTGTTTGGTTTTTGAAATCTATATTTTACAAGTCAGATTTTGTACTGAACAGGCCTAAAATAGTAGTGCATATCAAAATAAACATGATTGCACTAAATCTTCTGACCGTTCTTTAGAGTGTATTACAGCTATCAAATTGAGAAAAAGAAAAGAGTACACTCTTAGTATAACTTTTACGTTGTTTAGTTAGCACAACATTTTTACAGTTGTAAGAGACAATCCCTCTAACTAGCAAGAAGCAAAATAATTTAACTAGTGGTTTCTGCCACTGATATATTTCACAGATCTTTGCTATTCTGTCAGTTGTCAATACATGGACAACAACCTGTTTTGGTGCTCTGAGTTCAAATTTCATTTTTATTCAGTTTTGATTTGTTTTTAGCAAAAATAGCTATGAAAATGGACCTATTCACAAAACTTAAAATACCATATGGAAAGATATTTTCAAAACACTATTTTAAGGGGGGGAGCTAAAATACCAGAAGGGCTGCTAGTATGATGAAAAGGAAGTGAATTTTGATAAAGCAACTGACATTGAATAAATTTATATAAATGTAGCTGTATATATCGTACGTGTACATTAGGCCTGAGAGTTAAAGAATGTGTATACACATACATAGGTTTTCATTCTTCTGAATCACATACCTCAGAGTCCACTAAAAGATCAAATAATAAGATGCTCTAATGAACTGTGAGATGTTAGTAAGAGATAGGACATGTTACAGTGGGTTGAATATAATTTTAACAGTTGGTATCATTAGGTGCCCATGTAAGAGCATTGCTGGATTTGAATGACGTTATGAAGAAATACAACAGAATGAGTTAGAAGATGAAAACATTGAGCAAATCTACAAGCTATATACATCGAATCCCAATATATTTGTAGTTATTTTGCTGAAGCTAGCAATGTAGAAAAGCAAGAAAAATTCTGCCATGATTTGACCATTGTAAGCCTGTTCCCTATAATATTAACACTATTGTAAAACAGAAACAGCAGTAAGCATAAAGCATAAACAAATAAAATAATGCAAAATTGTACAAGTTAAGTCAATGGAGTTTTGTCAATAATTTCAGTGAGACTGACTTCAACAAAGTTGCAATAATAAGTTGGAAGGCAATACAAATATTTTTATATGATTCTTGTTGAGTTCTAGAAGTAAAGTAAGTTCAGGTTTTTCTGAATTTTATGGAAAACATTGCTCAAACCAAGCCTACATACTATTGCATGAGAAGATTCCTATTGACAAGAGCTTTATATTCAGAAGATTAGACAGATATCATCCACTTGACATTTCATCAACATCTCAGAGTAAGTGCAAAGAAGGAAATTCAGTCCCAGAGTGTTTCGCAGAAAAGCTTTGTATTTTCTTTATTTTTATTTTTGTTTCAAACTAAGGTAAAGCTTGTAGGCATCTAACTTTGAAAATACATGCAAAGTTTTAGTACAACAAACATAAAAGAAGTGTCTTTCAGTTTTGTTTTCTTTCTAGGTAAAGGTAGGTAAATGTCAAGAAATCTCTTTAATTTTCTATTCTAAAAAAGAATGATTTATGGGGAAGAGAAATCAAATTACTTACCTATAATAGGAGGTTTTTGAAGGTAGTTCCCAGTTCCCCTAAAGGTAACACTGAAAGGTCTGTAATGATTCACTGGTTTGTACTACAAAGTTAGAAGGCAGAAACCCCATAAATTATTTAACTCTATTAATGAAAAGAAGAATGATGAAAAAAATTAAACATAAGAAACATGGAAACGAAAAGAAAAACATTCAACTTTTCCTCACCTGTCAGAAATCCCCAGAACTTTGAAATGAGAAAAACAGGTGAGCTGAGCCTTTGCGAAGAAAAACTGCTGTATTCATGGAAGAAGAGTCTTTAAAAGTATGATGTTATTGCTGTGGATTCTTGGTGTCTTGTCCATGAAGACACTGGTGCCTGACAGAATCTGCCAGGTGTTTGTATGGTTTGGCATGTAAATACCACTATATATTGGACCAATCACACACCTGAGCTTGAAGGACTACTGAAACTGTCATTGGGTTCACAGCCCTAAACAGTCCAGCAGCACAGACTAACATTTCATGCTTTCAGAAACTTCAGCTCATATAATTTGGCAGGCTTCTCTTAACCTCAGTGGAGCAAAATTCATTTGGTAGTTACAATTCCTTAGATTTTGATGACTATCTATGTATAGCAGTGTGCACATAATAATAAATGGTAAAGGATGTAAATGTGCACACATGAACCTAGAGGTAAGGATCACAAATCCATAACGTAGGAATCTGAACGCTTATTCAGGAGCACACAGCTGAGAAAATTTAAAAGCAGAGGGAAGACAGGAAATGCAGGTAATACATCAACACTGAAAGAAAATTCTCACTATTTTTACTTTGTTGAGCACAGAATTAGGAGTTGAATATAAAATAACGGACATTTAAATATTAACTAAGGCAGTTTCAACCAAATCTAAAAAAAAAACAAACAAGAAAACATTATTTTATAGAAAGTTCTAATTTCTGAAAAGCTTAAAATCAAAATAAAAAGCATGTAAAATAAATTTAAAAACCTTTTCAGTCAAAACCTTCCAACTGTCCTAGAAAAAAAAAATTAAAATCTTTAACATATCTACTACAGGAGAAAGAAAACTATGCCAAACAAAATGAATTTTATTGTATTTTTAAGGATACAATATAAGGCACTTTAAAAATACCATTTTCTCCATAATTATTCTTAGACCTCAGAAATTTTCTTACCAGAATTGGTCCTAGTGATCTTCTCATACACCATTTCCTTTCAGTGTTGAAAGAACATTCATGATACTCTGAATTTTCATTCAGCTGATACTGTTGTAACCATTAGTTATATCTAACAATTCTGTCCAGATTGTTCTGGATCCTTTCTGCACTCAGGATAGACAATGCTCATTAAGAGATCACTTCTCAGATAAAATGACTCTATAACATAGACATATATAAAACATATATATACCTCTCTTGTATACGTACTCTTTCTTAACTTACATGTTTCTATCTTTAATGCATCCAACATAATGCATCTGAACATCTACTTGAATGTTCAGTAGTTTTAATTGATTATTGTAGATGGGTACAAGGATGGTACAACGATTGCACATATCTACAGAACATGATCTATATTTGTTTAGATGTGTAGAATTAGCTTATCCAAAAGTAACTGTTAAAAACAGTCTCATAAAACCATAAGATCAGTTCCTAGAAGTGATAGTTAAATCAATAACATGCGCTACCTATTATTCTGGTTGACATAAGCCTTGAGTAGTCTGTCAGCAGAAGGTTATGCTATGAAACATAATTAAAGAAAGATAAAATTGATTACATATCTAAGTCTTGAAACCGGAAAGGTATTTCTGATGATTATTGAAATACTGAAGTGTTTAATTTATCTTCTGTTTGGAGCAAATCAGTAGAAAAATCTCTTTTGCAATTGTAATGCATTACTCCTAAATTTGCCTTTATTATAAGAATATACTTTTCTGCTCTAAGAAGTGGTTATGAATAGATAACTGATATTCTTTGAAAATACCAGTTTGAAATGTATAGTAATGAAATCAGATAAATATTTCCTAACATATTTCTATACTTATTTTACTCTATCTCTGTGTGAGTTTTCAATGCAAATTAAAACTGTAGAAGAATCATAATTGCTATTTCTATTTCTATTTTTATTTAAAAAAATTTTCTTCTGAAGTTTACAGGAAAATAAGAATGAGGCATTTATCTTGTTTTTGTTTAAGTCTCTGGGATGATTTGGATTGTAATGGGTCCTGAATAAGAAAGAATCACCACAGTGTTACACCTGACAAACCCTTTATATGTATCTATGTAAGATGTCATTGTGCGAAGTCTATTTATTTTTCTTTTTGTAGGAAGGAAAGTCATTTTATTGGTCTTCATGCAGACATCAGGGTGAGATGAACTGAGATTTAGTTTCAGATGTACCACTGAAGATACTGTACAACTTTAAGTAGGTCAGTTAACTATTGTACAATTCAGTTTGCCTTTTTGTGAAACGAGAACAATAAGGTAGGGGAAAAAAAAAACCACATAATAAAACATTATAATATTTATATGCTAGTTGTGTTGCAAGGGTTATATAAAATGCTTCAGTTACCTTGATGTTATGTGGCAACTGTTACAGAACTACAATTAATCTACTTCTATAATGAAAAAAAATACTGTATTTTATTCTCTTTTTACTATACATTTTTCATAACAGTGTAACTTCAAAGATATCATTCCCACCTGGTGCTTCTTCTCTGTATAATTTTGTTTGTTGGGAGAAGTGTTAAAATGATAAGAATGGAATCATTATTCAGCATCTTAATCAAGAATCAACTTTACATAGGAAATTCGTCTAATTTAATCTTTTTGAAATATATTTTAAACTGCTTTTATTCACTAAATGAAAAGAATGGTATTGCAGTGATCCACACTAGTTGCATTATTTCAACTGTATCAGAGCGGTTAATAGTATACATTACGCACGACTGGGGGAGGGAAGTAGAGCTAACAAGTGTTTCATCGTTTCTTGTTTTCCGTCTCCTACTTACACCATACTGATAGCCAAACCTAGTGGCTGAAGAATATAAAGCATCATGCATAAATTCTGGCAGAGAGTCAGCCTGTGAATTTCAGAGCTGTCAAGGCTGCATGTTTCAATCAGTTTTGATGTCTCTTGGCATTTCTCTTCAGATTCTACTTTCTATAAATAATTCCCCTACTCGGGTGTTATTTCTGGTTCATTTCTTAAAACATAACAAGAATGCTTCTCACTTCTTACTATGTCATTTCTCTGTTTATATGGATTTCCAAAGTGAAGACAAGAATTAAAACTTACCTGATATGAAAAAAAATCTAGTAGGTTTTGATGATGGTACACTTTGTATTTTAAATTAATTTTTTGATTTGCCCACTGAGATCTTGGAGGAATTACCAGCATTCTCTTTTCTTATTTGAGATAGTCAGAGTTTCCTCTCAGCATTTTGAGTGAGCTGGCAAATTAACAGTCTCAGTCACAGCAAGAGAGCCTAGAGAAGGAGTTGCATCCCCTTTCTGTACTTTCCCTCTTGGTTCAGAGAATAGTAAGTTATGGTATGATATTCCTGCACACTCACTCATTGCTGCTGGCACTTCTGTAGGCTGTAGGGGGTACAGGGAGAGTAGCCCGTGCATTTCTTATACAGCTCCTCTGAGACACCACATATTTTCCTAAAAGAGGGGAGGCCAGCTCCACAAAGGCCACTTTGTTCCCTCATGCCTGGTATTTCATTTGACCAGAGCTCTGCAAGGCTCTAGGGACTTCTGGAGAAAAAGTCTTGTGAACTAGGACCTCATGGCTCTTTAAATCTTCTGTGCTGATATTTGTACCTTCCTGTTTTCTTCTGCTTTCTAAACTACAGAGGGACAATAGGAATCACTGATTCTCTGAGAAGCATTCTTTAACATAACTACTTCTCAAACATGTGTCCGGCTATCGCAAGACTTTTCAGCTTCCTATCAGGGAATTGTCCTAATGAGGAAAGCATTTCAGTCTCTCAGTGAAGATGGAAATAATCTATGGCTGTTGGAGATGATAGCATGATTTTTTCATGCTTTTACCAGCATGATTCTGCAGTGTGTGGGAATAATATCTATCCCTTTCAATATCCAAAAAGGGTGCTCAATACCTATCTTATCTTATGGGATAAGATAGTTGCCCCTGTGGAACTGTCCTGATGGATCTGGAAAGAAACAATGAAATATCTGTTTAGGACTCTAAGAGAAGTAAACTTCATAATTAAAGGTTTTTAACACAGTTCTCTGTGCTTAAATATTTTCTAGCAAACTTGTATGTTGATTTTTTTATTATTATTATTTTCAATTGGAGGTCCAATTGATAAAGTTATGTCTGCTAATTTCCACTCTCCAGATCACTTTACTCAGCTAAAGAAAACTTGTAAATGGAATGAAGAGATCATGCAATAAAATGGATTTCAAATTGAACCAAATTGAAATTTTGATAGGGAACCATCAACAGATCCTTATGAGGATCCATTTTTGACAAGCACTCTTCTGTATTTTCACTAGTAACTCAGATCACAATATAATTATCAGCAACTCTGCCACACTTAAAGAGTTTTTAAGGATAATCAGCATGTAAAAGAGCCATTAAAGAATGATCCGATTGCCAATAAATAGGTTTTAATACAGAAACATTTGGTGAAATATATATGTGAAAACACTCAAGCTATGACAGAAGACCCATTTTGAGAAAATAACATTTAGGAGTCATCAGCTACAAGCACTGCAGTATAAGCTTGCCACGGCTAAAAGTCTAATGCAATCTTTGGTTGTACAAAAAGGGGAATTTAAAGCTGAAGAATGTACACACAGCGCTAACAAGACTTGAATTAGATACATAGTATTTGTGTCTTGTTTTCAACCATACAAACAGTTCAAAGTGAGCATGGAAAAAAACAAAAGGAATCCAACAAAGACCTCATTCTAATTCTAATGCAAGAGTTAAAGCACTTCATCTTGTTCATCTTGTGGAAGAAAAAGTGATCATCCTGTCACAGAAAAATAGTCATAGAAAGATATTTGAGAGTAGAAAAGGGACAATGTATGGTAAAAACTTCTCAATTTCACAGCATAAAGCACAGAAAGCTCTGAATGTCAGAAAATGACGTCAAGCAATTCTTGCAAAGAATGTAGCATTTCTGGTTTAGGTAAGACATCCCTAAAAGTTCATTTGACAGACCTCAATTTTAACTTCCCTAATAAAGTTGTTTCAGTAATTCATTACATCCTAAGTTACAAACACGTCTTATTTTTCATCTGAAACTTGATCAACTTTCCCCTAGTATTTCTTGTGAGCTAGCATGCTAACTGCAAAATCATCAGAAACCTCCTTGAGTAGGTACTAGAAGAGTACACTTTGGTCTTTACTTTCCTGCTGAAAAGCAGGTATTTTTAACTTTAAATCACTCCTGCAGTTCTTTCTTGAATCCATTTTAGAAATACAATGAAACTTGACCCAATGATTGATAACGCTCTCATGAATGTTACATGCAGTAGAATAGCAAATATCTGTTCCATATTCTCCTGAGTTTTCACCCAGGAATCATATCTTGCAATTTTAAATAAGGAGCCTGGTTTAAACCTGTAATGCCACAAGTCTCCTCAGTAAGTGTGGGTTATGTTTGTGTTTCAAGAGTGTAGAGCCTTAGAGATATTGATTTATACGCATATAACATATAACAACATATTGGACATATGGAAATTTGATGACCTAGAGAATTCTGTAAAAGCTACCTGTCTCATCAGTTTACCTCTGCAATATTAAAGTTCTCTGTAAAATGTAGTACTTTGTTTTAATGCTGTGTCTCAGTGTAAGTGTGCCAGCCCTGTTCAGCCAAATGCTGTCTTCATTTAAAATAATACCAATTTGGCCTATGACTTCAGTTAATAGATATAGATATTAGCTAGTAATGAGCCAAGTACAAAAAAACCTGCAAAAACTGTTAGAAATTCTCCCAGCAGATGATTTCAAATGTACAACTACTTTTTAAGCTCTATCACTGTATATTACAGATATCTGCTATTTAACGTGATTGGAGGAGGGGAGGGCGAGGAGAAATGCACTCACTTGAAGCTGTAGAACATGTTCTTGTTGATCCACACCAATGGGGGATGTATGCTGTTCTGCTCAAGCTATAGAGTGATTCAGAGCTGGAAAAAAATAGCAAATGTGTACAGTTTAACATGAATCCAGAAGTTTTAGTTGCCATGTTTATTTTCAGTTGTCTGTCTATTGCCCATTTAAGGATCCCCAGAGGGGAGAGCTGGGACTATGAGAATCTGCAGAAATATTTCCTGAGATGCCAAATCACTGTCAATAGAATTAGTAGGAGAAGNAAGCTTTTTTCCTCCTACCCCACAATGTCCGGAATTCTTTTAGCCACTTTGGTTTGGAATCCTTTTCTTCCTCACCAATTTACCTCTGTAGATTTTCACTGCTGTTAATTAGTGAGCAGAAGAAATCNCAATCTGCTCACAACAGTATTTAGTCCAAAACTTAGTCCACTTCAATGGATTTGGAAAGGAAATTGCTAAGATTCCAGCATTCATTGTACCCCCAAAAAAGAACAATTTAGATAATGGCTCACTACTGTCTGGATAATAACCAAATAATGCTTTTCGCATCCAAACCATTTCAGTCTGGCATCTCCCATGAAGCTCTGATGTCTCCAGATGAAAACTAGACCAATTACACAGGGGGAAAGCTCTTCCTGCCGCCTAGCTTTGAACCGTAACATTAAGAAACTGAAGACATTTTCAGTGATTTCAGTAAATCAGGGTATTCAGTCTCATGTGCTATATTTATGAGGAGGAAAATAATCTTTCAACTATGGATCAGCTTGAGATCTTTCCTTAAGGTCATAAAAACTGCATAAACACAAGACATAAGAGGAAAACTGTTCCCCAAGTGCAGCTGTATTATAGCTGCTCTTGCAAAAATTGTATTCGTGAACTTTCAAGATCATCTTAGTGTCCTCATTCATGAAGCCTGCATGGTATTTTAACGGTGTGAATAAATGACAATGACTTTAGTTAAATTATCTTTAAAACATTGTCAGAACACTGTTAAATAAAAGATGGCTTTTCAAACAGAATGTAAAATGTCACATAACATATTATCATTAAATAACTGTTTTTTGAGGGAAAGTAAAACCAAAGATGCAAAACTCTCTCTAGGAATACACTTTTCACAAACAAAATCTGAAAATACTGCAAACATCTCAAAAACCAATTAATTTCAGTTTCCAGCATCAAAAAACTGAACACACTTTTTGAAGTTGTCTGGTTCTTTTTGGTTTGACTTTAAACTATCAGAATATAACAAGAGCTATGAAGAATTATGCATACAGAAAAGCAAGATAAGGGTTTTTTTTTTTTTTAAATAAACTAAACAAAAAAAAAATTAACCAAATGACACATGAACTCACTTTGTAGCTGCTCCAGCAGGCAGGCTTCTACCACAGCAAATGTGTTTTTGGCACTCACAGGCCCGCCTGCTTTACTGTTTTGAACAGTTTCTTGCCTCCCCAAGCACAGCAATCTTCTACTCCAATCAAAACAAGAGATAATCAGAGAGAGACCATTTGGTCATCACGGTTAACTGTCACATACTTTGGAATGATTTCTCAATAGAAATTTTCTAGTAACTTGAACATTTTAAAAAGGACTGAAGATGGTACTAAAATATAAATATATAGGGTTGGTCCTGAAATACCACGTTTAATTTCTGATCTGAATTTTCATCATGTATGGAGGTTCTTCCATCCAGTGCTTTGATTTTGAAATATGCTTCAAAAATTTTTTTAGGCAAGAGTAAATTACCGAACAAGATTTCTGAAACTATAATCCTGCTACAGTTCAGCGTTGATATTTTGGTTGAAATTCTGACCTTACATAGTCAGTGGGAGTTTTTCCCATAAAATTCAGCAGGGCCAGGATTTTTTTTCTTCAGATTTAGTTAGCATTTCTCATTTTATTTGTCCCATTTACCTACTTCATTGTCATATTATTTATTTTCATCAGATGAGATCACATATACGTACCAGTATACATATACACCTACAAGCCTCCATCCAGTCATTTAATCTTTTCCTGCCTCTGAAGCAAAATCACTAACATACATCAGGGCAACTCTGTCTTATTATCTGTTCCACTGAAATGGTAGTGAGGAAGGGACAAAAAAAGATTAGCTATGATGAACTGGCTGTAAAATACAATGTTCATTGCTCCATGACACAAGATTATCTGGTGGTCTGAACCTCAGGCTTCTAACTTCACTGTTCTCCACCCAGTTCTGCATTTCAGGAGTGTAACCAGACCAACCAAAATTAATCCTTCCTATTAAAAGTTGGATCCTTCAAGCATGGTTTTGGCTGAACACTTTTCTTGCATTCTAGTCTGAGTTAAATCTATCACTTCTTTGTCACTGTTTCATACAACTTCTTTTGTCTGACCACATTGATTAAAGCTAGGCAAGTATGCATCAGCAGCAGAAAACTGCTTTGTTTCTGCAGTTGTCCTCTGCCTGTGGAAGAGGGTAATGGCATGCCTGCAAGACAACCTGATTTTATCTTAGCTATCCTGAAATGCTCAGGAGAAAATTGCTGGTTGCAGGCAGGCAGTTCTTCTGCCTACTTGTACAAAGCTCACCAGTACTAGGAACTATAGACATGTCCTGTGAAAGTTATTTTCAATGCAGGTTGACAAATCCAGTTATAATTCAATGGAATGCTCTAGAGAAAAGTATGAGTGTAGTATAAGGGATACAGACTACATTCCAAATGTTCAATTTTAGAGTTTCTACCTCTTAAATAGCCAGAAGGGGGTGTCCATGTATAGTGTAACCTGCAAATCCTCCCCCCACATTACATACTCATAATATATCACTGGAATTTGCAGCCTTTGCCAATTCAATAATAAGCACAAAATTCTGACCTGAGGTGATGTAATCTTAGGCCACCAGGTCAGCCAGTCTTCATATTAATCCTTTGCTCTTTATTTCAGTTATGAGCAGTGAAACTGAGCACAACATAAAAGATTGAGACAATTTGTTCCCAGATTCACTATATTCACTTTCTATGCATTTTTTTTGTAGCTTTATATAGCATTTTATCTGCATTTGCATCATTCCTTTTGAACGTAACTTGGCCATTTATCAATGAGATGTATTGAGATACCTGCTCTTAGACCACTGTGTTTTAAGGTTTCAAATAACAAATATAGTATAGTTAATTTTATAATTTAAGCATAGCTAAATATTTAAATTATAAAATAAACTGCACTAGCTTGAAAGCTTGCAATGAGGAGACAATGCTGCATTCATTCCCTTTCAAAGTAATATTTGGCATTGATTTTTTAGTATCTAATCACTTTGGAAAGTTTGAGTGGTCAAAAGCATCTTAATCAAACATTAACCATTTCAATTAAAATCAAACCTGATGAGCTCACGCAACATTCTCCACAATCATTTTTATCACATGTAGTTCTTTATTTGTATTCAGAAAGAATCTAATTTTGCACAATAGCAGTTCCAAAGGAGTATTGGCTGCACACGGTGTAAATGATGTGCATTTTTGAATTTGTCTGATTATTTGTTCATCTAAAATTGCCAGCAAACTCCACTGGAAGAGCAACAGAATGTTGAACAGGAAGATACTCCTGTTAAATGGCACACAGTTCATCCTAGTTTTTATTGTTTCCCCTGTAAGTGTTGGAGATAATAAGAAATCAGCTTGTATTTGCTTTTACTTTATGCACACCAAATACAGAGAGGCTGAAGCAGTCAGGGGATATGATATTAAAAGTCAAATTACAATAGAAAATCACAACTAACACTTCTTTATAGCAGCCAAAAATTAAAAGCAAATAACAAAAGCATTCCTTTGGGGTCTTTGGTTCAGGAAGATGCTAAAATACATTTATAGATTTAATGCAAAATAATAGATCCACCGAAGTTGAAGATAAAGCAAAATTATTCCCATGCTTAATAGCATTATACTGAATTCTAGCTTAAAATATACATATATTTCCTCAGAAAGATGCATGTCCAACCTTAGTTGTATACATTTAACTGTGCCTGTACAGTTAAATATGCTGATGCGTACAAGTACTTGTTTTGTGCCTACTTTACTAAAGAAAATCCAAATCACTCTATCTTTATGGATTACAATAGGACAAGGAAGATGTTTCTGTCTTATAAGCACTTCTCAGGGATTTTTCTTTCTGTCAGTCTTTCCTCCCTTCCAGTGGAAAAGCTCCTTTGCACTAAAAGCAAGCTATCATTGGAAATCTAAAATATAATTCTATAGAGTCCCACAGAAAACATACTTCTTTTAATTAAAGCTGACTCCATTCCTGATTTTTTGTTAAGTGACAAAAATATAGATTTATTTATTTAGTAGGATGATGAGAGACAAATTTTCCTCTTCTCTTCCTCTGGGAAGTGTTTTATTGTTTGCTTCCTTTCTCTTGCCTGCTTGCTGTGTAATTTAAGACTGATGCCTCCCTGTGGGAAACAAAACTTGATCAGAGAACAGCCTGCACTGCCACCTAAACAAATTATGTTTTAGTCACTGCTGATGTTGGCTCTGTCATAATGGAAATGTATAATTAATGCCTTTGCTTTTACTGCTTTGGAAAGAGAACTCCCTGAAACTGGTTCAAGAGGAGGAATTTCAGGACTGCACCCTTTTCCTTTCTAATCATTATCACAATAGATCACTATAGCTGTTTCTTACTAAAAATGAACGAATGGATCACTCACCTCTACAGTTATTTATTAAATCTACAGTCAAGGCATTAAGTAATACAAAACTGCTGTGCAGTAAGAATTTGGCAAGGAATAAGAGAGGAGGAAAAACTCAGCAACAGGTGAAATCCTATATTTCTCCTTTTAGAGGAGCTTGAAAAGATTAAGCTATTTCCATTAGTTTCCTGCAGAGTTGCAAGCAGTGATAATAGACGTGCTAATTTCACTATTGCATTTTGCTATGAAACAGCATTTTAGATCATCTTTCACCTGTGACATGACTCCAAATATCCCCAATTAACAGCTCGCTTTTTATTTTCAGTTTTTATTGTTGAATTTATAGCAATGGCTAAACATCTGGTATTATGACTGCAAATAGTTTCCATCTTCTCACCTCTGGGATGCAGTGTAGCTTCAGACTATTTATACTTTGATCTAAAATTCTAAATGACCAAATTATTCTGCTGTAATAGGTCCTAAGTGACATTAAATGGATGGTCTCAGCTTTTTCTTTCCAAAATGGACAACTCTCTTTACCTCTCATAGCTATTGCACTGCATGAAAAGCTCAGCGCAATGAAATAACAGCAACACCATTTTCAGAACTGAAATAACCTTTGATTTCTACAGACACTTGAGGGCCAAGAAATGGCAAAGGCAATGCAATAACTGTGCTCTAGACACATTCCCATGTGTAACTTAGCATTTTTAGCTAAGTTTATTATCAGTGTGTCCAGTGATCAGAGTAAGGAGGGCAAGGTATCCATCCCTAAAGAGTCGTGATCTAGACTGGATGAAAACATGGACAAAACAGCCTTGGACTCTAAAAATCAAACTGCTTCCTGTATGCCATTCCCTTGCAAGATATTCCTAGATATCACTCCTATATAGAGTTTCTTATTTCCACAGACATTTCATTCTGAAAATCTCAAATTCCATTGTTCAATATCACTATCCAAGTAAGGTATGTAACCACCATTGTCATCCTGTTTTACTAAGGAGCCCCGGGGTACGGGGCTTAAGTCATTTGAAAGACTTCTTACATAAGCTGGGGTTTTTTTGTTTGTTTATTTGTGTTTGGTCAGAATCAGAAATAGATGGGAAGAGGTTGTAAACCCCATGTCTTGAGCTGATATAAATTAGGTTAGCTACTCTGAAGTCATCAACAGCTAAGATGAATTCAGACAAGTCTGAAATCTGTTCCCAAATCTTCTGACTTCCTGTCTAGTAACTGAATCACTCATTCTTACTCAATTATTTCAAATCCAAAGAGGTAGGTACTGCTGCTAAATATGATATTGTTCACTGATATGCCTGAAAGTATGAAATACACATAAAAAAAAAAGTTTGATACAAGTTCAAACTAACAATAAAGAAGAGAGTCATCATCAGATCTAAAGTACCACCTCCTTTTTAAATGTGAAAACTTCATTTCCATACATTAGTTGAGGAAAAGTAACTTTCAAATAAATAAATACATAAAAGAAAAAAAAAAAAGAAAAAAAAAAGAAAAAAAAAAGAAAAAACCTCAGCCAGAACTTTTCTCATCTTTTGAATTCAAATTCAGATTTACTTTTTTCTTTTTTTTCCCCACAGAAACTTCATTTCCCCATGGCTTTTGTTATTTTACTTCTTGTTTATGGACTAATATGTCCTGAAAAAGCAGCTGGGATAGAAGAAGAACAGGGTAGAAATAGAGCTATCTTGTTATCAGCCTCATTCAAAGAAGTCTACATAATCAAAAGATTATAGGCCAACAACAAATCAACTTTCAGGTCTCGAATTAGGCTGGATTTGAGTCATTGCGTGGGACATCATCTTCTATTCAGGCACTCAGATAATGAGAGTCTGGGAATAGGCTTGGCTGCTTGCTCTGGCTCAGCTGCTGACGTCCTTTGGGGTGGGTAGTGAATGAGACCTCCTCTGCAGACAACCACAATCCCCAGTTTGTCCTGGTCCCTCCAGTTTCCCCCTGTTCAGTGATATGCCACATAAGTCTGTTTATGTGTCAGCTGTCAAAACTGGTTTTTAGGGTATATACATAGCTGCAAAAGGATCAAGCTTTTTGGAAGGTGACATAAGCCACATAGGGCAGGTGTTGTGCCTACAAACACCCTGATCACGTGCTCCATGGGCAGGACAGCTGTGATCTGGATGTGCCCTGACGTTTTAGCAGTTCATATAGCAAGGTGGCTGATGTGGGTTGCTCTTTCCCAGCAAGACAGCGTAGACCTGCCTGGGGCCCCTTTTCTCTTTTGCAAGAGTAGCAGATTGGTGAAAACTAAGCTATTTATAGTCTGATGTGTTTGGAGACAAGAAGACCACAAGGCATATTAAAGAGAAGGCCACTTGGCCCAGGCAGCTTTCCTTATTAAAATTCTCTCCTTGTTTCTACTCATACATCACCTCAGTTGGCTCCTGCCTCTGAAATTATGAGTGCCAATAAATAGATATTGGAACACACAAAACAGACTAAAGAGAATGCCCTGCCCCAAGCTGAGAGTTTTGGGTTGTTAATAATGATTTCTTTGCAGTAGAAACTTTGTGGTCATTAGCTATTCAACACAACAGAGCAGCCCGCGTTTCAAAGCCTTCAGCATTACTGATATTCAGGACCTAAAATTTCCAGAACACAGGAACTTTCCACTGAGCATTAAGAAAAACAACAGAGGAAGACAACTCAAAGAAGCTGTGAGGTGAAATGACAATGGCTATAAGAGTCACTCATCACCATCAGAAAAACTGGCATGCATCCTCGCGGACACCTATAGAAAGTGACTGGCAGCTGTGTTAAATGTCACAGAATCTCTCTCAGTACATTGAGTGCAATACCACATAAGCAGAAAAACACAAAACAAAAGCAAACCCAACAATTATGCGCATACACACACACACACAAGTGAAAAAGAGAAAGGCCAAAGTCTCACTGAATGCTCTAGTAATTGGAAAGTATACAGTAGTCCCGAGTAACCACATTTTTCTGAAAATCTATTACTGGAAATCCTGTCTGCTAAACTTAACAATCTGACATGGAATTCCTCACACACATCACTGCAGGCAGACAAATGTATGAATCCCTTTGAGGTCTTCATAGCGCTGTCAACAGATATCCCTGTATTAACCTCCCTTTTGCACAGCTATTTCTGTTTGTCTCCTTAGTTTGTAGACTCTAAGGGTATAAATTATTTTAATTATTTGTTTTCATGTCAAGTAGGTATAGACTATGAACAAGAAATACCATTGGGCTTCAGCATATCAAAAAGCATTGCAAAGACGCTATTCATTTTGTAGGTATGCTATGAGAATTTCAGGATTTTAATTTAAGATATCAATACACTGAACATATTTATAAAGATAGCACAGCAACTTGCATAACAATAAAATGTATTATATAATATTGTGATAGAGATCTTAAGATAACAGCCACTCTACACAGCATTATCAAAGGAGAAGGAATACAGACAGAGAGTAAATATTATAGCACATTTATCATTTATATACCATGTGAGGTTAGGACCCTTATCTTTTTCACGGATGTTCCACTTGAGTAGTATAAGGATAAATCTATTACACCGTACCTTTGTCTTCAGTTATGCATTGAGCCATATTTCAGTCACTACAGGCAAAGGTAGAAACAGAATTATGTTACAACAAACTTTTTTCCACATTAGGTTTCGTCTTCCTTATTATATGTACTGAAGCACTTGCAATGGATTGCTTAATATACGTTTAGCTGAATTTGTCTCTATATGTTATCCATACACATAGTTCACAAAGTTTTGTTTCAATGTAACTGGGAAGTAATATTACTGGAGAGAAGGAAATTAAGCTGAAATAAAAATATCACGAGCGGAGAATTGGGACTAAAACCTCGAGATGATTGCACAGAACCCTTGTGAAGTTCCTTTATTATTTTATAATTAGAAGGAAAGCACAGACTCGAAAGTTAAGATGGAAGGGAAAAAAAAGAAGGTAAGAGCTACCACAGCTGTCTCAGAAGACCAATACCAATGAGAATATGTTCTGCTGTGCCCTCTGCCTCCTGCTGCTACAGGCAACTGCTGTGCCTTCTATGCTTCTGTATTATCAGCTGTGTTTTCCACACTGGGCACAGGAGAGTTTGGGAAACACAGTGTGACTAACAGTCACGGAGGCAGTGAGGTAGGCAAGGGAGTTAGAGGAATTTATAACTCTCTCGATCTCTTAGCTTGCGCATGGGAGTCCCTAATATAGGCTAGTAGGATGTTTTAGTATGATACATAAGCTGTTATTTTCCTCCTTATTTATATACACAACAGGATTTTCTGTGTCATGGAGTGGAAATTATATCTTCAATGCCCATTACTGCTTGAAAGGCCACTGTATTTATTTTTCATTTTAACACTACCATCTATTAACATAACATCTTCTACCTGCATCCCAATAATACTTTCGTAACTAAATGAACAAAATCGTACAACATTTTTGTAAAATATTCATAACCCTACTTTTGTAAACACATTCTATGATTTGGTCAAGTTCAGCTTGAACCCTAAACCCTTTTTGCCTCTTCTGAGCACTGACCAAAAATTGAGATGGCTATCTCTTGGGAAATACCTCTTACAGCAGAATTTAATTTCATCCTTAATTTGTGTCTAATGTCACCATAGATCCTGAGTCTTGTTCTCATTCACAGAAGCCAAATTGCATCATTTCACACTGACACAAAAACCCTCTCCAGTGGTTTTTGCCTCTCTTGTCCTGCATTCTCTCAATGAGCAGTGCAGGAATACATTATTACTGCAGCAGGCCACTCCAAATGATTCAGAGAGAACCTTTATATCATAGCCAAAACCAGATGAAGAAGAATTGGGTCCCCTATTACCCAGTTCAGCTGACACCATACTTGATTTGCCTGAGAGTGATTTTGCCTTTTGATTTTTAATAATTCTTTAATCCATCTGAATTGGGGGAGTGAGGGCAAACAAAACAGAATCCCTACACAACTTCTCTCTTTTATGCCTTATTCATAGTCCCATTTCTCCCTAAATTCTGTATTGCTCTAATTTTAGAAGCTATTGGTTGAATATATTAATACTTTTCTGTACTTTGAACTCACACAGTATTTATTTTTTCTCTTCTCCTACTCATTTTACTAATAAAATCTTCTGTGAAGGTACTCCTTTCCTATTGCATTGAAAGTCATAGGTTCATAGGAACAGACAAACTCGAATTAGGGTTCCCTTGTATTCTTTACAAATTCTATTTCCCTTCTATTTCTGCTTGTAATCTAACTTTTCTATGCCATTTCTCCCTACTTTAATTTCTTTCACTTCAGTAGATTTCTTCATCTTGTCTTACCATGGACTAGTTTCTGTATTTTCCTTGTAGAGATGTGTGTATATACCTGAAGCTCCCTCAAAACCTCGAAATATTTTCTATATTTTAAAAGCAGTCTTATCTTAATTCATAAAGGAGAAGATTAACTTTAGTTCAAGGCTGCTGTGTGACAAAAAGTTCCAATTCTGAATTCATGAACCAGAGAGAATACACAGAAACCTCTGCAGTTTTTTTGTTTGTTTTTACCAGCAATTTAAAAACAAAAGCAGCAATGAAATACAAATACAAAAAGGGAAGCTGAACAGCAAGTTTAGGGCAAATATGATCTATTTCAATCTTCAGAACTTCAGAATCTGAAAAATCCACACAGACTGAGACTGCATCTTACACACAATTGCATGTAATCTTAAGAGCTGAAACTGAGGGGATTAGTTTACTGCTAGCTCCAGCAAATACTAGCAGCCTGATTGTATTTTCAGGACACTGGTGGGCAGCAGCAGATGGTGGTCATTTCCCTGGTAGGCCATATCTAGGATAATCACCAGACATAGTTCCAAGGTTTATGATATTATAAACCTCTCTTTCATTTCTCATTCACTGCATGTGGAAAATACGGCCCTTTCAAGTCCCTTCTTATTGATTTTACACTAGTATAACACCTTTGCTTTCAAAGACTTTGAAATGATTCAATGGTGAAGTAAAACAAGAAAATGGACCTTAGAAAGTCAATAAAAAATTTAAAAAGAAAAAAATCTGAATGCTGTTCTTGTTCTATGCATTTGAAAATAAGATATAGTTTTATGTTGATCAATGAAATGAAATGCAGTAATTTCTAGCAGAATTTAATGCTGTAGCCTTTTAAAAATTGCTGATGGTTTAGATGATTCTGAAATAAATTTGCCTGTGAACTAACTATACCTAAAAAACTAGTAATACTTGAAATAGGCCAGCCAGAATCCAGAATGCCTGTTTTGAATTGGACTAGATGAAACTTCTTGGTTTAGCCTGATCTGGATTGATTGCAGTACAACAAAAGAGGAAGACAAAACTCACGTCTTTGGGAGTTTACGGAATAGATGATAACACAAGTTAGAGCACATGGGTTGAGATCAGGCACAGATCTCCTGCTTCAGTGGAACACTCTTGTTCACAACATTTTACAGCAAGGGGAAAAAAATTAACTGCTCGTGTGTCTCTATAACAATGAAGAGACTAGCTCTGATAATAAACTTAATTCAATGTGGTCAAATTGGACAAGTCTGAGCTTTTGACACATTTCACAGATTCAATCTCTAAGCATTGAGATTTACCCAGTCAGTCCAGAAAGAGCTTGAAAAACTGCAGGACTGGACGAACTAAAGTTCAACAGGGAAAAGCAGAAAGTTCTGCACCTAGGGCAGAATAACCCTATGTGTCAGAACAGGCTGGAAGCCAACCTGAAGAGTATCAGCTATGCTGGAAAAGGTCCGGTAGTTACTGTGGATGCCTAACTGAAAACAAGCTAACAATGTACTCTCAGAGCAACAAGGCAAAGTGCACATGCATGTTAGGAGGAGGCTAGCCAGTATACCAAGATAAATTATTATACCCTTCTAACTCAGCACTGTTGCGGCTTGCCTGAAATACTGCAACCAGATTTTGGACTCTCTAGTTCAAGAGAGACATTCGGAACTTGGAGAAGATCTGGCAGAAGACTACCACGACAATAATGACCCCTAAAGCACACTACTTGTGAGGAGAAGCCAAGGGAGCTGGAGTTGTTTAGTTCAGGGAATAGGTGGCTAGGCAGCCTACAGGTACTTGGAGGGCACTCACAAACTTAACAGCCCAGCTCTTCTTAGCATAGATGGATACTATAATATCCTGGAGGAAAGCATTCCTCATCAGGAGGTGAGGGCAGGGCTGGAAGGGGTTATCCATGGAGTCAGTGCAAACTCAGTCCTTGGAGGTTCTCCAGACTCCAGCAGACAGCTCTGGCTGACCTGACCTAGGGCTGGTGACAGTCCTACTTTGAGGGGAACATTTCAGTAGGCAACCTTCTTTTCAACCAACATTTCTATCATTTTTTTCTATGATTTCTTTGATGTTTTTGTGCGTTACTTTGATGAACCAGTCTCTTAATAAAGGACTCTTAGTTCTTTCCTTGAAGTTGAAACGTAGTAGGTGACTGACTTCATTATAGAATTTTTTCTGGAAACAAACACTGGCAACTGTGATACAAAACAAACTATACAAAAACATGGAATTGCATTGGTAAATATTTCCCCATCATGAGTTCATTTCTTCTCTTGGTTTTCAAACCAGGTATTAGCAGGTCAGGGCCAACTAGAACAGCACAGAAAGAAAAAGCAAAGGTGCTTAGAACTTCCACCATGTATACCTCTAATGTGTTTGGTGTTTAAAATAGAAAAGCATAGGAGTGCTTATTTTGTCTCTCATAGAGGTTGGAAAACTCCAATTTCACCTGTAGACAACTGCAGAAAAGTCATACATGAAAATGAGTTATGCCAGTTTTACAGAGTAGGAAAGACATAAGGATAACACAGGCAAGGGACAATGTGAAGGTTTTAAAATAAGAATTTTTTTTTAAGCTGCTTAGAGTAATACAGGTTTGTTGGTTTTTTTTTTTAATCTAGTTAGTAAGCAAACAGAAAGGGTTAACATACTTCATCTAGACCAACTGGCTTCCAAAGTATGCGATATGTTACAGTAGAGATAATGCATGCTGTGAACCCATTACTGTATCATCTCTAATGCTGTTTCAGATACAGAAAAATTCACACATGCATGTGGGTAATGAAGAGTTTGTTGTTTTGTAGATGCTATTAGAGCAAATAAAAAATGTTCCCCTAACTCCTATTGAAGGCTCTCTGAGACCTTCTTACAGAGTTCTGTCACAGTGACCTTCCATGCTGATTTCCTTCAGAACTTGCCAGAACTGCTCCTAGGCAGACTGAGAAACAAGAAAAAAATGGGAATTGACAGAAGATACTCTTCCAAGAAGTAAATATATTGCCTCAGTAAAGCTCCCATCCTTTACTGTCCCTGAGTAATAAGAAACTTGTCCTGAAGCATTCACTTGGCATCTGAATTGCTCTAAGAAAATGAAAATAAAGTCTGCAAGATACTAATATTTCTTGAAATAGGAAGAGGAATCATTCCTGCCCTTTGATTAATCCCTCATGCACCACGCTAGTCCATTAGAGACATAAAGGTACCTTTAACAGGCCTCTGAGCAAAGTGCTTTATGCAACATATTCCCTATCCTTGAAACAGACAGAGAGAGTATCTTAAAGTGTCTACAACTAACGCAAAGTATTCAGAAGCAGAGGAATGCCTCCAGATAGCTCTTTCTGCCAAGAGAAATTAGAGCAGCTCATGGTTATCCTGACTTACGGTGGAAGCCAAGCCATGCCCAGGGCTGTGGGGTCGGAGAGGTGCAGGCTGTGACCTCTGCTCTCCCCACTGCTCAGATGGAGTATAGAGGAGCCAAGACTCGAATGTGTCCAGTTCTGTCCATACGTACCAATGAGGATGTCCCATTGGCTTCAGCCATCACTGTAACCCTGGGTGCAGTTTAGCCTCTCCTGAAATGGTGAAGGTGGCATAAATGGGCTAACAAATCTTCAGAAAATGGTTGTATTAATATATTGTGAAAGTGAAACAGTGGAATGTATGGTTCTGTCACACCACACGTGGTTTTGGTGCGATTCACACCTCATTACGTAAGGCTACAGTAAAAGTTACTGAGAACTGTTAGTTGTTTCACACAAAAATAGAGAATATTACATGTGCAGCTCTACTTAGACCGCATCAAACAAGTTAAAGAAGGGGACTGGTGTTTTAAACACGCTTTCTTTTCTACCTCCAACTGATACAGGTAACCTACACTGGCTAATGGCACTACTAGACTAATGCTGGGTACTAATATACAATGTATTAACTAACTTTTTACAAGAGGCTTTCAAACATGACTGGTATAACCACCATAGTGGGCCGTGCCTCATAACATTACGAAGTACACACGTCGTAGCGCACGATCTAAGATTGTCTGTTGCTTTATTACTGTCTTCTCGTAAGTGTTGGAAACCGTAGCTTTAGTATGAAAGGTCAGCTTGTCTACTCCAATACGACAAAAACTGTACAATGAATCAATAGGGGTGCGGCTGTAGAAAAAATTAGGAAGAGCTGAAACAGAAAAGATGACGGGTTATGGAAAAACAGAGTCAAGAACTTATAATCAGAAATCTTGGGAAAGGGGAGAAGGGCAGAACAAAATAAAGAAAGAAGGGAAAGAAGAATTTACTGTAGTACTTTTAGTAGAGTGCTATCAAAGATTACCTTGCTAACACCATCAGTTCCTCATGATTACCAACACAAGCACTAATAAAAACTCTTGTTATGAGTTACAGACCAGGCATGTTTTGTTTCAGAATAGACTATCTGTTGGCATTATTCCAGTCTGTCACTTGTGTCTTTACAATAAGCATCTTGTTAAATGGAATATTTGAGTGACAACATTATTTCCTCTCAATTACCCACCAAAAATTCCACCAATATCATATTTTTCACAAGGATATTTGCCTCAGAGAAGTATTTTATACCAAAATGCTCAAAATAGAATTATAAACGGTAAAATTTTAAACTAGTAGGTATCTGCTTGTCTCTGACATCCACAATTTTCTTGAATTTAGGATATATTTATTTCTGCTCTACAGTATGGTTACACAGGAGCTCTTTCAGAAATAATTTTACTATTGAAACTGGAAGTCAATGTCAGGAACTGTGTGTTACTGTTTATGCAACTGAAATGCCTGTTGAATAAATGGCCCTCTGCAGTGCTGTTATATTTGTCTATTTCTGTATGCCAACTATGATATTTTCTAAAGTATATACCATCATGGTATCTAATCACTGACAGTCAGACACTCCACTTAGGTATGGTTCCAACGGTGCATAGGAGCCATAAAGAAAACTTAATGAGCTTCCTGGGGATTGCCTATAATAGAGAAGCGTGCATGTGGCATATAGCTGCTTGGCGCTAATTCTGAAAGAAAAAAAATGAAGGTGTACAAGCTAATACAGGCAACTCTTGCACCAACAGGAGGAAACTATCAAGTGCTGAATTTATAGCCAACCTTTTTAAAGTGCTAACTTGAAGATTAATGAAAAGATCTGAGACTTCAGAAAATTTCTGCATTTAAATTACATCTTTCATAAAGAGTATGGCTAACAAAACCCTCCCCATAGATTTATGACTTGCATCCTTTTATCTTCTGTCCCTCTCTACAGTACCTTCAGTTCTTTCCTCTCCATTCCAATATCCTTCTTTGTCACTTTTGTAATATTAAGTCTCTCCTCCACATCCTCTAAATTCCTCCTGTTGCTCTCCCATCTCCCCACAAAACCTATTAAGAACAAAGAAACAGCTCCGACTGATTCTGGGCCACAAACGTTTCAAGTCACCTAGCACATCAACAAAACAGGTAAACTCAAGGTCCCTCCTCCCCCCTTTTTTCCCCCTAATTCTTATCACTGACATAATATACTCCCTCAAGATAGTCACTGATCTGAAAATTTTAGGTAGTTCAAGGCTCTGCGACTCTAATCTTCTATCAAAATCAAACTGCTCAACAGGTCAAAAAATTGCTCGGAGTTAACAGAAAGTTGTTTGCAGAACAAATAAAGGACAGATAACCAGGAAATATAAGCCTCATTAAAAGTAGGAAGCCAAGAAATCTGGTTATTAGAATAACTTTGAAACATAGATGGAGGCCCTTCCTAAAGACAAAATATACTGTATCATTCCTTAATTTGTTACTCAGGTTCTTATCATTTCACCTTTTTTGCAGGTATCTTCCTTCCAAAATGTTCGGCAGTTTTCAGAGATAGCTCTGTATTATTATCTCTCCATAGGCATGACAGCCTCTGTAAATGTGTAAAGAGCCAGCATATCAAGGGAGAATCACTGGCAAGGCTAAAAGCCTCGCTAGCTCAGTTGAGATGGGACTTGGTTCCAAAACCAGATCACAAGGAAGATGTATTAGGACACAGCAACTACCAGTAGTGAGCCACAGTGTGCCAGGTACTATAACGGCAGAATAGATGGCTAAAAACATGCAACAGTTTGAGGGCCAGTGAGTGGCCAGGGGCAGAGCAAATAGAGAAGCCAAGTACCCTGTCCCAAAGCAGGTGTTTCCTGCTACACTCAGATTAGCTGAACATCTTTCTCTTGTTCCTGCAGTTTGCTGCACCTGCAGACTGATGCAAATTGTTGGTTTTTCATCTTTTAGTTCTGCTAGACCTGGGTACCACTCCTTTTCAGACATATCTCCTATTTCTTCCCTCCTGTTTTCATTGTCTTCCCTTCAACAGACCGCACCAAACTGCATTGCCAGCCTTACCAAGGGTGACATTTAGAGTTCAGTATTTTTAATACACAGACATTTTACTTAAGGCTGTTTCCATCCTAATTTTGGTGTGGATATCCCTTTCAAAGAGGCATCACATCCAGTTTTGGACACCTGCACGTTCGACTGTAACAGTAATCATGCTGCCTAATTAATAGAGAGCAGTGTTGTTGCAGCAGCAACCCTGTAGACTGACCTGTCTTGCCCAGGAGAATAAATTAACATGCACTGGATACATCTGGAATGGGGGCACACCACAATTTCTAGGTGTGGGTGTATGCTGGGCTCCCTCCGGCCCACACACCGTGGGTCAAGATGTGGCTGCTGAATTCCACAAGAAGGAAATACGTGTGTGTGTACAAGGAAACTGTAGCATGTTCAATAAATCTTCTCAACTGGAATCCTATTAGTAGCTTTAAAATAGCTAGTTGGAGATGCACAATCATTCCTACAGAACCATTTAAGGCTTCTCTATACTTTTTTTTTTTTTAAATAAATTTAGTATTTATTTTCATTTTATAAGCAAGAATTTGCTTTCTGTCTTTACCAGGTCCTTTTATTTTTTTATCTTTCTTCTCTGCCCCCAGATGCAATAAACAGAACAAAAACACAAGAACAAGAGAGACTTCATAAGAATTTCTTTAAAGCCTAAATGTTTTAAGATCAGACAGGGAAAGATGTATATTTTATGAAGTTTGCAAACGTCATATTAAATACTCTCTGATCAAAATACGTTGTGCTTTGTGCTGAGAATATTTGGGGTGGAGCACTTGCTATTATTTCAAATGTACTCTTGATCTTTCCTACTGAAACTGAGATCTAAAGTTATCTGGTTCTCCAGTCCCACAGGCTTTCTTACTTGAGTGATGAATGGTATTAGCTACCTTAAATCAGCTTACCAACCACCCAAGAATTATAACCCCAAATAGCAGTTCTCCACCTGAGTTCTGTTTTGATCAATTTGTGGAAAAAGCTTTGAGATTTGGGACCACTTCATCACTATCCAACATTTTTCTGCTAACTAAAGCAAGGAGAAAAAATAAATAATCCTAAAAAAGTAACTTGAGACAGAGGCAATCATTTGAAGAAAAACAAGTACAATGTATCCTGCAAATTCAAATAAACACATATAAAAACATAATATTTTTACAAGCTCAGAAATATTTGTGAAACTGCTGTAGGTTGGAGTAATCAGTAACAATTAGAATAGGTTTCTGCTGTTCCAGTAAAATATAAGCATATAATTCTCAGCTCCATAGTTAAAATAATAATANATAAAATAAGAAAGTTGTAATAACACCACAAAGTGATGGTAAGATTTATTAACTGTGCCTCACATTAGCTGCAGGTACTACTTAAAAGTCTTAAGGAAGTTTAGAAAACTGCTTGCTAAGATTATGTGTAGGAAAATTGTGAATCATCATTTGACATTGTTAAGATATAATCTGGGGAGCGGGCTGTTCGCCTAGTGTAGTAGATAATTTATTTGGCTTTTGTTCTTGATATTTTTTTCATCGTCAAATCAATTTTAATCACTGAATCATATTTGCACTCAAAAAACATATTTAGCCAAAGTCTCGCCTACATTTTAAAGTCATTCCTTTTCTCTCATATAACAAACATCTGGCAATCGACACTATTCTTGTCTTTATGATAAGAAAAAGAAAAGAGGGAAAAGCAGGACTGTACATAATGTTTTCCAAATTTGAATCTAAAAACAACTAACATTGGTCAAGAAACTGGAAAGGCTGCAGAAATGCTGATTTTTAAAGGTAGACGATAGTAGAATTTAGAGTAGATAGACTAAGCAAAAAGTTGACTGATAACCAAATAATTTCATTCATCTATTTACATGAGCAGTCCCATTGGAAACAACAGGATAAGTCATAGCAGAAAATCTATGTATGAAAATGTTGCAATCTTATTAAAGATTATCATGAGAAGTGTCACCATTTTCACACAGATACTTGTGTGAAGAATGCAAGCAAAAATCTGAACCTAATCATTGCTAATAGAAATTCTGGAGATGCAACTCCCCAGTTCATTTCTCAACCTTCATTTGTCCTCAAAAGCATTCCAGGTATGCACAATAATAGCTGATTATGGTAGACTTTAGTGATCCACTTCAGCTCCTTTCCATGCCAAATGTTGAAGATTTACAAGACTAAAGTACAGGCATAATTACCTTATTTCTTCCTTGCGTAGATTATTTCTGGATTCTCAGCACCTCTATACTTATGACCACGCCACAAGTCAGTCACCTGAAGGAACAAACCAAGACATCTCCAGCAGAAATTGTGCATGGGCAAAAAAGCAGGCACTACATCTGGTTCCCCTTATGGGTATTAAGCCTGGGAAAAGCAGAGAACTGCATGACGCTTCTTTTCTGAAATAAGTGGTATTACCATTTTGACCAAGAGCAAACCTTTATGCTGTGTCTACTACCACCACGTCCCATGCAGATTACATAGCATTTCAGTGAGATACCTTACGGGTTCCATTCTGAATACTGTTTTAGGATCATATGATAACCTGATCTTAAAGATATACACACAGAGGTAATTATGGTTTTGGCCAGTGTATTATTAAGCTGATATCCAATACGTGCAAGATTATTCAAATCAGATACACCTATCAAAGTTGCTCTGGTCTAACTGATTTTCATTTAATAGGCTGCTCAGACAAGAACTTTCCTCACCTGTACATGCATCGATATTTAAAATTGTATTAAATCACCCATATTCATAACTCCTTTCAGCTTTCAGAAAGGAGTTCTTTCAAAACAACAAGTAGATACACGTTTTATTGGGATTGTCCTCTCTTCGTACACACTAGAAGTACTAAGGTCAGATTCATTAGCTGGACATTGTATTCTTGCGACATAGAGGTAGACTGTCCTCTCATATGTCCAAGCACTGTGGAGAGGAAGCTGACAATGGGGTCCAGTCCTCCGTCTCATTTTCTACCACATTCTCACTCACTGCTCCTGCATTAATGGCCTTGTTCAATTCAACAAGATTTTTATGCATATGTTTCATTGTTGTTAAGTACTACAATATGATGAGGTAGCAAATCTTTCTTTTTTTTTCCTTCCAGGGAATCCATTGAATGGGTATCCTTCAGGGGATAAAAGCAGGTCAGCTATTTCAGTAGGCAGCTTCTCCAGATGTAATCCCTCTATGAATTATATACATAGATATAAACTCACAGACATTCTTAACTGCACAGGTATTTATAAAAGAAAAGGCAGCAAATTGAAGAAGCTAATTTTCTACAGCAACAATACTACAACACAAGTTGTAGCTATGTTGTACAGACTTCATTTAACTCCCGAAAAAAAGTTTCCTTCGGTTTCAGTTGGTTATTTGGTTATTCTGTTTTTGTAAGTCTTGTCATATATATTATATTTAAAGAATTCTTTTCAGAGAATGGCAGAAAGAGTAATTGCCATAATGGTGTAATTATGAACAGAGGAATTGCTATATATGATGTGAACTACAAGAAGGGTCGCATTGTTCTAAATTAATGAAGGTCTCCCGTAATACAGGAAATGGTAAAAATAGGATCTCAAATAAATTAAACATATGCATTAGTAATCCTTTAATGGATAAATTTATTTCATTTGCCAGAGAGATAAATATAGTGCAGAATATCTTTATAGACAGAAAAAAAAATCTATAAAATTTGCTAGTAGTTAGCCATTTTGCTAAACAAGAGTAGAGATAAGGAACTATAGTTATGTCATCTACATGTCTTTTTCAGTACCAAACTGCAATGCCCGTTGATGACAATCAATATTTTGTCAGCTTAGCTGTTTATCTTGGGTAAAGAGACAACACTCTGGTCCTCTAAAAGTAATCAGAAAGTTTTCATCAGACAGTGATGTATAAGGAGTAATTCCAGAGGATATTATGTCCTGTGGGTACACTTTTTCCTTAGAGTTTCTCAAACAGTTCATTTTCAGTCTGAGATTATTTGCTACTACTTTATACCAGCAATAATGCAATTTCTACTTGAAATGTCTGTTGAAGCAACAGAAGGGAGGAATTGCAGACTTTTCTACCGCTCCAGCTACCTCCTACCTATATATTCAGTTATCAAGAGTAATGAAAAAGCATAACACAATTTACAGTTTTTGACTCCTTCCAAAGCTAGCAGTTCTTTGGCCTATGTGAGAAAAGGTCTGCCACAAAACGAAGAACAAATCCATAGAGGAGACATTAGAACTCAAGTGAACTGCAAATTCTCGATTTGTTATTATCCACAGTTAGTTTGAATGGTGAACAGAAGCTTAACTAACGTGTCTTTCTTGATTTAAGGTAATGTTCTTAAACATAAATGTTATTCTGTCACCTGTGAGTGCTATCTCCAACTATAAGGGACGGGACAAGAGCAGGGTGGACAAGATTAGAAAAGAGTTGAAGGTGGGAAGTGGAGGAGGAATGGAATTAACCAAGCAACCTTGTATATAATATTTGCTTTGAAGATAAACATGTCTTAAAGAATGCCATACTGTCTATTAACTGGAGGTCAAAGAGACAGTAGGACAAATTTAGGACTATATTTGTGAGATGGTAGCTAGAACATCCCTACAACATTCTTTTTTACTTTGACTGTGATTAGTAAAGCCTCTTTTATTTGTTTCTGTCAGCTTGTGTTAAGTCATTGCAGAAGAAAAAGCAAACAATCTGCTTTATTTGCTTCATAAATATAATTATAAACTTGCCAGAACCAGGTTAGCCACAAATTAACATGACAGCTACATTCACTTTCACATGGATTATTTATGAAGAAACTTCCACAGTATATAGCTACTGATAGGACCAGGTGTTNNNNTAATATGCTCCCTCTGCTCTCTTATTCCCATAAACACTGCATAGATCTCAATGTCCATGTGGTAACTGAATTACTCCCTTCCTCCTTGCAGATACAGATAGTATCTCTTCCCTTTCTCTAAGCATTAGACTTAACAAATATCCACAAGATGATTCTTCTGTGTATCTTTGGAGTTTGCGATATACGCTATTTGTGGTGGATTTTAAATATTTAAAATTCATTCACCTTTTTAGATCTCTGAGCAGCCATGGAAACTGGCAGCAGATTTTCCAAATAAATAATACAACATAAACCTATTTTATCCATCAGTTAGCACTTCCAGACTAAACTAAACAAAACAAACAAAAAATCCCAACCCCCCATAACTACAGCAAAGAAGAGGGCCTGAAAGCTTTGTTAAAGCTGTTAGTAAAAGCTGTATAGATTTGTCTTTACAGTGCCAGAACTTTCTGCATGAATGTTTCATCTATTGGTATTTAAACACAATATAAGGTGCAGGAATCATAAGGCTAAGGAATGAGAAGAAAAATAAAATAAAAATCTCTGCACTTTTGCAATAGCACAATATTGAAAGAACTGGGTACTATTTAGATGGTGGCAGTGACAAGTTGGTACTAGTTTTTGGATCAACACATACAAAGCTACATCCCCAGTATGGAGAGCATGAAGTCTTGGTAAACTAGTCAAATAATAAACTAATGCTGGGACAGCCACATTTTCTAAACAATGTTAGCTGCAATAGGGTCACTTGAAGAGTCCATTACAGTTCTGAGATGTGCAATGTATTTAAGGCTCAATTTAATCTTTTAAACTGCCTTCTGCATTTCTGCTGTAAGTCAGTTGTGTTGCTTCCCCACTCTCTTTTTCCTTTTCATATCTTGTGGTAGAAATACTA
>VXAL01016815.1:0-37025 GCA_013399475.1 Chauna torquata
GACAGAGACAGAGACTGCGCCCGCCCGGGCGGGCGGCGGCCGCGGGGAGCGGCGGCGAGCAGACGTCCCCGGCCACGACCCCCCGGGAGCACCCCCCGCCCGGCAGCCTCCACCGACCGACAGCAACGCCTCCGACCCGCCACCCATCGCTGGATGTTCCTCCACTTTACCCACCGTATCAAACAGTAAGCAGCTGCTAAAACAAACAAACAAAACAAAAAAAAAATCAAAAAAAAAAGTAATAACATTATATATGAACTGTGTTTCCTACTTGATTAAAAATATAAAGAACTGAGTGTTTATTTCCCTAATTAACCGAGAACTTTTGTACACGTTTAAGCTATTATTATTAAAAGTGTTTGCAAAAATGGTCAAGATTATAATATTGCTGAATTATATAAAAAAGTCCTTTTCATGTTGAGCTAACATTTGACTTTAGCACAAAAAAAAAGAGATATTTTAGAACACGTAAAATAATATTTTTAGTTTTTTCTTCTCATTTTGTTACCAAATTTCGAACCTTACATGGAGGTTACTATAGTATATTTGACACCCTATATACCTGTGATTAGAGATGTGTATATATATATGAGGGCTAGGCATGCTGTGTGTCTGAGCTTTGTCTAAATGTTATGCAGAAGTTTGTAGAGTTAAAAGGTACGTAGGTTTAATTCATGCAAGGTAAACAATAAGTGCTCTCTTTTATACAATATGCATTGCATCTGGACCTTAAACATATAAAAATGGTCAGTGAAACTTCTGTGAACATGAAGAAAAATTATTAAAAAAGGCATTTAAATGAAATTTGCTAACTTGTGATTTTTACGTTTGAACCAAAGTTATTCAAATAGTAAAAAAAAAAAAATTTAAAAAAAAGAGGAAAGAGAGAGAGAGAGAGAGAGAAAGTAAAGAATTTCCTCCCATAATATTTTTCTGCACCTGTTTGGTTTACAACTAAGTAGGCGTATTGTCATTATTGTGTATATGAGATGTACTTGTATTGTTCATAATATATTTTTTTTATTATGTGTACTTAAAGTACTTACCTAACGTGCAGCAATTTCCAGTAAACCTGTTTTTGGACAACAGGTAGCGAGTCTTTTGTGTCGCCACTGGCACTAGCGCTATCTCCTAAACCTGTAAGAGGTCCGAACCGATACTTTGGTCTGTGCCAGTGCTGTTAACTTCTGTAGGCCTGCTAAAAATCAGTGCAACGCAGTTGTAGAGTGATCCTACTGAGCCATGGGATTCTGAGTTTCGTTTAAAAGTGAAAGCCAAGCTGGTGTCTGTAGCGGATTTCCATGTAGCTGTGGTGCTAGCTGTTACTGGCTACATACCCAACGAGCGTAGCTGTGACCCTTCCCTCCCCATGCCAGCCTCCTGTCCAGAGCGCGTACTCATGAGCTCAAGTTGAAGACTAGGGTAGGGAAACGCAGAGCTTATCGGAACACTAATCTGTCCAGTTGCGTTCTCCAAATTGAAATTATTTGTAATAATAGACTTTTGCAGTTTTTTTCTTTTTAAAAAAGTTTGTGTGCTTTTAATTGACTAACTTCTTGCTGCTGTATAGTAAAATATTAATATATTTTTATCATTAAACTGCTGCATGACTATCATCATGACGAGTGAAGAGATGTTATAAAAAAAAGATGCCTTAAACAGTAAAAAAGCAAAAGTTTTTTTTTTTTTTCTTGGATGGAATTCAGTAGAAAGTGTATAAGAGAAGCTAGGATCTTGTTCCACTCAGAAGTTTTTTGGGATGCAATCATTTTTCTTAACGTTCTTGGTAAAGTTAACGGTGTTGTAAACCTAGCTGCTGTACCTAGAAGGCACCACCTGTAGGAAGGGGAAGCTGTCTGTGCTTCTTTGCTGATTGTTAAGGACGGAGTGTCAGAAGGGTGGGGGGGTGGGGGGGGAGAAAGCTTGTTTTAAATAGTTTTATTTTTCTGCTGTCTTTTATTTCCATTGAAAATTATAATTCCCTTTTTCTTTTTTTTTCCTTTTGTTTTGGAGATGTACTGTAAGTGTCAAAACAAGCTGTTTCCATTGTACCATGCATTTCCCTTTAAACAAGTTTGCTGTTAGTGTTCACAGAAAGTTAAATATGAGATGACGGTAGTTAGGTGTTTCTGTTTCTTTAACAATCACTGGAAATGTTTAAAATTGCTTTTATGTGCACTTTCCTATTTCCAACTAGTAAAATAAGCTTTCCGAGTGCATAATGTGACATTTGAAATGGTTCTCAATTGCATGTAAACATTGTCTAATAACCTGCTTTTTAATTGGAGGGTCTCGATGAGCAGTTTCGTTTATTATTGTTGTACTTCAACTGTGATGTGTACAGGACTGCATTCTCCATGCTGCTAGACGTAGTTAGGAAATTAATTGCTTTGGTTTTGCTACTTGATTGTCTCGGTTCTACTGTTTGCTACAGTTTTTAAAAGTTGTTGTACCGCAGATTGACACCCATTGCTTATAGTTACAAAATGTTTTGTGTTATCAGCAATAAGTAGCGCGAGTCAATGAAAACACAGCAAAGTGCCCTTCCTAACCCCCGAGCTGGGGCGAGCGGGGCTGGCTGCTCCCGGGGCCGCCGCCGGCTCCAGGCGCATCCTCCTCCCTGCGCAGCCGGATCCTGCCCGGGATCCGGCTGGCTCGGGACATGCATGGGCCCGCAGCTCCAGCCAAGCCATCGCAGCCTAACACCCCTCTGGCAGTTTTGTGAACAGTGTCTGAGAGCTTGTGGTCAGTTTTTGTCTCTTTGGTTTTTTGTTTGTTTTGTTTTGTTTTGTTTTTGGAGTGTTTTTTTTTTCCTTTTAATGCACGTTATGTATGTTCTAGGACTTTATGAATGATGATAATGAAAGACTAAATGACTGTAAAGGTTTGTGGGATTTGGGTTTGTTTTGTTTTTGCCGTTCTGTTTGTTTTTTCTTTTTTTTTCTTTTTTTTTTCCCGGAGGTGCTCGGTACTTTACCAAGGCTCTAATATCTCAGTATTTAAAACAAAGTACAGAAAACCCTGTTTAATGTTGGAAGAAGAAAGGTATATTTGACCATATGTGTTGTTTTTAAAAAAGACAGTATGCTCAAATGTGCCAAGATATCTAATTCCTGAGAAGTATGCCTTATATTTTCCTTGATTATATGCTTTTAAATGTCTTGTAGAATAGGTCCAAGAGCATGATAAAAACTACTTTATAATGATTACGTGCAAGAAAACTTGAAATTCATTGCAATACTGACATTATTTTATTTTTAAGTTAAAGGGACACTGTCAAGTAATTTACCGCTAAAATACGACCTCCTTGTAAGTGGTTCTACACTAATGGAGAAATGTCCTCCAAAGTCAAAGTCTGATTTTTGTTTAAAAAAAAAAAAAAACACAAAAAGAAAAAATAAAACTGCTCTGTCTCTGAGAAGTTCAATAAAAAACCAGAAAAAGCCCCAGCCGCTGGTGGTTCGTCGCTTTCTTGCGCGTCCCTTGCGGGGGCTGAAATTGGCGCCGCGCAGCGTAGCCGCCCCCGGGCTGGTGCCCGCCCCGGCTCCCGGCTCCCGGCTCCCGGGCGGGCAGCTGCCGGGGATGCCAGCCCCTGCTCCGAGCCGGGAGATCGCGTCTTTTGGGAGCAGTTACTTTGTTGCCTTTAAAAATAGCACTGTAACCACCTTTTTTTATGATTAGCAGTAGTATGACCTTTGTCCCTTCAAACTATGCAAGCTCTTAAATGTAAATTAGGGATCAGTTAGAGATAGTCGATTATATTCAATCAGATGGCATTCGTGCACTAACTGGAGTATATATGGATAAAGCTATTAGAGTGACTTGTATGCTAACAGCAAAGTATAACATACCTACCTATTCTAAAAAATGACTATTAATATTGTATAACAGGACTGTGGGGGTTGGGAGGGGATGTTATCTCTTACCTTCTTAAAAGGGGATTTAAGACTTTTATAACTGTTTTTTTCCATCAAACTTTAATATTTTTGTCAAATTTTTAGGTATTTAATTTGTAAAATAGATTTTACTTTGTACTGGCGTACAGAAAATAGGGTTTGATTTAAACTTTTTGAAGCCAAGTGATCAAGTACATTTGTAATAAAAAGTCAATGGATCTATATCAGTCGTACTCACTGTTTTCATTTCTTGTACGTTCTAATGCAGTGGCGCTGTATGTCTCCCAAGGAAAAAAACTGGGGAGGTGGGTGGAAGAAGAAGGCAAAAGTGTCAGCATTGATGCTGCAAACTGATGCGGCTTTTCTTATGCAAGTGGCCCGGGTTAGTCAGTGGAGATTTGGTTGATATGCATTTTTGCTAAAAACACTGGCACTTTTTCAATAACGATTTGTGAAAACCTGAGGTTTTTGGCATGTTCTCGCTCCATGCTTCTTCCACCTTGATGCAGCTTAGTCCCCGTAAACTCTAAAACTGTCCTTTAGGAAGTATATTACCCTGGCATTTAAAAAAGAACAGAGCAAAACAAAACTCTTGATTTCTTATCAGGTGGTGAACTACAGCATGTTATATTTTTGCACCTGCACACTTTGTCTCCCTTCCTCCAAGGTCTGCCACTTTCTTCTTTTCTCTAAGTCGAATGAGTTAAACCTTTTTTTTTTTTTTTAAGTAAAATTTCTGCGTGTTTTGGATTGAAGACTACAGAGGATCCAGTGAGTTTGGATCCAACACCTTGCAGAGCACCAACTTAATTTTTTTCTTTGTTTGCTTGCTTAAAACCTAGACCTCCCATTTCCTGTTTCAGGGCATATACCAAATCTGATTGACTTGGCTGTTTCAGAAGTTGTGGGAGCTGGAAGTGAAAATCCTGACATTAATGTACAAGAATGCTAAAACAGGTTTACATTGTTGGGGGACTCTTGTGAAACGTGAAAATTCAGAGTGTAACTGAAACCAACAAATTTCCTGGGTTTTGCTAGTCTGACAAGCAGAAAATGAGTCTCCATTCTTCCAACCCTTAGATGAGTTGGAAATAAGATAGAGAAAGCAAATTATTCCACAACTGTGCATTTTTTTTTCCTCATTCAAAAACCTACTGCTTTTTACTGGCTTGGATTGCTTTTTGAGAAGTAGGCATCTGCCTAAAATGCAGGAGAGTTTCACTGTTAAAAGGACACTGTCAAGAATTTTTTTTTTTATTGCAAATTTAAAATCCTGGTTTGCACCTTTTTTTAAATTTATTTTTATTTTTTATTTGTGAGCCTTACCCAAACTTTCCTTTTATTTTCTTATTATCCTCCTCTGCTGGCTGCCCGCTTCTTGTTAATTCAGCTTGTGTAATTGAAGGGTCACTGTTCGTGTTGATGTTTGGACTATTTTGAAAAGGAGTCTAGTGTAGTTTTAAGTTCTTGTGCCAGGCTTTGTATTTCTTGCACATGCAATAAAACTTTTACTCTCTTGGTTTTGTTCTATAAAGTGTAAAGATAGGTGAAAGGATCTGAATTTTTGGTAGCAGAACAGAGAAGCTGACTGCATGCAAAGTGTTGTCAAAATGTTTTGACAAAACTGACAAGGTAAACAAGCCAGTTCCATTTTTATTCTTGATTCCTTAAGCTGTTGCAATCTCCTGTGCCGCTTGTAACAATGAAAGATAATTTCAGCCCAGAGCATTTTTTCAAGCCTATGGTTCCTTTTACTCTGGTTACTTTCACATGAGTTAGCTCTCTGCACCGCTAAATGTTGTGCGTGGGTTGCGAATGTGGCAAGGAGATGCATATATATAGTTTTAAGCTAGTTAAGGTTAATCTAATGAACTTTCAAAACGATAACATTTTTTAAAAGCCTGCTTTAACCAGAGCCTGGTCCTTGGACCTGAAGCACACGGCATTTTTTCTTTTGAGCTGGATCTCTTGTGTTGAAATTACTGAGAATAATGGGCTGATGGCAAATGAAGAATGCTCCTCTAATTTGGCAGCTGAAGTTCCTGTGCTGGAGTGGGGGAGCCCTGAATGGGCTGCGTGCTCGGCTCAGATGAGTGATGCTGTCTCCCTGCTCTCATATTGTTTGTGCCAGATGGTTGTCTTGGGTCTGCTTTGTGAGATTCTTTTAGCCTGCCTTCCCTTCTTTTTTACTTTTTGTCTTTTAGAAGAATTTCAGTTCCTGATGGAACTGTGTTTTAGCAGCATCTACAAGTCGGGGGTAAAGTCAGCCTAGAACGTAGTCGGCAATGCATCCCACTTCTTGCAAAGTGCAAGTGGGATATGAGGTTTTGCTGGGCCATGCATTGCTTGTAGTTAACGCAAATCTGCATAGCTGTAGATACCACACAGAAGTAAATGCCAAATATCAGTTTTTAGGTGTTCGAAGAATTACTCTACCAGTGGTATACTGGATATTTTATTGCAGTTTGGGTGGTGTAAAGGTTGTTGCTGGAGAAGTACACTGGAAGGGAAAAGGTGAAGGGGTTTGCATTTGGAAGTGCTTGCCTGCGGGCATGTGCGATGCTGTTGTCACTAATGAAGACATGCTGAGCTGTGGGCGGGAGGAGGCTGCGGACTCAGGCGGGTGCTGAGCCGGGCACAAAGACCTTGTTCTGGAGGAGAAGCTCCTACCAACCAGTTAGAGCAGCCGAGGTGGTGTCCTTTTCCGAGCTGTCCGGAGGGTGGGAAAAAGAGAGCTCGGCGGACTCCTGTGGCTTTCCGAGAGCGTGTAGTAAGACAGGAGGGTTACGGTGGCTGGAGCGGGCGATCAAGGTATGGAATGTTTCAGCATATGAGCGAACGGGCGTTCCGTGTGCAGGACAGGTGGTGCCGCCTATGGAGAAACACTTAACAGCCAGAGCGCAGCAGCTTTGGAAGTCTTTTCCTGAGCATCCCGGCCTCCGGGGCAGGCGCACGCCCGGGCTGCGGGGGACGGAGGGGACGTGGAGCTGAGTGGGAAGGGCCCGGTCCGGTGCCGGCAACTCAGTGGCTGTGCATGCCTAGGGCCAGGGAGGCAGCAGCACTCGACGGGAGAGGCAGAGCACGTCACGCCTGCGTCTATAAAAATAGTAAATAGTTGTTTAGCCCGTTTGAGGCGAAATATCACAGAAGAGGGAGAGTTGAATTCATATTGGAAGGAATGAGGCGTGTTTTCACAGAAAATGTCAACTGGAGATTAAGTGAGAAAAGATAAAGATAGAGGACTTCTGGCCCTGCTATCTGGTTTTGAGTGTTGACTGATTAAAACAAGACAAAGCAAATGGCTGTATGTTCCTGAACAATGCTTCACTGTCCCTGTTCAGATCGATACTACCGGTGCACGTGTGCCTGGAAGGAGAATCTGGTCCTGAGCTTCTGCTCTGGAAGGCCACCAGTCCTGCCACGACAGAGTTCCGCTCGAGCTGCGTTGAGGAAGCACACGGTGTTGTCTCTTCGTGGATAACATGGATCCCCCCAGCACACGTTCTGGGGCGGCCGGGGCCGTGTCTGCACTAGCTTCGTAGCTCGGATCAGGAGTGCGCTTGTGCAGCAAATCTTTGTCGTCCCTGCATAATATACCTTGGTTTTCATCATGGAGCAGTCTCAGAGCATGCAAACTGGTTCACTGTGGGTTAAACGAAGACAAAAGACAAGCTCTAACAACCAGGAGGACCAAGCTGGAATTCGTGGGAGAGTAAAACACAGATAATGTGGCTGTCAGGTCCTGAGCACCAATTCCTTTGTTGTAGAGCTCCACTCTGCTGTGCAGTACTGATCGTTTGTATAGACCTAACCCGAGATCAAACAGAAGACTGCATCTATGTAAATTGCTGGCCTTTTTTGCTCCTTGTTCTATTGAGGCTCAGGTTAAAGACTTGTGGCATAACTTCTGTGCTTTTGTGGATCGGCCATCAGCTGGAAGAATGCTTTTTTTGAGCAGGTATCTTCTGGATCTTCTTCAGCAGATAACTCTGTCTTAACTCAGATAATTTCTTGGCTTTGTGGGTTGTCAGTTCGTTTGCTGTCCATCCTGCCTTTAGCTTTGCAAAAATACGTCGTAGTCTTCTCTTAGGCTCAGGACACGTAGGAAACTGAAGTGAAAAGAGGACTGACTACAACGCAGGCAATGGAAGTTTGTTCTGAGCCTTCCTGGCTGTGGTGCAAGTTTTTTTGTTTGAAACACTATCTTGAAATATGCAGGAAGTGAAGAAAAGCTTCATTCTTTCTGCTGCAGATTGGAGAGGTGAAAGGTATGGAGTTACAACTGCAGTGTAGAAAGATGTGCCCCTCTTGGCGGTGAAAACTTGGAGGGAGAGAAGCTGTTATGGGAGCTGATCCGCTGCCCACCATGGGGAAGCTGCAGAGTATGCTTTTCTTTAGAGGCTTAGACCACTGTTCAAAGAAAAACCTCTATATGTTGAGATATTGTGCCAGTCAGCCTGTTGACTTCTATGGAGAACTGTTTGTAAGGATGACTTTACATGACCATGTTAACCCAAATGAGTTTGGGTTTCATACTGGACATGGTGAAGGGACTGTTTTTTCAGTCCGCATTGGTAACTGTCTTGGTGTAAGAGGTTGTGTCTTTACCGACAGCATCTCACTGGTTTTGACCATGAGGTGGCACTGCCTCACTGGCAGCCCGTGCAGCTCGTGTACCTTCAGAGGGGTCTCACGCAGTCACGATGGGTGTGCGGCCCGTGGCTCAGGGTGGGTCAGCACAGGGGCCTGGGGTGCAGGGGCTGGCATGTACCGACGTCTCTGCCGCGGAGCTGACCCCACTCCTGTGTTTGCAGCTCCTCCGTGTTGTCGGCTGTGCTGATGTACGCCATGCTGAGGTGAAGCTCCAGGCTTCACATGGAGGCTGGAGCAGGCTACATCTGTATAACCATAGAATCACAGAATGATTTGGGTTGGAAGGGACCTTTCAAATCACCCCATCCAGCGCCCCCTGCCATGGGCAGGGACATCTTTCACTAGATCAGGTTGCCCAAAGTGCAGTCGAACCTGACTTTGAACACTTCCAGTGACAGGGCATCCAGAGGGCCGCCTGTTCCCGTGTCTCACCACCCTCATTGTAAATGTGTGCCCCTGGGTAATTCATGCTGCTGGGAGCAGAGGGTGGAGAAAATGAGCAGTGGTGGTTTTTCTTTCTTTCCATTGCTGGTGAATGTCTTGATATGTGAATCAAGCTCAAATCACCAAGTGCTGGTGAGGTCTCTAGCACCCTTCAGCTGGTGTGTTACTTTGGTGAAAGATTAGGGATAGGGGTTGTTTTTTTCCTTCTACCTCTGCCTGGGTAGAAAGGCATGTTGTTGTGTGCAGGACAGAGAATGCACGTCTTGAGCAGCACCTGTGTAGATAGGATGCCCTGGGGCATTGTTGCAATTCGAAGGTTAGCCATGTTGGTTTGCACATCTTTCTCACCTCCAGGTGGGACTTGCTGTAGTGTTTCACTAGGGAGTATCTTTTATTTCTCTGTGTCTGTCCTGGTTGCACCATAGTTTGTGAGTGCATTGGAAGCTGTTGGCTCTATTGCTTGTAGTCTGCTAAGGTTTGGAACTTGCTTTTCCCAGGCTTGATTTTTACTCCAACATTTTATATAGGCAGAGGAGCTCAGATAGGCCGTTCTTTGGGAGCGTATGTCACCTTGTCAGCGTCAGCTGATCCAAGCTCCTCAAGACTCACATTGTACCTAAGGGCGGACAGTGGGCACCGGGTCTCAAAAGGCCACTTCGTCTCTTCCACATTGGTCCAGCAGAAACAGGTCCAGCTTTCACATTTCTAGGCAAACTGTGAAGGCTTGCTGATCTGTCAATACCTCAAGAAATCATGGGGCTAGGAAGCGTGCATAAAGGATTTTGTGAAATCTGGTATTTAAACCTCCCACTCAAGTGATGATGAGGAGAGCTGGCAGTGTAACATTGGCTCATCAGGAACTGTGTGGGTAGGTCAACTTAAGAAAAATTTTGTGTGAACAGTACCAGAGGTGAAGAAGAGAAGCCACTGTCTCATCAGGTACAGGGTTATAAACCGAGTCAAAATTTCTTTTTCTTAAAAAGCTTATTTTATTTAAATAATAAATGATGATCATCATTGCCAGGGGATGCTGAAGGGCAGCCAGGCAAAATAAGCAGGTCTCTGAGCGAAATAGGGACTAGATACTTTGAATTATTTTTCTAGCATTAATAATTCTGAACTAAGCACTGCAAATTAATGTAGCTGTCATCTCTGCTTCCATGAATGCAAATAATTTGGTTTGCGGATAGGTCTTTTGACAATGTTGTGTTCAGGGGCTCTTTTGATCTTGTTTAAAAAAAAAAAAAAAGGTTTGTCTTTCAAGCTTCACCTGTCAATAAAGGTCCTAGTAAATAAGTCCTTGCAGGTTTCTGCAAGGCCATATGTAACTTATTTTGTCCAACAATAGTCTCTAATTGGTGGTTTAAAGTAATTGAAAAAAGAATCAGTTAGCAGTCAGTCTGTTTTTAAAGGTGGACTTTATATGGTCATAAAGTAAAAATCCTAGCTTAATTATGGAAATTAAAGAACACCAGCTTAATTGCACTAGGTACAGCACAGGGGAGTGCAGAAAGGACACACTTTACGGGTGATTATCTTGTGATAAAATACTATATAGCGCAACAAGTGGTAGTGCTGTGAGCTCCAGAAAGCATTTTGAGGCCAGAGTTGCTGAGCTGGTGGAGAAGAGATTGAATTAGATCAGCTGCAGGTGGTCATGTTCTGTCCTCACCTCTGTGCTGGCTGCCTCATCTTTTATTTGAGGAAACTTGACTTGTAACTGGACAGGACTAAAGGAGTGATTTATAATTTTGTGTAAGACTTGGTTGAGGAGTTGTTCTCTGCATGTTGAAGTGCTGCCTCCAGAAGCTGGGGAGGTGGCTCTGGGAGGTTTGAATGGCAGAGGATTTGATGGTGGGAAATACAGGCTCCGCTCCTGGTGATTGTGGTCCATCTAGTGAGTCGCCTGTTGAATGGAAAAATAGATCTCGGAAGCTATCAGAGTGCTTGGGGCAGTCCTGGGGCTGTCATCTTCGCATGTGAAAGACGCTGAGATACTTAAGAAGCTAAATTTGGTTGCCTGGGAAGAAGACAGCATATAGGACATGGTGGTACCTCTTTCCCAAAGTCTTTATGCTTGCCTGAGAAAATGATAGAAAGGGTATGATAAATAGGTGAATTCTCATTACTTTACAATGTAGGCTGGTTTCCACTTCAGCTGAAGTGGAACTAGACTGGTGGCACAGAAAGTGGACAAGGTTTTGGGAGGACTGATAAAACTAGCGCTGGTGGAAGGTTGAGGCTGTCAGGGGTTGAGCTGAGGTGCTGAGCAGGAACACCAGTAATGTGTGATCATTTCAACTGGAGGGCAAGGGGTGAGTTTCAGTGCACGTGGGGTATGAGGAGGTTGAGAGCAGAGCTGTGTATGCTGGAAGAGCAACCAGAGGTTGGACTGAAGATTTGACAGAGAAATAGGCATATGGTCAAAACAAGAAATCTGTACACCAGTGTGGGAACATGAAATGAAAATAGTCATAGTAGACTGCCCAGCAGTTTTAAAAGACCCCGACATAGCTAGCCTGATTGAAACCTGATGGGGGGAAGATGATGAAAGTCAGTAAGACACTGTACTACCTGCCATCAAACTATACAGGATAGGCATACTTGGTCATAAAGTTGTGAAGGAGCACTAGGTTTAAAAGTCACCATAAAATCTGAGAGGAAATTGGAATAGTGATGACCACACAGCCAAATCTGTGTAGGAGATAAATCCATGTTTTAATGAAACAGAGATATTAGGGCATTTTCTATTTCAGACAAGAAAAAGGTTATGGATTTCGTGGGTCTTGGGGGAAAACCAGGCTCATGCATCTTCATAAACCTGTTAGAAAAAGTAAATTCAATTACATCCGTGATATCTGGCCAGATTGTTTTGGAAGGAGCTGGCTAACATTTTGGTGAACAAACATCCTGATTTACTTAGAGGATCATTTATTTTAACGGCCTGTTGTAGAGTTAGCCTTGATTTAGGACTAAAATGTAAGAACTGGTTCAAGATATAATTACAGCTGAGTCATTAAATAGCAGTGACCACAGTACAATTACAGGTTCAGCATACTCAGGGGTGGAAGACGCTTTACTAAAAATGAGTCTTGTGTTATAAAACATTGCAGGGGAGAATATCAGAAAAGTCAAATTCTTAGACTTGCCAGGGTAGCTCCATAGATACCTTGAAAGGTTACAGATACCCAAGTCAGGCAGAGTTCCATCATGAAGGAGCTTCAGAGCTGAAGTGTAAAACAGTCCAGTAAAATAGTTATAAAGGAAGGGACTTCTGGAGCCCAACAATACTCTTTCAAAAGACAGAGGTCCAACTCTATCAGAGTAGATTGAAAGAGCCATGGCAGGTAATCTGTGATTTGGAAATTAAACAGTGTAGGAGGGACTTTGAAGAGCTGGAGGCATTAGGGAACAAATCTATTTTAAGTATATCAGGGAGAATGCTGGGGAGAAAATCTGAGCGTGCAGGACTGAAGACAGGTAGTTTTCTGCACTACTTCTTATTGCTTAAGTGACTTCTCAGCTTTGTTCTGGAGCACAGGGCATGTTTGAGAGCCCAGCTATCTGTCTCCTGGTCCTTTTGGATGGTAAGGATAAAGATCCTCTCTCTGAAACTCGAGCATTTGAGGCAAATATAATGGAGCAAAGTAATAAATATAAGTGGTGGACCAACATGTGTACCTGTACAGGAGTTTTAAAAGAGCTGGAGACTGAAACACTAAAGTTACTAGCAAAAATAGGGACTGTTAAAAAATAGCTTGATATTCTTCTTGATTAGATAACATCCTAATGTCAGATTATTATTAATTAAACTGTTAAGTGGGGCGCTGGGAGTTGCAGATCAGCAATTCCCAGTTTGAGAAGGAGTAGCTGAAGTATTATCGTGCTTCAGTACATGATAGGTTGAAAGCAACATACTATCTGTAAGGAAAGATCTTGTTTTCCAGGTAATCTACCAGAATCTTTGAACATGTTGGCAAACAGCAGGAGGCAGAGAATCAGTTGATTTTTATTTGGATGTTTTAAGTTTTTGATTGAGTCCTCCCAAGAAGGTATTAAAAATAATGTTTGGAATGAGAGGAGAAATATCATGGATGCCTTCTTTTGCTACAGCTGATGTTGATCACTTGGGCAGCACAAAGTAGAAAGAAGTCTAGTTTGAGATGGCGATTGAAGGTTTCCAGGGCTTGGAGGCAGGTCTACTTCTTGAGTAGATCTGCAGTCTTTGAGCAAGTGAGTTTCCTCTGGAAAACACCGATTCAACACAACCAAAGTTGCAGGGTGGAGAAGGGTTGATTTTCACTGGGCTTTTCTGGTGAGCACATCAAGGTTAAAGTCTGGTTGGCCAAAGAGGAGAAGAAGCACAGAATACCTGACAGCGTGACATCTAGATTCCTCCTGTGATGTGACAGCCCCAGTTCAAATCCCTACCCTGAGCTCAGTTTGCAGGTCAGCCACATCCCATAGCATGCCTCAGCAACAAACAGGTCTGGATGCTTTCAGTTTTCTTTTGTTTTTAACAAAAAAAAATCTAAGAGGTGTTGTTTTTGACAATGAGCAGAAAGGGAAGGTGTGGGGAGAGAGGCCTGTCCAGTGTTTTCCAGGTCTCATCTCGCTCCATGCTTGAGGTTGTCCACATACATATGCACGCATGGGTGTGCAGACCTGTGCCGTCTCACTCCCAAGGGACCCAGGAGGACCTGTAAACAGCTGGTGTGAGCTAGAGCAACCCTTTGCTCCTCTAGCTTACTTTAAGGCTTCTTAAATCTCTAAAAGTCACAGCAACCCCCTTGCTTTCACTGCCTTCCCTGACTTCGGTAGGTCATGGCACAAAGTAAGTGCTGTGCTAAGTCTCTGGATGTTGTGATAGGAGCAGGTTAATAGCAGGCTTGCCTCCAGGCCTTCTGTTAGAATTACTGTTTAAAGGTATGAATTAGCTATTGAAAGCGCATAGCGGTTGGTTTATACCAGTGAAGTGGCTGGCAGTGCAGCCGGGCGTTGACGGGGAGAGTTCAGAGGGGCATGGCAAGGCTGGGTGCAGGCAGTATGTGGCAGCAGGGACTGACCTCTGCAATGGAAGGCAATAGACAGAGGAAAAAAAAAATATTTTTAATGCGCCAACAATATTGCTAGGCTTTAAATGATTTGCTCATTCAGGAAGAAGAGTGTCTTTCCCTCAGCATCTAATTTTGAGTAGCAAAAGTAAATGAACCGAAGGTGTATAGAGTGCCACAGAAAATAGCTGTGTTACAAATTTAGGTGCTATGGTCTTAGAGGCTGCTGTGTTTGAACTCATAGGTAATACAGTTCATTAGATTTCCAAGATGTTCCTCTGCTGTCTTCCCTTGGTAAGCTGGCAGTTGTCACTGACACAACCTTTGTCCCCCTCCCTCAGAAATATCAATTTCATTATATTGCTCAATTCTAGTGAAATGATATCAGCTGACTTTGAAGTACACAGTATAAAAACGTCGTGGTATGCTTGCATGATAGCTATTTGATGTAAGAAAATGCAAAGTCTCTCGTGTTCTCTCTTTAGGAATTTGGGCTTTGATTTTCATTGGGGCGTGCTGTATGTATGCAACTGCATGGGATCAGGCCCACCTTTTTTAAAAATATATTTCACATCTGAGATTAGAAATGTTCCAGAAGACAAATCAGAAGAAAAAGTTGTCTGTTCCAGGCTCAGATGATAATAGTGACTTGTACTAAAGGCTGTCCATCCACATAGAAAACTGCACGGCTGCTTCTGTTTTAACTGCTGTCAAAGGTCTGGCATTTTGGTAATAGTATTTTTTCTAAATGTACTGAATATACTTGCCTTTAAATCCTTTTAGGTAAAGATAATTATCATTGGTATTCTGTAAAGTAGCTGTATACTAGCATTCACATTGGACTAGGCCTAATATTCTGAATGTCAAAGATGACTTGAAAAAGGAAAATGAACTTATACCCTTTTATGTGGTTCTGCCCCACGCAGCGGTGGGTTGGTTTGTTTGTAGAGTGCTACATTGGTCTTCCCTGTTTTACTTGCTGTGATTCTCTGCGGGAGAGCCCAAATGGGTAGACTGGAAGCCCACTCTGCTTTTACTTGAAAGTTTTTAACTGAAAGATACAGATTTAAAACTGTTTTTCCATCCACTAGAGACACTGAGATGTTATCATGATGATCCATGGAAATACTTAGATAAACTAGGCCATAACACAGAGATAAAGCATCTTTTCCATTTTTTCTTTTGCTGTCAATCAGTTATCCAAGCTTTTTTAATGTAAAATGTTAAACCGTTTGAGTAAAAATCACCTCACTCGTCTATCAGATACTACTCCTTCTCATACCATAAATCCACTTAGGCTTGATTATTTGTAGTCTTCCAGAAAAGATAGAAAGGACCTGAATTCCCAAAGCCAAAAATTGTCCACAGCGAGGGAGGGAAACCCTCCTATAAAGGAGTGTCCTCGGGCCCATCTCAGACACCCCGGGCTATCCGTACCCACGCGCTTCTCTCTTCCGGGCGATCTCTCGGTGCCACGGGGTGAGGTGGGGGCAAGCCGAGCCGTCATGAGGTGGCATGGGGGCCCCATCCCACAGCCATGCCCTGCTCGGGCAGAAAGCACGCAGTTTTGGGGCTGGGCTGTTGGGCAGCTTCTGGCGGGCTCTGCGCGCCAGGCATGGGCAGCCCTAGGGCTGCCATGGTGCCGTGCACCAGCCTGCACCCAGCATGCATCCTTCCTTTCGGTTCCAGGGAAGGTAAAGCAGGACTTTTTCAGGTCAAGAGAACACAACAAATGTGACACCAAGTCTCTGGAAAGTGGTGTTTCCCCTGGTAGTGACGGCCGCTCACACCTGCTTGTTTTCAACCATGACCCGTGGTTTGGTTCTGCTGGGTTTTTAGCCGTCTTGATCTCATGTTTGCAAATATTATTGGTAATATAATGCTATATGTACAAATGTCTGTGTGGCTCATGTATGTTTCTGTGGTTCAAATCAGCCACAGAATTCTGAAATTTCATTGTACTTTGGTTAAATGTTGGACTTTTAACTCTTCTACTGTATGGCTTCTTGATTTCTCTTGTCCAATGTGGACCAACTCTCTATTTTTGGAAATAAATAAGCATGTAAATAAAATGAATGGGTTTATGCCACTTACAAGAAAATGCTTTATTTTAAATATATACTCAGCCTTGTATATTTTATGGTATCTCATGGAGCGGACAACCCATCAAAGCCTAGAGGGCTGAGGCACAAGCAGCCTTTGCGGTGAGATACCATAATATGTACAAATTCATTGCCAAGTCGTTTCGGTCTCCTGAGCTGCCAGACAAACACTGTAGGGCTGCGGGGTGAGTGGCAGTCCCATGGAGGAGGGGGGAAGTCCAGGAAGCGGCGCATAGTTTGAGAGGAGTAAGGAAAAGAGACCTGGCTTTGCGGTGCACACACGGCTTCTGGTTTGAGGTGTTCATGTCCCCAGTCGCCGCCACGTGCAGGGAGACCAGGGCAAGATCTCGGCCCCTGCCCGCGGCACGGTCCCGCAGCACATCCCACTGGCACCAGGCGCGTGGAGAGCAGGAGCACAATGACGTTTTTTTCTTCTCCATATAAACCAATATTTACCAGTAATTCTGTGTTTCTGTTTTTGTTTTTTGGCAGACTTTTACCAGTAAATATCGGTTTATTCCTGAAACCAGAAGCCCTAAACATACCTTTGTTTATAAGGTCAGTTGTCGTTTTGTCTCTCTCATTCCCCGCTCCCCCCAGTACAAACCAGCAGGTAATTGAAAGGTACCGAGCTTTCTTTCTAGTTTTCCTGCTCTGCAACTCTGGAAATGGAGCCCACAGGACCTAGAGCCTTCTCTTGGTAATGTAGATCCAAGTTTACAAATTATTATTTAACATTTTAAAGTCTACTTTTAAGGACAGTGGTGTTCCCATCTGCCTGGTACGGGACTGGTACAAACTCCTGCAGATGCATAAAGTGGTTCGCCTTCCCAGAGCCTGTGGGCAGGTGTCTCACAAGCGTCTTCAGGCTTGGGCTTGGAAAGTAATTTCTCCAAAAGTATACACTGCAAAATGACATTTCTGTTTTACAGTGAAGAGGATGGGGGGAGGGGAGGGTGGGAACAGAACATGGATATGATTATTTCCTGATTTTTTTTCTATTTTTTTTCCTATATTCTGCTAGAAAGCAAGGCTTCTCTTTTGTAAAGGAAGCATAAAGTGGGGAGGAGGGAGAGAATTTGAACATTGCCTGTTCTAAATGAGTTGTAAACTCTTCCTCCAAGCCTGAGAGAAAAGGCAGGTGAAAGGTCTGATCCTTAAAAGGACATTGCTAGGTATTTGGGACTCCAAAAGCAGCTGGCATTTTTTAATGACTGCAATTGGTTTAGGTAAATTTCAGAATTTTGGTCTATACCAATACCAATACAAATCAACTTGGGAGAGTTGAAGACTCCCTTTTCTGTGTTTGCAACCCAAACACAAAAGTATTTTGCTAATACTCGAGAAACAGCAGAGCTGGCGAGGAATAGAAAATGAGTTGACTGCTCAGTCCCAGCCAAATTTTTTTCTTCTGAACAAGCAAAATGAAAGTAATAATAATAATAATAAAATTCAAAACCTTCCCAAGCCAAAAAATGCAACCTCCCAAAAAGCAAGCAGTACAGCCTCTGAAATGTTTAGTTTGGTTTTATCATGCATGGTTGTCAAGGGCATTTCTGGTATAGCTGCAACCTAACTATGTCCCTTTAAGGCTAACTTCATCCCAATGAAACAAAAGATGAGGTTTTGCACTGTAGAGCAGATAAAAGCTCCTGCAGCCTTAGTTGGAGTCCATAATGACGGGAGTCTTCCAGCTGTACACTTTGAGCTGAAAACTACCTTTCCTCCCCTTTTGCAGCCTGTGTGGTTCTGATTGCTGGCAGTTCTGTAACACAACTTTAATCTGAGCAGTTGAGGCTGGTCCCACCTTATCTTCAGACGTCTTGCGGAGGACTCCTGTTACCAGTTTGGTACTCAAAAGCTACACCCCACCATGAGAAGTCACTTATTTTTTAAAAGGCAGTGATAGATTACCCTCTCTAGCTCTAATGGAAAAATTATATTGCAATGCAACTTTATAATAAATTGTTCATATATTCATAATTCCGTGGCAATCCCAAATTGGAGAACAGATCTGTTAAAGGTATATATTAGTCTAGATTTTTTTCTTATTGTAAATACTGTAATTTTATAATACTGTCAATATTTTATTAACTTAGAAATATTTAACAGAGTTTAATCTATTGTAGTTGATTTATTTATAGGTTTATGTTGCAGCCAATATTGAATTGCATTCTAATGTAAGATTAACTTTCAGCATGTATGCATTGATTTAATATATCATTGGAAAGATTAAGAGTAGAGAAGATTCTCACTCTTAATCTGTAATATTTATCCCCCAATTCCTGGTTCAAAATTCTTTAATATAATATTACAAGATTTCAAAAGCACATGAAGCTAACAATTGCAGTTGGATCATGTCATTTGAAAACTTGAATTTTTGGAATGTACCTGTCTTTTTCACCCTGTTTGTAGTGAACACAATTGCTTCAATATCTAATCTATATAGTACAGAAGTCTTTATTTTGAGCAAAGGGACACTCTCAGATCAATTTTAGGTTCTTGTTTTATGAAGAAAAAAAAAAAGCAAAACTCGCCCAGTGCATGTGTGTTAATTCCTTCTTAATTGCAAGGAAAAATTCCTTTTTTTGTCAGTTTTTTTATTTGGCTCAAAGCATTCCCAGAGCAGCTGCATCCTGGAGCCACACAGCCCAGGGTGGAGATGCAGGCAGCCAGCAGGACCTGGCTGGCTGCGGGACGCGGAGTCCCTCGGGTCCAGGCAAAGGCTTGGTGCTGTCCTCGCTGCGTGCGTGGCAGCGCAGCTGTGGCCTTGGTCCCTGGCACTGGTTGTAACCAGTGGTCAGCAAGATGGATAAAAGTGCACAAAGTGTCTAAAATTTGCCCTTTTTTATGAAAGTTTCTCTTCACAAATTTGCTTTTTTTTCATATATATATATCTTTTAGCCTGATAGCGTCCCTTTAGCAGTATAAAGATGTTCACTTTCTCTGAAAAACGATTACAAGTGATTTTCTTTTTAAGACAGGCGAGAATTCATCTGTAATATGTTTGCAACATAACTTGCATAAAGATACCAAAAATATATCAAGGGTTTTCATGGGAGTTGGTATTTTTTTGAGTGTAAAAGTTAATCTTTATTAGAGATGTGCCAATCTGTACTGCTTTATTGTAGTGTTGTTACATTTAGGCATTTCAGTTAACTTACAAATATATACTGTAACAGTATACTTTGTACAGATTTATTTAAAATTTATTTGAAAACTGAAATAAATTAGGCAGAAAATAAAGATATTTATTTTTCATTTGACTATGTAAGAAGGTATCATTCTTTTGATTTTAGTGCACTGGTGTACCAAGCCTCAGAACCACTGCTTTCTTCAGCTCATAGGATGCTTTTCAGAGACTGTGGATATGTGTATGTGTACTGCTATGTTTATAAGTAAATGCCACCAATGGAGTCCATTGCTTTTATACATCCCAAAGTTCTCCACTGTTTATTTTCTGTTTTCTGATCGAAAAGGCATGTGTTTTCGAACAATGTCGTTACCAGTTCTGTCATCCCACTTTCACATCAGCTTATGCCAATACCAGGATGGGAGGATTTGCCTGCATACTTTCCCCAGTACAGCACAGTCAGCAGTGGCATCAGCAGGGAGCAGTTCAAACGTGTGTCCTTTGGGCTTTATGTAAAGCAAATGCAGAACAAGAAAAATCAAGATGTTAAATTCATTAGAAAACAAATTCCTTATTGTACAGTAGTATGGAAATCTCTAGTCAACCTGCCATTAATAATAGATTCTTATTTTTTGAATGATCTATTTAAAAGAACAGCAAGCATTGTATTTGCTAGTAAATCTGAAGTGTTTACATGGAATTACTAAATAAATTATTTGATCTAAGATGGCTCTCATCAGTGCTGATTTTTAATGCTGAAAATTAATTTTGACAGATGCATTTTTAGTTTGTGCTGTTCTTTAAAATCTTCCAAAGCAATTTTTTTAATGCATCCTTTTGTTTTAAATTAGGTTCTGAGGAAGACGCAAAGCATACATTTCCCTGCAAGGTCTGACAGGAGTGCCACCTAATGTTTTCCAACACTCACCACATCATGATGCTGTCCTTTTATAAACCAAACAAATGATTATATTGCTGAAACAGGGCAGGATGCTATGAACTGAAAGCCCTGCAGCAAATGGTACTGCTTAGCTACAGTTTTCGCTGCTCTGTCCTGGTGTATGTATATAGATAGATATTTTTTTAGCAGAAAGTGGTGGGATACAGGCAAAACACCACCCTTCAAGGTAACTAGTCAAACTCAGTTCTGGGCGGGTTCAGTGCACAGCACGTGGTTTCGTTTATCTTTTTGCTGCAGGAAAGGCCGTACTCCAGGCCCGATGCCGCTGTTACAGGCGCTTGAGTCCACAGGCTGTCACGCGAAGCCGAGGCGTGTGCGTGCCTGGGCCGCCCAGCACAGGGTCTGCTGCCCAGAGCCCAGGCAGCAGCGGAGGGGCTAGGAGCTGGTCCCGGTGTGGCGGACCAAGGCTCTGGTGGGCTGCACTGCCCCGCGGCCTGGGAGGGGAGTGGGACGTGGAGATGCCCTGCTTTAGGGCCCGAGTCCAGCCCTGGAGCCCGGCCCACCCATGGGTGCGCGCTGGATGCTGGCTGCAGGTTGAAAGCAGCTGAAATTAGTGAGAGGCTGGGCAGGGAAGTCCCTGTGGAAAGACTAGGCAGGAATAGCAAGCAGTTCTTGCAAATGCAGAGTCTGGCCACACCGTGTCCCCCTCTAAGCATAGCATACGTTTGTTCTTTATTAGGGGTTGAAAACTGAAAAAAATGAAACTATAAATAATGCAATCTATCTCCGTATTTCTCATTTTCCAGGCTTTCTTGTACAGTGTGCTAAGCCACATAATGTTTAATTTAATGCTATCAGCACTAGATTCCTGTTTAGAAAACCCATCTAACATTTACGTTAAACACTATTTGAAATTTTTTTTGGAAATGGATTTTACACTTCATATTCAGGGCAGGAGTCTCATCCTCCCCGGTTTGTGCTCATGCGGAGGCTTCTCCCCTTATGTCCTCATGCTTGCAGGAGACATGACTCTGCTCATGAGTAGCAGGTCCGCGCTCGTTCCACATGTCCGGCCAGCGCCTCCCCAGCCACCCGCTCCCCTGACCACGGAGCCGGGCCCTGCTAGCCTCTGCCGCTTCAGAAACAGTCCCAATCCCCATTCCCCATGCCTGTGGCTCAGCCCCAGGTCATCGCAAGCCTTTCAACCCCAGCTGCTCTCCCATCAGCACAACACACCGTGCACTGTGCTGCTTCAGTTGGAAATAATTCTGCCCTCCGCTTATTTCTCTGTATAGTATATTTATATGCACCTTTTCCTTATATGAGGAATAGCGTATGGTTATGAATGATATATTCCTAGTAATTTGCTTTCTGGTTTGGGGGAAATTGAGCACACCAATGAAATGGCTACATTTATGTGAGTCACATTTCAAAACTTATTCAGGACAGATGTTTCACCAACCTAATACCTATCAGCACTGACCCATGGATGGTGCTTCAGAAGAAGTTGGAAACAGCTGTTCTGTACCTTGGTGAGCCATGCAAAGCCCTTATTTTGGAAGAAAATATTTCCCGATTAGCTTTACTACCCACCCCCCTCCCTTTTTAGCATGCGGAATTACAAATGTAGCTCAGGAAATGATTCCACTTGTTGCTGAGCTTCACAGCTGTAACAGTGCTTTAACACAGGGGCTGGTAGACAACAAGGCAGATGGATTGACCCGCTCCGGTGACATGCCCACAGCTCTAGTCCCACTCCCTCTGGTGGCTCTGTTCTCATTTTAGTGCTTAAAACAAAATGCAGATTGAATCATCAGACAGAAACAGTGATCATAAACTTGTACTTTTAGTAATGGCTCTCATTCATTTTTGACTGATGGGGTGGTACTTGAGTAACTCTGAACCTCCTCATATGGCGCATCTTGCCTGTCTTGAAACCCATTAGCTTTTCCTAACATGATTGAATCACAAAATCATTGAATCATGAAATATCCTGAGTTGTAAGGGACCTATGAGAATCATCGAGTCCAACTGCTGAGTCCACATGGGGCAACCTAAGAGTTAAACCATGTATCTCCAAGCATTGTCCAAATGCTTCTTGAACTTTCTTGGTGCCATGACCACGTCCCTGGGGAGCCCGTTCCAGTGCCCGACCAACTTCTCGGTGAAGAACCTTTTCCTAACACCCAGCCTGACCCTCCCCTGTCGCAGCTCCGTGCTGTTTCCTCAGGTCCTGTCGCTGTCCCCAGAGAGCAGAGATCAGCGCCTGCCCCTCTGCTCCCCTCGTGAGGAAGCTGCAGGCCGCCATGAGGCCTCCCCTCATCTCCTCTTCTCTGGTCTGAACAAACCAAGTGACCTCAGCTGCTCCTCATACGTCTTATCCTCTGGGCCCTTCACCATCTTCATAGCCCTGCTTTGGACATTCTCTAATAGCTTTATGTCCTTCTTATATTGTGGAGCCTCAAACTGCATGCAGTGAGGCTGCGCCAGGGCTGAGTAGAGCAGGACAGTCACTTCTTTGGACCAGTTAGCTATAGTGTTCTTAATGCACCCCAGGGTACGTCTGGCCCTTTTGGCTGCCAGGGCACACTTGACTCATATTGAACTTATTATTTACTCAAACCCCCAGATCCCTTTCTGCAGAGCTGCTCTCCAGACACTTGTCCCCCAGCCTATATGTACATTCAGGATTACATTGTCCCAGGTCCAGAATCTGATATTTGCTCTTGTTAAATTTCATACAGTTGGTGATTGCTCAGCACTCTAATCTATTGAGATCTCTCTGTAAGGCCTCTCTACCCTCAAGGGAATTGACGGCTCCTTCTAAGTTAGTATTGTCCACAATCTTAGTGTGCACTCAAGCAAAGCTTGCAGCCGAAGCAATACCTTCACATTGGCTTGTTTGGTATCTTCAGAGAGCCTGACATCTTTGCTGGAAATTGGCTCAAGTAGATTAGTCAAGAAAATGTAAGTGACATTCTCTGATACAGGAAACCAGAGCAGGTACTTCTGTTATCACCATCACCACTGCTCGTGTGGAAAGATAGCTCAAAAGCCAACTGGTATCTCCTCAATGCTGCCATGCAGGCATTTGGAATAGAGACTGCTCTCGATTTCAAGAAACCATAGAATTGCTTGGGTTGGAAGTGACCTTAAAGACCGTCTCATTCCAACCCCCCCGCCATAGGAAGGGACACCTTCCACTAGACCAGGTTGCCCAAAGCCCCATTTAGCCTGGCCTTGAGCACTTCCGGGGATGGAGATTCCACAGCTTCTCTGGGCAAGGGGGAGGACTGGGCCTGTCCCAGTGCCTCACCACACTCATAGTGAAGAATTTCTTCCTAATATCTAATCTAAATCTCCCCTCTTTTAGTTTAAAAACATTACCGCTTGTCTTATCACTACATGCCCTTGTTAAAAAAAATCCCTTTCCAGCTCTGTTGTAGGCCCCCTTTAGGTACAGGAAGGCTGCTATAAGGTCTCCCTGGAGCCTTCTCTTCTCCAGGCTGAACAACCCCAAAGCTGAACAACCCCAACTCTCTCATCCTCTCTTTCATAGGAGAGGTGCTCCAGCACTCTGATCATCCTCGTGGTCCTGCTCTGGACTCACTCCAATAGCTCCTTGTCCTTATGTAGGTGGCTCCAGAGCTGAAGGTGCTACTGCAGGTGGGGCCTAATGAGAGTGGAGCAGAGTAGGGGGAATCACCTCCCTCGCCCTGCTGGTCACGCAGCTTTTCATGCAGCCTAGGATGCAGTTGACTTTCTGGGCTACAAGCACACATTGCTCATGTTGAATCGCTCATGAACCAAAGCCTGCAAGTCCTTCTGCTCAGGGCTGCTCTCAATCCATTCTCCACCCAGCCTGTATTTGTGCTTGGGATTTCCCCGATCCAGGTGCAGGACCTAGAACTCGGCCTTGCTGAACTTCCTGAGGATCGCATGGACCCACCTCTCAAGCCTATCAGGGTCCCTCTGGATGGTTTCCCTGCCCTCCACCATGTCGACTGCACCATAACGTGGAATTGCAATTAGGAGGCATAGACATGAACTTGCTCCAGCTCCAAACAGCTTCCCCTTTAACCCAGCAGAGCTTGATAACTTAAAGACAAAAATTGAATTATTTCACCCCAGATTTATTTATTTCCCTGAATTTGAAATGTGAAGATGCTCAAAGTGGGGAAACAGAGGAGCTTAAAAGGGAGAAGTGACACTGACAATAACATCAAATTGTTGTTCAGATTGGAAACCAACCTGATCATTAGTTGCAGCCACCCTCGGGAGGGATGGGAGAGGCTTGTATTCTACCATGTTTTATTTTATAACTTACCCAGAGTTAGAGTTGGTCTGTGAATCAAATGCCATGGAAAGATGGATTGTGATTTCTGCTGTCGGGCAAGGATAGAGGTAGTGTGATGCCTGGCAAGTTGTTGCTCTGCACATCCCAGACAAGCTGGTGTGCAGACAACCTCACCTGCTCTGGAGCCTGACCAGCGCAGCAGGCACAGGCAGCTGCCCTGCTCCCTGGTGCCTCACAGGAGCTGTTAGGCAGGCACTGCTGCAGGGGCTGCTTTCGCGTTGCAGTGCAGCAAAAGCACATTAGCACTTGCACTGGGCACTCAGTGCTGACAGATGCCTGGAAGACTTTGACCCACAGCAAGGATGCCACAAGAGAGCAAGAAAGGAAGGGGAAAGAGAAATACTGATTTTGAATGACAAAGCCCAGCCTGCCTCCTCTTCCCGTACAATGGAGACTTCATTTCTCTGTACCTCCCTTCTCTCTCCCTCCCTGAAGTGTCTCCTTTAGCTAGTTTGCAGCCGTCACACCCTGGCTCCCCAGTGGGAGGAGAAAACACTTTCAGGATTGTCCAGAAAAGCTGAATTTTACTAAAACAGGCAGCCCTGAAAGTAGGAGAGTGCCTGATGCCCCATCTCCACTGCCCTGCAGTGAACAACAGTTGTGGCTGTAACCTTTATCCGCATTTCTTCCTCCCTACTCCCCAAAAGGCTTTTCCTGCTCTGCTGCAGGGCTCCTGGGAGCCAGCTGAGGGCTGTCTGAGCCCTCCGCAGCGCAGGGGCCTGTCATGGCCCCTCGCATCCCATTATGTAGGAACGGCACTGGGGGCTGCAACAGGAGCCCAAAGCCAGCCCACAGCATCGCTGGCAATGGGTGCACCCGTGGGGACGGCAGTGAAGCAGGGAAGGGCAAAAGTGTGAGACAAGGACATGAAATAGTTGCCCAAACCCCCTGCCCTGCCAGACCAGGCTCTGCCACTTCACCAACAGGTAGGAGAAACCGGAGGGGTCCTGCCCCATTGCCAAGTGTGGAGTGGCCTGGCACCAGGTACCATTGTGGGCAAGAGGAGGCTGCAGGAGGGAAGGTGGCACGGCTGGTCCCCCTCCTCCCAGTGCCCACTTGGTGCCAGGAGAGCAGCAGTGTGTGGAAGTGGCCCAACAGTGACAAGGTGCCTCAAAACCTCGCCTTGAGGTCTTGTTGGCACATGAGAAATTTGCCCAAGAATGGTCCACGCATTGTAGCCACCAGCTCATCTTGCTGCCAGCACTTCTCCATCTCACAAGCCCACCTGAGCTGCCCATGCCTTTTCCCAGCCACAGGGAGCCCTGGATGCAGATGGTCACACGCAGGTCTTTGCTACTAACAAATGTATTGGCAGTCCTGACACAGATCAGAAGAAACTCTTTTCACATCACACCATTTGCCCCAGAAAGCAAGGCACTTCCAGCTAAGGCTGGCCATCTTGGTCATGCAGATGAACCTACTTTAAACATCTCTCCCAGGCAGTGCCATGGGAAAGAACCTGCCACCTGCTTCTCACCGCTGTGCAGGTAGCGGGGCAGAATGACCTTCCTATGGTGATGAGAACAGCCGGTGGCCTAATGCCATTGCTGGGCTTCCTGTGAGTGCAGGAGGGGCCGCTTTACACATAGACCAAGGAGTCCCTGGTGTTAGGGGATCTTTGAAACTCTTCTGAGTGTGGGTAGATTTATCAGATTTATCTCAGATTTATCTCCAGCAGTGTGATGCTCACACTCTCCTTTGCTTTGCTGATCAGTAAACCTATGCCAAGATAACACCATTCAACTGGAAGAAGATCAGGTCACTCCTCAGCAAAAACCACCTCTAGCAGCAATGCCAACAACTTTCCTTCTGGCTGGTGGTGTCTCCCCACCCTCACACCATTCCCCTAGGAAGAGGAGAGTTTTTCCTCCCAAGGCTGGGGTGCTCTGGCTCAGCCCTTGGGTACAAGCTTAGCAGGAGACTCCGACCCAGCAACTAGAGACGTTGGCCTCACTTCTTCCTTGGCAGCCAGGAAGGCAGCTTCATGGCTGCCTCCTGCAGCGAAGCCAAGAGTGGCGGCTTCATTCTGAGACTGGGACTTCCTTTAAGTGCTTGACTGCAGAGGGGGAAAAAAGTGGAACAGTTTCTAAAGGCTGCCCTATCAGTCTTTGTTCTGACTTACAGTAGGTGCTGATGGCCCAAGAGCATTTATGATTTGTTGCTTTGACCTGCAGATGCAAGAAGAAAGTTTGAGAGTTTAATGGCGGCTGAAGCGGGAGTGCTGAGAACAGAGCAGCCTCCCTTCAGCTGCCATTCACAGATCTTATGCCTGAGTTGTGTCGTGGTGATGCCCGGTAGGACTGCCTGAGCCCTGGGCACAATGTCAGGTCCAGCACCCAGGAGTGTCCCTGCTCAAGCAGTGCCGGTCCCCAGCATCCATGTGCTTTCCAGTGCTGGGCTCGCCCCTCCACTGCTCTCCTGTGTGCAGAAAACCACAAGGCAAAACTTTTGGTGGAGGTGCAATTCAAAGAGGCTGCATACATATGCTTAGACAAAAGCTGTATCTAAGCATGCTAAAAGTAACACTGTACATGGGATGAGCTGTGAGTCCCATCAGAGACAGCAGCAGGTGCTCTCCAAGAAGCGCTTCAGGAATCCCTGTGCCCAGCTTTGGTGTCCTCTGGCGCCACTTCTCCTCCTGGCCCTCCTGAAGTCACATGGCACTGAGTGCCTCTGATCCTTGTACTTGCTGTGGTGGACTTCTTTTAGCTTGTTTTTAGCCTGCAGCTCAACGGTTTCTCAGCAAGCCTCCATTTCTTTGTGATGGAATTAGTAACAGTGGATACAGAAACAGCAAATTCAAGAAATATCAAATAATCATTTAATAAAGATGAATTAATAAACTAAACATCAGCTTAATTTGCTTTATGTAGAAAATGATTACACTTTGTTACCTCCTTGCACACATACCAGCAGCAAAAGATAAATTGATAGATTTTCTACTATTTTAATAAAAGCTTGCAGTACTAAGCCCTTCCATAAATATTATTCAAGGTGTTGCACATATGGCACACTGAGAAATTTAAGAAGCCTGATGTCTTTAGTGCAGAGAGAGACGTTGACCTGGGCTTCTCTACAGGTACTGTCATAGAAGAGGTTTCTGGTAGCAGATGAATCTTGCAGAAAACAGTGTAGAAAGAGATAGTGGCCTGAAGATGACAGTGCCAAGGACATGCCTAAGATATGGCCGTGCAAGTGATGTTGGACTGATTGTTGCCTGAGACCTGAAGATCGAGAGTAGAGCACTGAAACTCAGTGCTGTTGCGTGGGAGATGTGGGTGAATGCTGCTACACCCTTTCTGAAGCCAGAGCTGGAATGAAATCTGTGACTTTACCAATGGATAAGCATTCATGACTCTAAAGATACATCAGAAACACCATCATTCGTGGAACAGTAAAATATACCTGAGAAAGGCGAGACAAGGACTAGAACAGCACCAGGAATTCTCTCAGTGAATGAAGGACCTGTTTGGAACCAGGACACGTAGCCTTTGAGTCCTGCTAGTGTCATAGCCCAAGGAGTGCCCACATGATACCCTGGGCCATGGTGGTCCTTTCCAAGTGCAGGTGGTGCTGGGACTTGAGTACCCCTGGCATGGAGAGCAGCCCAGGCATGGCTTTGGTGGTGACATGACAGATTGCCCAGTCCATCCTCCTGAGACAGCTGTGGGCACACAGGCATTGGATAAGGTATGAACCAAGGCACTGCCAGTATTCCTAGCAAAGCCTGGCACTGCTGGTGGGAACATGTGGCAGCAACTACTGCCCACCCCAGGACCTATGTCAGTCTTCAGGCCATCAAACCTTCTTGCCAATGTGTTTGCACAAACCTGGTACCCCTTTTGGCCAGGGCAGGAGATGCTGAGAAGAGAGGAACAGGCAGCAAAGAGATCTTCTCAGCTCCAACTCATGGCCTGCTCTCAGACCATTCATATCCCAGTGCCGTTGAACTGGGAGCATGCTTGGCAGGATCTCCTGGGTGCTGCTGTACTTCACCCAGACTCATCCCCTACAAGTAACATGGTTTTCTGCCCTAATTTTTCCCTTCACTGGTAAGGGGATGCTGGATGAAGGGGTGGCTTGAAAGGGAGAACACAGTTTTCCAGGGATGGGTTAAGAAGCCAGATGAAGGTTAATCTCCAGCTCTTTTTGCAGTTCATGTCACAACTGTGCCCGGTGAGGCATCCCATGGGCTCCCTGGTCCAGGTGCCCTCTAAGTCTGTGTTTGACAACAGCCCAGTCCTGCAAGGAACACATGCAACTCAGGTTGCTTGTCAAATGAACAAACGTCTGTCAAACAGCAAATTTCATTCTGTACTGTGTGGCTACAGCTCACTGTGAGCAGAACACGTAGCCTGGCCCCGTATGCTCACCTCTGACTCAAGATCTCCCTTACAGGCTGTTAGAAACTGCTGGATCCTGAGCTCTGGCAATGGGCAGCTGGACAGTGTGCAACAGATCCTGGGATGAGACAGCAAAAATGCTCCCCACTTTTACCCCACCATGGCAAAGAGAGTTGGAGAGTTTGGGGATGGAAAAGCCCTGCCTGTGATCCCTCCGTGAGAGGGAGGCAAAACACCTGCTGCAGCATCCCATGTGTCTCGTCTTCCTCCAGCCAGTGCTGGACCTCCCAGGGCACCTCCTCTGTAGACCAGCTGGGGACATGGCCCCGGGCCAGACTCCCACCAACTACTGGTGCCACACTGTGGAGCCACAGTCGCTTCTGTTACCTGCCCAGGGAGCAGGGCTGCTGTACCTGAATGAAGGCATCTGAATCACCATTGCTTGGTAAAGCTGGACGCACCAGGGCAGCTCTCAGTCTCTTGGCAGAGCTGTGTCCAAGGAAGACGAGCACAGTGAAAGCAGTGCAGCAAGAGCCATGGCCTTGCTGGACCCCACTTTGGTGCAGAGCTGGGTTGGAGGTGTAGGTTCAGTCGGAGCAGAAGGCTGACTTTCGGTTTTTTTTGCCTTTCAGTTATGTACCCTAAGGTAATTCTACCCAGACCGATCCTCGACATGAAATGGGAATCAGTGATTCAGAAAAATTTAAACCATCTGTTTAGCAATGTAACAGCAGAGCCCTGTTGGATCATTCATCTATGTGAGCTTTCAAAAGACCTACTCATTTGGGCAAACTAGAGTTAGCTACAATTTTTTTAATGACACTGCTACTTTGAAGAAAATAGCTCATTGCTTCCAGTGCATGTCCAGCACATGGGCTTTGACCTCAGGTAGGACATTTTTAGCTGCTATTTGCAGCGGGGAAATGCAGGCAAGCTGCTGAACCTCCACCAGCAGCCCCCAGCTGCAGTGCTGTGGGAGCTGCCATGCTGAGAGGGGTGCACACAGGCATCAGCCAAGCACAGGAGCTCTGCCGGGGGCAGTTTTCTCCCCTGCTGCCTCTGCACACCTGTATTTTTCCAGCCACAGCTCAGCCGAGCCTTCGCTCAACACCTTTCCTCTGCCATAGCCTAGCAGTCTAAGGGCTGTCTTGCCACTGGGCTAGAGGACAACAGCTTTCTCAGGGTGTGGAGCACAGCCACCCCACTGTGTCCCACAAGAGGGGATGTGCTGAGGGGTACAAGGCTTGCAGGGCTCTTGTATTCCATGCGCATGGCCTGACTCTCGTGAACCTCCACCTCCTCATGAATGGTGCCATTGACAGAGATGAGTGTGCTCGAGCCTGCCTGGCTGCAGAAAGGGTGTAAATCTCACACAGTTGGGTCCTCAGCAACTTTGGTTTTGGCAACATCTAACCAAGAAGCTTGGCTACAAAATCCTTCTCTTTCTACTCCAGGAAAGCTGATTTCCAGCTCAAAACAGCGTAGTGATTTTCACCTGATGTCCGCACAGGAACATTTGGCTTATATGGTTTTGAAATGAGATATAAAGCTATTTTACCACTTGCTTTAGTAGCTAATCCTGAGCAAGCTATGTGCAAAGCCAGCATTTCTAAGTTCAGCATTTGGATGCCAAGGCGGTTGTGGAGAAGAAAGGAAAGGAAACCTGCAAGGTGCTAAACCTCATCTGGGAGGTAAGAGGAAATGGAGGTGGCCTGCGGCTTTAGTGCTCAGAAACACTGGAGATGGGAAAGAGATGCCCCATGAGGCTCAGCGCATCCTGCTCTGTGAGCTGTGAAAACCCACAGGCTTCCCCGCCCTTGCTTCCCCTCTCAGCTCTGCTCCTGACCATGAGCAGCTAGATATGGCACTGTTGAGGTGCTTCTGTCTCTTCTGTCTGGTCTAACTGTGCCTCCCTTCATCTTTTCTATAGTCTTTTTCTTTTTTTTTTCTGCCTTTTAAACCTTTTTTTTTCTTCTTCTTTTTTCATTTTTGGCATCTCTAAAGGATGAGGGAATCCGAACTCTGTGTGTTCTGCTGTTGAACATATTTACTAGATATCAGACCACCTTTGTAAGTATTGAAAAAATACATATCAAATCTTTTCAGAGCTCTAATGCAGCTGAAGCACAAAGGATTGGGGATTTCAGCTGCTCCTGAGCAGCCCTGAGCTCTTGTTCTTCCAACCGGCCATATAAATCCACCTGGTGCATGCAAAGATCTATCCAGACAGATGTGTCTAAACCCTGCAACATCCGAATGAAATTACCATGACATCTCTGCACCTGGCTCCCCAACACCTCTCAACAGCAGCAATGCCTCCATTTTGCTTCCCAACAACTTTTGGCTAGCACAGAGATTTTTGGTGCTTGAAGACTGCAAACGTGGCAATCAGTTCAACTTTCATTTCCCCACCAGAATGATCCCATCCCAAATGTGATGCACTTAATTTCTGCCTAGATCTTCCACCTAGCCCAAATACCAGTTCTGGGCTCCCCAGTACAAGAGGGACATCGAACTACTGGAGCGAGTTCAGAGGAGGGCTACTAAGATGATTAGAGGACTGGAGCACCTATCTGACGAGGACAAGCTAAAAGAGCTGGGCCTGTTTAGCCTGGAAAAGAGAAGACTGAGGAGAGACCTCATTAATGTATATAAACATCTGAGGGGAGGGTGTGGAGAGGATGGAGCCGGTCTCTTCTCAGTTGTGCCCAGTGACAGGACGAGAGGCAATGGGCACAAACTGAAACACAGGAGGTTCCGGCTCAACATGAGGGGGCACTTCTTTACTGTGAGGGTGACAGAGCACTGGAACAGGTTGCCCAGAGAGGTTGTGGAGTCTCTTTCTCTGGAGATATTCAAAGCCCGCCTGGATGCCATCCTGCACAACATGCTCTAGGTGATCCTGCTCGACGGGGGGGGGTTGGACTAGATGGTCTTCAGAGGTCCCTTCCAACCCTGCCCATTCTGTGATTCTGTGATTCCGTGATTCCGAGATTAAATAAAATGTTCATCTGTTTAAATAATTCCCAGAGAAAAGCACAAATACACTTACAAGATTTATGTTTGATGCAATCAGGTTCCAAGCCTGGACAGAAGGAGGTGATAATACTTGCCTATATAGCCTTCTAGGTTACTCAACTATAAAATACTACAGTTTTTGGAGACAGTCTTTTAGTGCTTGCACTGGTAATCACAAAAATCTTGGGCTCAACCACTCTTTCTGCAATCTGAAACCAGGAACCTTCACGAAAATGCAGGAGAGGAAGACTGTGGCAGATTTACTAGGAGGTACTCTGGAGGGCTCCAAAGTAGAGGCAGTTAGACTTTGCTGTAATGGTTCAACCATTAAAGTGTTTGTCCCCTCCACCCTGTGCCATTGCATGGCACTTCAGCCACATTCACAGCTTACCCAAATTTGCATGCCATGGCTGCAAATGTAACACTTGAAGAGAAGAGGGAGGAAGTGGCTGTGATCAGGGAGTGGAGGTTTATGGTGGCACATCCCTCTGTGAGTCAGCTTTCCCTGTTGAGCTGCTCAAGTAATCTGCGACATTATTTGAGGGTTTCTTATATTCCCCTTCTCCAAAAACCTCTGCAGAGGCAATACTCAAGTGTGTATTATTTGCATGTTGTTTTTTCACATCCTTCCCTGTTGGGTTCCTCTCCACTTCTCCTGGGCTTCCTCGCAGGGAAGTAGGGGAGTCTCTCCTAAGACCATCCCGTTTCTCTCACTGCCACCCAACTTTGCTCTCCTCCAGAGGGTAAGACTGCTTCAGTAAATGTGACCCTCCAGTGGTGCTGCTCCTGTGTACAGGGCTCAGTGTAACTTGAGGGGGCTGGGAAAGGCAAAGCTGCCCAGCAGTGGGCCCCATGAGTCCTATTCTGGTGGGGAGACAGCAGTGGTTGGGAAGATCCTCTAACACTGCTCTTGGTACCCTGGTCCTAGGGAAAAGCCAAAACTACCCAGGCACTGGGACAGCACACCCAGCACCAAGGTTTTGCAGAGCATGAAAAATCAGGGAGCCTCCAGGAAGGCAGAGAGGCCCCCCATGAATCAAAACACTTACAGGCAGGGCCTCCAGGACAACAGGCTGCAGCCCCAAAATAATCCTTAGTCTTTGCTGCTGAGACTGGTGGAGGTGGCTGGGGACAAAATGGTCATGGTCTTATGGGAGCCAGCAACCAGCACGGTGTGTCAAGGACAAGGCACTGTCAAAACAGACACTAATTAGTGCTAGTTGCAAGTAGTCAGCAAAACCTAAGAGCATGAAGGAACCTAGGCCTGGCAAAGCCAATAGCTCCAGCCATACAATCATAGAGCGGTTTGGGTTGGAAGACGCCTTAAAGATCACCTAGTCCATTCCCCCTTGCCACGAGCAGGAACACCCAGGTTGGCCAGCTGGTTCAAGGAGGACATTTGCTTGACAGATGGTGGTGGGAGAACCCCACAGACTGGGACCCCCATGGTCTCTGCACTTCTTCCGACAGAAGTGCCTATGTGCTGGAGCATGTGTGTAGCTCCTCACAGGTTGCTGTCCCATGTCTCTTGGAAGCAAGCCACACATCCAGAAGGGTTGTGTACTACAGCTTGGGACACACTGCTGCAAAGCGTATGATGGGACGCTGGTCCTCCCTGGGCTTCTGGCTACTTCAAAAGCAGGACAGCCACTAAGTGAGATGCTGGGAGATGCCATATCCCAAAGCATGCCTTGCTGCTGTTCCCACAGCATCCTGGGCCCACCCTCTGTCTCAGTGCACATGGGTGCTCCAGTGAGGCCTTGGTCTACCTCCTGTCCTAGCAGGGCTAAGCCCATTTTTTCCAGCTATTTTAGGAAGAAAATAATAGCATTTCCAACACCTGTTCCTAGCATCTTCTTTCTGCTGTCTGCAGCTTTCCTTTTCTCTCTAAACACCACACTACCTTCATTTCTCCATCCTCTACACTTTGTAGCACTTTCAGCTTTAGCTCCTTTGGCCGCAGGATCCTCACAAAGATCTTTGTGCCCAGAGCAGATCTCTGAGCATGGCACGAAGAGCTGCAGCTGCAGTGTGAGCCTGGCCAAATCACCGTATCCCACTGACAAACCCCAGGGTGCTTCCCTGGGGTGGTGAACAGGGTGCTCTGGCTTCCTCCTGAGATGAGGATGAAGCTTTTTGTCTTTCATCCTTGTAATGTGATTCTCCATCTGCAAGTCTGCCCTCATGTCTGCAGACTTTAATTGGCACACAGATCCCAATGGGTACTGAGGAGCTCTCAGAATTTGAAATCCTGGCCACTTCCTTCCTTTCCACAAAATTTCTCCAGGAAGACAGATAATATTTCTATCCCTACCCACTCTGGAATAAAAAGCAGGGCATAGATACACAGGTGGGCATCACAGTGGGTGCTGAGCCAGGATCCCTCCCAGGACAGTGTCTTCTGCCTCCTCAGCACTCATGATGATGGCAGAGCATTGGCTAGGACAGCTGCCTTGGGCCCTGGGCTCCTGCTGTACTGCTGAGACTCCTCAGGACATACTCACTATAAGCAGGATGTCACAGTGATGAGCAGGACGAGGTGTAAAAATCTTTCCTCTGTGCCAGCCCCCATGGGTACCCCTACAGCCTAATGGTGCACTGCTCATCTTGACGGACTAGGCAGTGTGGAGACCCACCGGCAGGCCTCCCGGTAAAGGTCTGGGAGAAAAGTTCAACCCTCTGTGTCTTGCTAGTAAATTCCCATTCATGCATGATTTTTCAAATTCCTTTTGAGTGCTTTCCTTTACTCTCTGTTCCAGCAATGAGTCAGGCTTGGAAGTGCATTGTCAGGCAATCCAGAGCTGGTCTCTTGCTAGGAAACACCGTGTGTTCAACACGAGCAATATTTAAGTGCCCTCTGGTGGTAATTCCCTATGTCATTAGCTGGGGTATCCCTTTCCCATTTCTGCTCAACATCCCCCTGCCAAATGTCCTCTGGGATCTTTGCTGGGATGTCTGTGTTCCTGTGCCAGTCAGTATAGCTCCTGCTCTGATAGCCCCCATGCACTCGTGGGCATTTCACCTCCTGCTTCGTTACCAGTTTCTGCAGCAGAATCATCAACGTGTCCCTGATTTCACGCCCATTGTGGGCCAGGACAGCACCAGGAGCTAAGAGCTTGGCCTAGTTTGCTGCCCACGTGTTAACTCATCCTCCACGGCACTGTCCAAAAGCCCTCTGCTGAATAAAAACTGCCTCAGCTGAGGATGCTCAGTGTGCATGCTCACAGCCCCCTTCTTTCCCCACTGATACTTGTATTTCTCAGCCAATTTTAGTAAAATTTTGGATGTGGGAGATGTCAGGGTAATTAACTTTCTCTGCACTACATGCTAGTGGTGGTTGGGCAGGAGAATAAATCTGTTGCTCCTCCAGTATGGAAAGACTGCAGTGAAAGCTCAGCTGCAGTACAGCTTAGAGACACCACAGAAAACCATGTTTTATAACCCCGTTTTTCCCAAAAGCAGAGTTCCTTTCACAACTTGCTATTCTATTTAATTTATATAAAATATCTTAGAGAGCTATTACTTTTTCTTCAGAAAAAGAAAAAAAACAAACCACTAGTAATGTCTGCACAATGGCTTTGTCTGCTCTTGAGGAAGAGGATATTACAGAAAATGAAACTGCTTTGCCCACAACAGGATCAAAATTCAGCCTGGCCATTTATTTAAACATGAAACATGCATTTTTAACCACTAGGTCATGCTATCCAACTCCCCCAGCAAAAGACAAGCTTATGCTGGCTTGTTCTGCTCTGCTCAGTGAGGAAGGCAGCAATGGGGAACTGCAAAGCATACGTGAGTCTAAAGAGGAGGATTCCCAGGTATCCTGAGGATGCGGCGCTCCAGGTTCCCACGGACCCCGGGCAGATGTGCAAAGGTTCACCATCGGGATGAAAGGAAGGCTTGCCAGCAGGATGAAAGGAAGGCACGACAGTGGGACATAACATCCCAGGGGCACCCTCCTACCCCAGGAGCCAGTCGCAGGGGCAGAGGGGGCTGAGGCGCTCCCAGCTTCAGGGAGCACTGCGCTGGAGGGAGGTCACTGCCTGAGGGGCCCAGCCCCGCCTCTCCACCTGCCACCACGTGAGTGCTGCGCTCGCTTGTTTAAACTGTGTAGTCCCAAATCCTTGCACGCATACCTCCTCTCTCACACCGGTTCTTATAGGGGAACAGCCTCAGCACCCACCCAGCTCAGCCCCTCGGTGGTGAGATGCTGCCAGTCAGCAGAGCGGGACATTTGGTGATGGCATGGGACCCTCCGAACAGCTACTTGGGAAGGTGCAGAGCTGCTGTCCATGTGCCGGATACATCACCGGGTTATTATGAATTGCTTTAACAGCAAAAGGAGAGTGATCCTTCATGTTTGGCTAAAACTCAGCTTTGCCAAGAGCTTTAATTCCACAGAAAGAACTTGGCTGGGTGAAAGCCTTTTAAATTAGAGGCGAGGCTGACAACAGCTCATTTCCGTGTACACTGCTCCTGGCACTCAGATGAGATGCTCACATGAAATGTGTGTGCATTAAATACTAGTCCCAAGACTGTGAAATAACGTTGCCCAAAGATGACCTCTTTAATTTATATTTCAGCCAGTTCAACAAATAGTGTGTATCTCACAGGAGCAGCTCAGCGCATAGCAGTTTTCAAAAATTCAAAGTAGCTGTGTAGCCATTTAAATATAGACTAAAGAAGATATTTAAGTACTTATCATTTCTTCTGGCCCGTACAATAAATCAGCTTATCCTGCAAACTGTCACGCACTTAATTTGTTCTTCCCTGGCCAAACTCAGCCTTGGTGTTCACTGTCCAAGGTGATGGGCACAGGTCACACCATACACCTTGCTACCTACATAGTGAACACTTATATTCCAACATAATAAATGCACGTGGATGTCTTGGTCCAGCACCAAGACCAGCAAAGAGAGTAGCTCTGAGACTGTCCTGCTTCCAGTACGGTCAGCAAAGGTCATCTAACTGCAGCCTCTGGATGGACACACAGGAGTGCCTACTCAGTCAGCCTACTTTGTCCTAGCTGCCCCAAAGCTCGCCCTGCTATTTCTGTGCAAGGCCACAGAATTACCAAATCAGAGAATCAAAGAATGGTTGTGGTTGGCAGGGAACTCTGGAGGT
>VXAL01016816.1:14293-33774 GCA_013399475.1 Chauna torquata
GTAAAAGTTTAAAGAAGTTTCCTTTATTACTTGATAGGATCATCTTATTTAAAAGACTCTGTCAACAGCTAAAAATTTAGCGTATCTATGAATGAGAGCATATCAGTTTATTCCACGCAGCAATTATGTAATACCATATTTTACGTTATCTTACTGTTTAGTATGATGATATTATACAAATGTGTAAAGGCAGATAATTAAAAAGAAAGCTGTTGTTTCCCAGTAAGACAGGTTTGTTCAGAATGACACTACCAATGGCTCATACTGCATTTTTAGATATACGTTAGACTGTCGTACTCTGTATGGAGCTCAAAGAGCTTTAACTACTGTATTAGGGTTTGACCTAATACTAAACATAATATTCAAGAGTGATACAAAAAATTTACAACTGCAATTGGTGTTCCTCTCCAGAAGAGGTTCTAGAGGAGTTTCTCAGGTAATTACGGCTGCCTCTTCTGAATGAGGTTTGAGATTAGGGTGTGTTCACGTGGCAAAGTTGGCTGACTTTAGTAGACTTAATCGGTTCTCATCAGTGCTACTAGCATTCGTGTTCTCTGAAATTAAGAAGTAAAGACTAATGTTGCTAAATTACTCAACTTTCCTAATATGACTATACTTGGGAATGACAATGAGGTGAATTTTTCACAAAATACCAAACATTGTGGTGATATTTACTATGTCTCCTGCTTTTTTTCTTGTTGAGGTGGAGCCTGGAATTGATCAGTTAAAGCACTTTTCTTGCTATTCCTTGCTTATTCTCCCTCACTCACAGCTGATGACTTTTGGAAAGGATTGGACTAAAGTGCCTAATTTACAGCTAGTAAAAAGCTGTATTTCATTTTCTGATTGTGGTTATATCTTTTTGTCACCTACAAATTAAAGCTCCTTATGTGCAGGCTCAGTCAAAGCTGAAATGGACAAGAACAGAGTGCCTTGCTGATTTGACCTTAGATTTTCCAAATACTTGATCTATGAGGTCTCAGCCTGGTATATTGCAGACTACTCCTTCCCTTCTGTGTTGGTGGTGTTCTAATACCTTCTTTCCTTAAATTTGTCATTATTTTTGTGACTGATAGAAAAAGCTGTTGGGAGATTAAAAATAGGCTCAGCAGTCCTTCTTGCTGCTCAGCTTAGCTGTTTTGACTAATATGTGTATTTATTACTACAGCAGACTTATGCCTTCTTCCATTTGGGTAATCTCGTTTAACCAAAATGTAACACTCTAAAGAGATAGAAAATAAAAAGAAATGCTACAGATGTACTTGAAATTCTAGTAAAAATATGAAGAACTGTTTTAAATATTAGTCTGCATATGCCTGAGTACCAAGGTAAGGTTGAGTAAAAATACTCAGCTCAGTTTACATACAAGTCATTAACCATGCAGTCATACTATTCAGCAATGTAAGTTTTTATGCATGTGTCCCCTGTGGTATTAAAGAGAACTTACCATATTCTTCAATGTCAGCAGTAAGACACATTGTTTTTACTTGTCTTTCATGGTGAAAGTGCTGAGGATTTTTAGTTTGACAGATAGGATTTTTTTCTAATACTTGTCTGTGACAGTGGGGTTTAGAATGGAAAGCTTTCAATGTGATATATATATATATATATAAAAATTAATTGCAGTTACTTCTCCAAAGAGGTCTAAATGTTTGTTGTCTTCAGTAAAATCCAAGTAGTTTGGCACGGCTTTATTTCATTGGACATACCACCTGTGGAAGACTTAAATGAACATTTTTTTCTCTTGGATTAGTAGTACAGCACAGATGCAGCTCCATGTGCAATTGCACAGATTTTGACTAGTGGTTTGCAATGAAGTATGATCTGTTTCTTTCTGAGGCCTTGGGAAAGAGCATGGGAGAGTTTGTATATGGCCACTGGAGTTAACAGCATGGAAGTTTTATTGCTCAAATGAAGTTACTTCCCCATTGAAATGGAGATTACAGTTGTTATTGAACCAAGTATCAGAACTGAAAGTATAGCAATAACATTGTTGCAGATGCAATATAGGTTAACTGAACAATTTGCATTAAGTTTACTGAGTTTTAAACTTCAAGAAATGTTCGTGTGCTGGGGAAGGAAAGTTTTTTCTAATTATCAGCTCATCTAGTGATATGCTGTCTCACTAAAAATCATCCCTCTTTAAATTTCCATTTGTTTAAAAAAAAAAAAGAATGGATCTGTGCTAAACTAAAAACAGGCCTGCTGAGACCATGGCTTACACTTGGTTGGGGCACAGTTGCCTAATATTCAAAAATAACTGAACAGAGTGGGGGGGAGGGCCTCACCTCACCATCCCTGTAACAGAAGAACTACCAGAGCATGTGAAGTATTAAACATGACATTCCAGATCCCCAAGAACCACTGCAACACTGGCTCTGTGTAAGGTGTTTTGTTGTGAACTTCTGCTCAGACAGGTGGGTGGCTGCTGCTACACGCTGGCCTCCCCAGGAACCACACTGTGTTGGGTTATGAGGGGCAAACTCATCGTTCAAGCAAAAAGCTGCTTCCCTACTTTGTTGCCACATGTGCTTGATTTGGAAATATATGAAGTATCAATGAAATAGTAATTAAAACTTTTAAAACTTTTCGGAGAACAAAAAGATCTTCAATATGCAAAGCCAAACACTTACAGACCTTGCTTGAGTTAATGGTGTTTGCTTTCTAATCTATAAAGCTAAGCAGAAAGGGAGTTACCACTATAAACATCATGATTTTGGGTTTTGTTAATCAAATGATTGCATAGCAATAGAAATGTCAATTGCAACATTAAACTGTTTAATTGAACTATTTATTTTGCTAATCTGCATTCTAGTGCAAAGCTGTCTTTTTTAAATCATACTCTTCTGTACTAAGTCTTAAGTTAAGCTTTGGTTTGTAAAAACATATTTATCAAGTCTTCTACATTAAAGCTGAAGCAAGCATTTGAAGTGAAACTTATTTTTTCTAATTGACTTATTTTTCTGTTCGCATTTCCTTGCATGCTTAATGTTAGCAAAATTTGACAATCTGAACCTTTGTACCTGACTTTTTTTGGATTATTAACTGCTACATTTTTATTTATTCTGTCAGGTGAAGGAAGGATTTACTGCTTTACATGAGCAGAAGCCTTCTCACATGACTGTAACTCCAGCACAAAGTGAAAGAATGCTCAGAGATGAGGACAGCTGTTCTATTCATAATTCCACTATACAAAATCAAATAGAAGAAATCGAGAAATTCCTCAATTTGGAGAGACTTTGTTCATCAAGAAAAAGAAAATATGAAGACAGGCAGTAAAAAGCAGTGGCAAGAGATAAAAAGCATGCATGTGTCTGTTAGGCACAAATCACATAAATCAGATGGTAGAGGTATTCCTATAGAAAGTGGTATATGTTCATTGTACTTTCACATGTAGAACAGAATATAGACTTTCTATATTTAAAAATGGATGCAACCCCCTACTAATAAAGTTAGTTCTGGGTTTTGCCTGAAGTTAGAGGTTTACAAGTTAATGATTTAATATAAGTAACATTAAATGATTACTTAAGAATCCCCTTTCTTGCTCCTCAGAACTTTTGACTGAAATAGTGAAACAGTTCAATTTAGTTTCTCTGTCAGTCTGCTCACTCAGTTTTCAATCAGCTGCAGCTTTCAAAATAAAGATGGTTCCTATAAACACTGACAACTTACAGCAATTCTAAGTGGCAGAAGAGGAAAGTCTTCTGCTTACGTGTACTGCCGAATTATTTGAATATATTCTGTCTAAATAATGTCTCTTTCAGTGCTAAAGCATCAGGTATGATTTACAGAGACTATGGAGCACTACCTTCTACCTTGAGTTTCACTTTTAACTGGTTCATATTTTTCCTCCTTTAGGATAGTGAGGTAAGTTTTCTCTCACTTCACATTACTTACACTATCACTTTTCTGATCTCTCTCCCTTCACCCCCACACCTCCTGCCAAAGAAAGATCCTCATATTATAAAGTTAGATAACAGGAACAAAAGGAACATAACTGATATTGCTAGTTTGTTATTGCGAATTATATAAGAAAATCAACAGAAGAGATTTTCCCATATTAGCTTTATTGCTTTTTTGTGTCAGAATTTAGAATATTTAGCTTCTTTAAACAAATTGCATACATTTAGGTAATGTTCACAAATTCTCAAAGTTAATAAAATTTATCTATAGTAAGACATTTCTAGGACAAACATCTTTTTTAGGTGTCTGAGAGACTGAGGAGACTATTTTTCACTTGATTCAAATTTTGTTTCCAAGTGTTCAGAGTGTCATACAATTGTTGCCATTGCTGCTTTCCAAAGGTCCGATGTGTGCTGTGACTACAGAAGTAAAACAAAATTAGAAGGTGGTTACTAGATGTCATGCTCACCTAATAATTCTTTTATAGCATTACTTTACTCTCACACATGAATAGGGAAACTTTTATTTTCTGTATCTAAAGCGCTGTATGTTACCAGTTACAGAATTCTGCAGCCTTCCCAAATATTTAAAGCAACAACAGTCATTAGTATTCTTGTCACTATTAGGTCATTAAATGAAATGTGCTGGAAAATAGGACTCTTTCATTAAATAAGCTAATCACATTCAGTCTGAGCTTTAATAAAATTATGATAAATAGCAACTATTTAACTACGAGCAACTGATAGGAACAATACCTTGCTTCTAGTTAAAATATTCTACAACTGTAAGTGAAATAATTAGAACACACTAAGTTCCGCAAAATGCTATGAAGAATTAAGTCTTACCTGACAACTACTTTTCTCTGTGTCTGATCTATTTTGCAGTATACCATCTTTGTCTTTACAGCTGCAAAAAAAGCAATGCTGTTTTGAGCAATATTTTCAAGATAGCATGAAGGTATCAAATTGCATAAAACCTCTTTATAATTGGACTGATGCAAATATAAAAAAGTAGTTCATGTAATATTTTTTTCCCCTATGGTTGTAACAGTCTAGTAGGCAGAAGAGCAAAATGATGTAACAAGATGAAGGTCATACATGTATCTTCACTGTTTGATACCAATCTATTAAAGCAATATCCTGTACAGTTTTTATGAACTTCTCTCCCCTACAAACACATCCTGTTTTAATGACAGCAAACAAAACCAGATGACAAATTAAACCTACAAACAATTTATTAGTTCTATAAAGAATTATCTGAAATATAGTTCCCATTACCAAAAAGAAAAGTTAACTGTTAATGTCAACAGTTGAACATGTCTTTAAGCACCAAGTTTTACACATAGATATATCTTGGAACAGAAATGCAAAATATTTCTCTGAATATTTAACATTAGCTTCGAAGACTATAAAAGGTATGGCTCATTAGCATTGTGTAGAGTACTTTGTTACAGTTCTTACCATCAATAACAAATGCTTCTACGTCATCAGCTCCGATCTGAAGTTCCTGTTGCATTGTGTCAAATGATATTTCTTTATTCTCTACAGCCATCCCCATGAAAGTAAGTAGCCTCATTTTTGCCATATTCTGTTCATGCAACAAGCCTGTGTAGAAGTGTAGATAGTTTATGGGTATTAATTCAATAATATCTGATTTGTTTTTCATGTTTTACTGTATAGTCTTCCAATAATTTAAAGTTTCACATCATGAAAATATTCTACCTGGCTATCAACATTTTGAGGTAAAACATTTATTCCTGCATCATCTTTGTGTTCTGTTAAAATAGCTAGTGTAGTTGTGAATTCATCAAGACTCAAATGTTATATGTAAAAGATAAGTACCTACAAAAAAAAGAGCAGAGATTTTTCTGAACCATTAAGAACATCACTTTAACAGAACTTTAGCTGGCAAGGGTACAAGTGTTTTTTTTTTTTTTTTCAGTTGCATTATCAGGAAGAACAGCAGCACAAAAACAAATGAAAAATCACTGGTGACATCAAAACCTTCCTATAGCCTCACCACTCAATCTCATGTAATTGTTCAAAAAAAACAAGCACTGAAACTGCATAATGGTTCAACAACATTTTTGTCCCATAAACATGTTTTGACACTGAGTAACTGTTTATACCAGAGCATAAAAGCACTATGAGTCACTTGCATGCTCACTGCATCTAGTGTGGCAAAAATGTGCTCTTCACCAGTATATGAACAGATGCTAAAACTTGTTAGATCTGTTACAGGATAGTATGAATGGCAACACAAGAAAGTGAACCAAGGGCTTGCACATCTAAATCAGAGTTTGTTTTACTGAAAAAGTCTAGGTGAACAGAGTTAAGCCACTTGGATGAGCCAAGGCATTTCTCAATCAAGTTCTCTGAGGCACCAAATAAGATTCACTGGAAGTTTCTTTAAAATGAATGGCAATATTTTTGTTTTGGAATGATGTTATAAGCATTCACATTGCTTCAGTAAATATTTAAGTTTAGAATTTATAACATCCATACTCTAATAGGAAAGAACATTAATAGAGGACATCATGTTGTGTTAATTAGCTGTAATTATGATGCAGGCTCCCTATTTGGCACCAATTCAACAAAAATGTGATCACCATAATTCATATGAATGAGGAGCATCAGAAACTATACCTAACTGTGTTTAATGGAAATCTACAAGCATCAAAAAAAATCAATTAGCACACATTAACCCTAATTAACAAATGCAAATGAGATGCTGATTAACTTTCCGAAAAAGACTTCTGATAATACCAGATTAAATGCGGACATGTTAGGGCGATTCAGTTGACACAGATAATGCTACTGCTGGCCTAAGTTGTCAGCATTAATAAAACAACAAATGGTAACAAACTGATGCCACCTGTAGGAGCCTTCACTACACAGCTTTCACAGGCATTTTAACGTCCTGATCCAGAAAAGGAGTACGGTTTAAAATATTTTTAGGAACAGATCTAGGTGTTTTAAAAAAATATTTGAATGCCTTATCAAATAATTGTACTGTTTTCTATACCAAACCCAAACTGCTATTGTTTTTAAAAAGGCACAGCTGAAAGAAGCATACCAAGCTGCTAGCATTCTGAACTGCCTCAGCATCTCTACCTTGGCCATTGCTCAGAGACATTCTAAATTTCCTGAGTACAACATAAAGCAGGTGAGAAATCAAGGTAAATGGAAATAAGGCTGTTTTTCAAAACTGTTACACAGATATTTAAGGATTTTACTAGAATTATGTGAATACCAAATATATTGAAATTATGTAGACTGTATATTCACAGAGGTAAACAGATACAGGAAGGCAAAGCAAAATAAATCATGACTATTGTATGACATACAGCTAATACCACATGTGTAATTAATCTTCCATAAATTTATTCAAACAAGCATAACTACATTTTCAGAAAATAACAAACAGATAAGCCATTTCAACAACACTCCAAGTACAATACAAAAAACACTTTCCTCTAAGAAAGAAAAGCATAAGTTGTCTCCACAACTAATGTTCAAATTAAAAGACAAAAGATATGCTTATCCTATATACACATTTACAAACTACTGGAAACTTGCTGCTAATTTTATCCACAAAAAAAAATCACATTGATATTTCCATCATTTTAATACCCAAAGTACCAGCATTTTAAAGCTTTGAGGGTAATTATTCTCAGAATTATACCACACTCCATTAAACAAAATAATGCATGTGTTAAAAGGCTGCACTAAACTTGGTTTTAGCAAAACCAAGTCTTTCTTCAAATGCATTCAGTTAGTGTTCAAGTGTCATTTCAAAATCAAAGTTATAAAAAAATCAGATTTTTATGGAAACATTTATTCATTACCAATATGTCAAAACCTTAATGCAGTAATAAAAAAATTTGCATCATTGAGCAATCTCTGCATTGTCACTGACCCCTGTCCTAAAAAGCTGGAATATAAAAAACGTAATTTTAATGCATGCAATAGCTTATGAACCAGTGCTCCTTTGAAACAGTCAATTACACATCAACGGGGGAGTGTCAAAGTGTTAATTACTACTCCTTCTTTCCACAGTGTGTAAATAAAGAGGGTGCTGACATTAACATTCCATCACATTGCTTCATGTGATGAAACAAATTAACTGGGACAGACTGTGGCTTGCTAGGTCTAATGCATCAGCACACGCACGCACACTAGCTTGCATGTTTTACCTTACTGTTCAGGAGAAGTATTTGCTGTTATAAACTTACCGATCATAAAAAAAAAAATGGTAAGGTATTTATACAAGCTGCTGTCTTTGTTGTAAAGCTGTAATCTCTGACCTAGCCTAGCGTACCAATGTGTTAAAAATCCCCTCCCAAAAGGTTTAAGCAAAGAGATGCGGAGAAAAATAGTCGTCTCGCAAACCCCTAAAACTGCTTGTCCTAGTATAACAAGCCACAGTTGGATTAGTATAACAAGCCACAGTTGGATGGTCCACTTCTGCTCTAGCAGGGGTTAGAGTCTACAAACTCTAATCCACTGTTAAAAAAAATTCCTATTATCTGGCTTCAAAATATTGAAGCACTTTGTGGGTTCCATTACCTTAAGCCATGTAAATAGTCAGAAATGTAATGATCTGAAAACTTACCAAGGGAGTCAATGAAGTCTTTGTTGTTCTGATAAAACTTGACATAGGATGCTAGTTTAGCACTTACAAAAATTGTCAAAAGCTAGAAAACAAATATAAGAACCGTTTAAACATTTTCTGTTTCCCCTCCTTGGAGATTGCACAGATAGATATATAAAACACCACTATTACTATTGAACTGAAAAAAAAACAAACAATGAAAGTTAAAATTCTGTCCTCTGCCAACAGCCAAGGGCAATCCGTGCTGTGCTTGCTTTCTTTTCTCAGACTTGAAAGGAAGTTTTGCCACAAGAACTCATGTGAGGATAAGATTTGTAACTGATTTTCTGAAGCTTCTAAAGGGGACCATTCTATTATCCATGCTACATATTACATGTAACATTTTAATTTTTTAATTTTAAAAGCATTAAAAAAAAAAGAACATTACAGCCCTAGATCACTGACAGACAATTATTTCTAATGAATTTCAGAGGACACCAATAAAGCAAGCACTCTACAGATATCAAACCAACTTGCTAAAAATAGTTACTTACATCATGAATAAGTTCTCCTTCCAAAAATTTGACAGGTTTTAAGGCAAGAAGATGATCAAACAGAAAGGTATTTGGATCCTTCAATGCTCGTACAATACATCTAATTAGAAATGGAAAGTTTTTGTTTTTATAGCAATACACATTTTTATGATTAAATGCAACTTAATTAAGGCATATCACATTCCTAAGTAACTTTAATTTTAGTTTAACAGATAGGGGAAAAAAAAAACCACCAAGAAACAGAAAGCATTAAGTACTTTGCCCAATATCACAAATAAAATTTGCCAGGGGGTAAGACTACAGATCAACCTACTATTCCATCTATGCATTTACTTCAAGTCAAACCTTCATTCCTAGTGGTATTTTTACTGTCCTCCTAAAATTTCATAGAATTAAGTCGTTTAGGAAGATTAATTATACTTGAACTTTCGACACAAAACAGAGAAAACCTCAATACCAAACACTGCAAGACCTATGATTTATCAGTTGCAGCTCCAGAATATAAACACTCCTGAAGTGTTTCTAGAACTCTAGATGAAAGCTTTTGTTCGGCAGCACATTAGAAGGCTGTTAGTGCTACACTAGCACTGATGGCCTAGACCACAACCCTAGCACGGAACGTATACCTAGAAGAATCTAGTTGCACAGACAGCACTGACATGTTCTTTCAGATGTAAAAAGGCCTCAATGGTAGTCATTGAGGTTTTCATTTACTTATGCACAGACACTTTAATTTTCAAAATGATTCATCCTGATTTTCCTGCATACTCTAGTATAAGCTCTTACACACCCAGGAGATCTACATAACTTATTAAAAATCTAATTCCTAAGAATAATGATAGGCAGAATGTGGAAAATATAAGCTTTTACACATTTTGGCCTGTGGGGAAAATACATTAAGAATCAATTTTACTCCCAGCATGTCCACCAAGTAATTTTATTTCTGTGCAGTTCATATCCTTAGTACTTGCTCATAGAAAAGCACATGAATTTCTTCTAGAAATTTCTTCTATTTGAAAAGAACATTTAAGTTAGAGAATCAAATAATCAGCAAGTAAAAAATCTGAACTAAAGGATGCAAATTCAACTTTTGATTACATAGTTGACGTAAACAACCTCCTTAGCAAGGCTGATCTCTCTCAGCAGCGAGCAGAAATATGCCTGCGCACTTGCACAGCAGAGCAAACCTGACAGCCTAGAAACGACCAAACTTACTGCAGGCTGCACAGATAAATGAGCCATGCAGGGCCCTTGCCTTCCAGGCCATTCAATATTCTTTAACAGTAAGGCAACGAACATAATTCAGCAATTTAGTAAAAGCTACTTTTAAGGAAAGCAGGAAGTCAGTATTACCTGTGAGCATCAACTCTAGCCTGGGAAGCATTGTCCTCTGTGTAACTTCCCAATAGTTCCACCATTACTTTTGCTGCAGTGTCACTACAGAAGAAAAATAAAGTTACCTCAGGACTGCTGGGAAAAAAAAGTTCAAAAACAAGACACTCAAATATTTGAATAATTCCATTATGATGTTACAGGTCAAATTAAATTACACTTGAAAAGATGTAGATGATCCATTTTAATTCTAGTGGAGAGAACAAATTAACTAGATGTATTCTTTCAATTCTTGTTCTACAAAATGTTTATCTTCACCCTTCATTTCATTCTCTTAAATTGATAAATTACCTGCTGGTTATGGAAAAAGCTTTCTGAGCTAGGAACAGCTTTCTATGGTTCACTACAATGCTCCTCTTAGGCACATCTGGACTTAATCATTGCAGAATAAGTAGCACTGCAAAGTTTATTTCAAATGTAAAATGGCATATCTTAAAGAATATTTATGGTCAGAAAAGTGACTGTGTAAAAGCTCCCTTTTCTTCTTTCACAGATTCTCTCCAAGTATTCAGAGTGAAAGCTGCTCGTTTTACTGATGAAGTTAAGCAGCCAGCAATTAGATTGGCTTAGGCTGCTGTGAAGCAAGCAGCTTCCAACACTGGTTTGACAGACAGTTTTTAGAAAAAGCGTTCATTCGAAGAAAATTGAGTAAACCTACAGCCTTGTCTACCCAGATGATTTTTTTAAACAGCTCCTCGATGTTACTGCAAACTAGCTCCAAGATATAATATGTCATTTTAACTGATTTTGATTTATTTTTATGTAGTGGTTCTCACCAATAGTGAGGCCAGCAATTTCTGATGCTTTTTTTTACAAAATTTTCAGCAAAAAATATATGCATTGAATATGCTGTGTATATACACCCCCAAAAATATATTTCTATTTCTCATGGGATACTTGTTACCTATTAAAATAGAAGGCTGTGACAGTTTGTCCACACAGACAATAGATTTTGCTGATGCCTTCTTACTACTTCATTTGGACAAGGTAGGGTCTGGCTGTAGACACAACCAAAACTTGATAATGAGGACACGAGCTTTGCAAAAGTTTCGCATGCACATACACAGACTGGCAACCACTTTGCTGCACATATTCTTGGGGTCCCCTTTAGGCGGAAATATTTTCTCAGTGGACAGGAAGGTTGGATACTACTCTCTGTGAGTTATAGTGTAAAGCTAAACTCTTCCTTTAAAGTAGCTCAATTCCAGATACAGCAAATTTCCACATATAAGCTACTATGAAGAAAATTAACTGTATTCCAGCCAAAACGCATAAACAAGTGTGGTCTGGTAGACCTACAAAATTTTCCGTGCTGATACAGGTTTAACCTATATAGCAGCACAAGCCAGAATGGTTTTTACAGTCCACAAACTATCTTCATATGGGTATTTACTTTAAAACTCCAAGCATTACTATTTTACAACTTCTCTATAGGGTGAGGTTTTGTGCTCCTAGAGGATTTACCAGGTATCATAGATGTGCAGTGCAAATATTAAGACATCAGGGGAAGCAAGCAGTATCATACCTAATCTGGATGTTCACTGAATAAAAAGAGAGCATGTACCCAAAGCAGGGAAGTTTTCTACAGGTCCCAGCCATTATTCCCAAACTGTGTTCAACAACAAAAAAAAAACATGAACGAAACATTTGTTTTAAGATTCTAGCATTAAAGAGGTCAGCCTATGCTTTGTCACAGCAACTGATACTAATGTGTAGACCTGAGCCTTATATCAGTGAAATAAAGTAAATTTAGACAGCTTTACATATGCAAGAACTATTTGTGTGTGTATTGGTCTACGACAGACTATGATTTTTGCACTAGTGAAGTCTTACCAATGCTCCATGTTTAGTGAAGACAAAGAACCAGTTTAATACAGGACTTGTACTATACAGGCATTCAAACAAAGAGGCTCTCCTGCTGTTGTATTCAATCTAACAATACAAGTCTCCATATTTAATATAAGTTTTCAAATTTTGTACTTATACACTTCAGAATTGTTTTACACATTTCTGGAACTTTTCTTCTCCTCCCGCCTCCCGTAGGAGCGGAAATTAAAACTATGCATTTTCACTCACTTCAGATAGTATTTATTACCCCCCACTCCTNGAGGCGGTATATGGTATTTCTAGGAAACATCAAAATGCTACAAGGCAATCACTCCCAAACTTCCTATGCTAAATTCTTGTGAGCCTCAGCAAGTATGGCAGGATTATTCTATTCCTTTTATTATTTCATCTTATTCTATTCAGTGTCAGAGTACTACTACAAATTAGGGTGTTTAAAGCAGTAATACAGATCGCCATTTCACCAAAGCTTGTTGCTAAATGGGTATTTCACCTAAGGTTTAAATGTGAACGTTTTTCTACCAAGATAGCTTGCACAAGTACCCCTGGCTGACTCCATTTGCCACTCCAGATGCATAACTTGACAAAAAGCCAGTAAGAAATGAAGAATTATGGTAGACAAAGGGAAGAAAATAATACTGAGTATTCGGAGCCTTAATGAGATTTTGGAATCAAATCTCTCTATACTAAATTATATTAAATGGAATTAAAATTAAATGAAACAATTATTTGCAGGTGCCTGAAATGCTGAGCTTTTGGCTACATGTATTAATAACCAGACTTGCCAGACCTGTTTGAATGTAAACTTGGGCAGGTCTAATCCCACTCTGAATCCTGCCAGGTCGATGGCAGAGACAAAACTATAAGCTGGATCAGGCTGGAGCCTAGCATGACATTCAAGGTCTCACAGTTGAGACCTGAGTTGAGCAGAACTCAACTCTTTGGCTGCCTGCAAAACTTCACCTGTAACTGGAAAACAGGTTGTTACCTTGCAGTTTCATACCAACACAGTTAGGAAAATGCTGAATATTAAAGAAGCTGAGGCACAGAACTACTGCAGAACCTTTATGGCAAGGATCATAGCAGCAGAGAGAGTAACTAATCTACTGCAAAGTTCAGCTACCAAATACAGATCTCAGAAACAAGCCACACCAGCCATCTGTTCTCCAGCCACCACCACCAATTTTTCTTCAGTTGATCATGGGAAAGATAAGAATCCTTCTTCAAAGAGATCAAGACGATTTTGATCATCAGAAAGAAGAAACTTCAACCAGAAAGTGACTGGAAAAGATTTGATAAAACAAGCTTTCACTTATCACTGTAGAAAAAGGAACAACAAACGTAACATCTGCATGATCTACTTTTCATGAGCTGTTCACTACCAAGCTATCCGTTGGGGAAAATCTATTAGTTCTGGAAAGCCATCTCTTCTGTCACATAAAACAAAACAAAAAAATGAAATTCTGATGCTTTCAACAATGTATTTTTTTACTTTATTATAAATCAACATGGTAACTGAGGTATGATTTTTATTGCTTATTTTTCAGTTCCCACTTAATCTTCCCAAACTGCTAGATAGAGCAACATTCCTGTGTGCTAAAGCTGGAATGCTGCTGTGAGTTTCCCATACTATTGCAAATACTGCCCACTGATCCAGGAGAGTGAACCAGGTCAAAGGTGCTAGGGTCACTTCTTGTTTTCTTTCCTGGAGAGAAATGTAAGTGCTCTGAAAAACTGCTCCATTCAGTGCAGAGCTCACTGCAACAGATGGTAAGGACACTGAGTGCAGGAGTAATATATTACAGACTTTGTGAAAGCTTTTAATGCCTAATTTTAAAAATCACCTATTATTAGTAAACAAAAAACTTTTTTTTTCTGAAATCTGGCAGCCAACTGCTAAATAACTTTGGTAGTAAGGTTACTGGTAGCACTGAAAACAAAAGTTAGAAGTTTAATCCACAGATTTGATAACAAGACTAGCTAAAAAAGTTAGCTATTAAGTACAGGAATGAAGCTAGTTAAAACCTCTCAATAAATCAATAGGATGAGAAGTGTTTAAAAGATAAGAGCATTACAAAGCGTAAGTGTAATATTTCTAAAACAAAGTTAACTCTATGCCACGTACAAGATCTCTGATTAACGTTTCTGAAGTGTTTTTGACCATCTGAAGTCTGTTATAAAGTACTATCAATGCAAAAGCATTTTAACATTAGTGATAGGAAATCGCAATAATGTTGTAGCTTACAGTGTATCCGTCAGGATTAATCATCCCTAAATAGAGGTCAGGTAAAAATGATCCTGCTATGCTGACGCAGCATTGCCAGGCTACCATTTCACTAGGCCAGAATAAGCTAATTCTCCTGCCAGAAGAAACCCTCCTCCTCCTATGACAGCTCCACACCTGCCTTTTTTTCCCCAGCAAGGTCACCTCCCCAGTCCAATCCATCGTGCAGCTGCACGAATGCCGACACCAGCACACGTGCACACACACACGCACAGGTACCAGTAGTTGGAGTAAACAGGAACAGGTAGGGTACACGACAGAACTGCTTCTTTCTGCAGCAATACAATGTTATGCATATGCAAGAAATGCTGCTCTCCCCCCTCCTGCAACTTTCAGTGGCAACAATTTAGATAGGCTGAAACAGTTGTGGAACTACACACTGAAATCACTTACGAGTACCAGCCCATCTTAACAGCCCTGGCCAATGCATTCAATATACCATATCACATATTTGAGATAAATTGATGACAGCTCTCAGTTAAGGCTTACATTAATTTACAGGCACAGTACACACAGCATTACTTTACATGCCAGAAGACACTGGTCTGCCAAGTTTGTTAGATCAAAGATACCTCTTATGATCCAGGATAATGATTTAAAATGGCCAAGCAGGTATTCTGTGGACATTAATTTTGATGACTAGTGGAAAGCTTTGTCCTGAAGGTGTTTATATAAAAGACCGATTCTGTTAACTGTGATTGATAAGCTTCCCAACATCATTAAATAAGAGATAGCACTACCATGCACTAAAATGTCAAAAGTGCAATTAAATAATAAACTTGGCATAACACTACAATGCTTGAAGATTCATATTTATAGAAAGGAATAGTTTTATTTTGGGAGTCTGTGGTTTGTAGCTAATTCACTACTAAATTTAATATTCTCCAAGAAACTGGTCTAATGCAAAAATGCTTATAAAAATGTAGAAAGGAAAAAAACAGGTACATTTGGATTGAATTATCAGTTCAGATTAATTTTAAAAGTGCTGTGAGAAATACTTCTCCTAAAAATCACTTGCAATAGATCAATTTAAAATGCAGTTATCTATTACTTGTCTTTTATACCTCTTTTTGCAGTCTACTAGGACATCATACAGCAGTCTCAGAAGAGTATGCTTTTTCTCTGTGCTGAGATTCCAGTCAGAAATCCATTTTCGGACCTAAGTAGAATACAAGTGAATAGGAACCATTGGAAAAAAGCTAAAATGAAACTCCAAATATTTCTCATTTACTCTTGAGCAGAAAAGGATTCAAAAAATCTTTCACAGAGATTTCTCCTTTGGGTCCTCTGACTCTCAGGCTCCCCACACAGAACCTGGAAGTTTTCCCACAAGAAGCTAAAAGACTGTGCTCTCCATGCTACTGCCTAAGTAAGGACAAGTGATTTCAATACATTCTGATTCCAGAGCAAGGAACAAGAACTTGATGCCCCAATTCCTGATCAAAGCTTCTCACTTTCATTAATTCACAAGAATCAGACACATCTAACTATGCTCACCATCAGAGATGGAAAATAAATGGCAATTTGATTTAGACTCTGTAGGCAGACCTTTAAAAGGTAAGAAGTTTTGTGTTCTGTGTTTCTTATTTCCCTAGGTTCTAGCAATTTACAGTAGGGAGAGATGGTCTGTATCAACTCTCACTAACACTCAGTGAGACGCAACGTGGTTAATACAAAGGCCGTAGCTTGAAGCTCCACAGTAATTACCTGATCTAGTTCAGTTTGAATGTACTGGATGGCGCCACATGAAGAGGCCACTTTAAGAAGGCTGCAGTACACCGTGTATCTCACAGGAGTGTTCTTATCCATACCATGGAAGAGATTGCTCAGCCTAAACCACAAACAACAAACAACTGAGTTAAAAGGGTTTAGAAAAACTTTACTGGAGTGCACACAAATGTTTCTATTCAGATGTATGCTAATACACACAAAGCACCTGGTAGCACCTTAAGTCCATGACGAATTTTAAGAGCATTCCATTTTATAACATGTTGCAGCAGAGAAACCAAAAACTCTGTGCATTATAAGTTCATAATACCCAAGAATACCCAAGCAAAGAAAGTATATTGATACTTCCATTTACAGAGACATACAAAATAATCTGTTCTCTTTACAAGAAGGATTACTTTGCAAGATACCATTGTCTCACTTCTCTGTAGAATACTTACAGCTGCAGTCTAAGAGATGGGCGCTCTCCTTCCCGAAATTTTACTAATTTCTCACAGAGGCTTTCAATCAGTGCTTCTTGTTTGTCAGGTTCCAGGATAAGAAGCAAAGAGACTACACTGTTCATTACACTCTCAACATCTGCACAAAACAAAATACACAGCTGTTTAAAACTGCCAGCAACAATCATCATCAGTGGCTATTTAGTACTGGAGAATTACTTCTGCTACGAATATTTATTTCGCATTAGCAAGAACCATAAGAGATAAGATGCCAACATAACCAATCTGGATTCATTAGACTGTAAAAGAAATCTGGTTCACGTGGTCTAACACATCTCAATTTAAAGCAAGAATTACCACTCTAAGGTGAAAACAGAATTTGGTATTTGATATCATACTTGCCTCAAATTCTCTATCCACACAGTAGAGAAGTCAGAGGAACTTCAGGTTTTGGTCTTTAAATAAAGCAGTGGGTTCCTTCTGCACATCTAGAAAACTGCCCCACAGTTTTCAAGTGAGAGTTCTAACCTAGTGCTCAGGTACAGAAAAACAAGTGCAAGGGAAACCCAGACCAAAGGAGAAATGCCCACAAAGTACATTCAGGGGCCTCCCCAGTGTGTTTTAAGCGTGGCATTACATGCTTTACAGATGGGACCTGACAGGTACTTTTTTCAGAGCCTGCCCAAGTATCTGTTACACAAAATGTAAGAACAAAATTCAATACACATGGCAAATGTTATTTATTTCCCATAAGGACACCCGAACATCAAACAGCACAGTGATAAGGTTCTCCAAGATTTCATACTCATTTGCCTACAGTAAGAGGCAAAATGAAAAGTAATCATAAGTACTCCTTCTTAGATAAACCATGCATTCTTTCAAGCACATATTAATATTAGCAATTGATCTTTTACACATAGATGTTCTAAATGGAACTTTATATTGGTACAGATCACTGCACACACAGAAAAATCATTTAAGGCTACTGCAGTGTCATCGCTGTCATTAAACAATAGTGGTGCAGTTTCAAAGGATCCATGGCCCCAACTCAAAACCAGTTACTGTCTACTGAAAGATCCTAGTGTTTTCAGACGATATTAACCAATTAGCGTTTAGGCCTTAAATCTTCTGGAGTGCACACAAATGTAGAAAGGAAAAAAACAGGTACATTTGGATTGAATTATCAGTTCAGATTAATTTTAAAGATGTCTACAGTCTTAATTTTTATTGCTACCTATTTGATCTGCAGTACCACAACCATTAACTAGCAGTGAATCTTTATCAATTTTTTCAGAGAGAAACCCCTTTTTATATACAACTCACTATGCCCTCATAACAAGCACAGTCTAGCTCTATTTCTGATTTCTTCAAAGGCAGCTGGATGTTTGATGAAGGGAGGAATAGAGCACATGCAAATTTTACATGGCAATGTTGGAAATAAGTACTTCCAGTTTTTATAAAGATGCATGTGTTAACATGCAAGCCATGCAACATAACTTTAAATTCTGCCCACAGTTATTTATTTGAAAGAACTGATTGTGATATATTTAGCAAAATTGACAACACTTGAAGAGGCAAACCTTTGTCATCTTCTTTAAGGCACACATCACAAGCTTCGATGATCTGTGCCAAGTCAACATGAAGTCCACCTTCGGAGTTCTCTTCAGAGATTTCAGCTCCTTTAGATTTCAAGTAAGCTCGAAGTTCTGCAGCCTTAAAAAAAACACACAAAACAAAACAGCAAGGTCAAAGTAATTTAATCGCTTATAGATCTTTGTTCCACAACCAATCCTCTTCCCCTGCTGCTCACTCAGTAGCTCTTATTTCTCCCCACCACCCATAACACTCCTTCTTCCCAACAACATATAACCCAAATACCAGCTCAGTGTAAGATGCAGCATGTTCCTAATATAATCCTATGACCTGCTTTACCTTGTTAGGATTTAAACCTACACTAGGAAGATACTTTTCCCAGAGGAGAGGTATATATATACCGGCCTATATATGAACTTTATGATCCACCATTTCAGCAGCAAAAACGTAACTCTTCAGAGACAATCTTTACAAGGCCATACAACTTTTGGCACAGGGCGGCTCTGACCTGGATGCTACTGTGATACAAGATGTAATTTCCATCAAGTTCAATGTCAAAACAATAAGGCACCATTACATGTAACTAAATGCTCTAAGACCCTTTACTGTACTGAACGTGTTACAGACTAACTACTTGATGGGGATTTACTAGATATTACAGCAAGTGAAAACTGGACTGAAGGCTAGTATTCCTGAATGCATTTCTTGCAGAATTCCAGTTGTGTATTATATACACCACCTAAAAGACACTGGAAACAACAAATGCTGCAACTCAAAGACAAACCAGAGAAGCACCTCAAAGACAAAATTAACAGTTCCCATGCCTGTAATACCAGGAATCCTGCAAAAGCCATGATATGCAAGTACTGCTGCAGACAGCACCAAAATCAATTTTCTTCTAAAAAAAAGCAATGACGAAGAAAGATGAAAAAGAAGTATTAGGGTGGCAACCGTCTTTAAAGACGAAACTGCAAACCCCGACTTATCTCCGAACGTCCAGCTTCCCTAACTCGCACGTCGCACAGCTCCAGCAACCGCCGCCAACCACTCTGCGGAGAGCTGTGCTGGGCCCACACGAGCACGGCAGCCGCCGGAAGGACAGGGACGCGGCCCCGGCACGGGCGCTGCCTGCCAGGGACGGCTGCCCGC
>VXAL01016816.1:34458-60971 GCA_013399475.1 Chauna torquata
CGTGCGGATCGCCTCGGCGCCGTGCCGGGGGGACAGGCGGGCTGGCCGCGCGGTGAGGTACGTTTGTGCCTGCAAGAGGAGTCTGTAACGCCGGCGTTGTTCCCGTGTGGAAAGGACAAGCACTCTTACCCCTCTCCCCCTGGAAGACTTACTGCCTGTTGTTCCCCCCCCCCAACTTATAACTTTGTCCATTTTCGTGGGAAAGTCTAAATAAGAGGCTTAGTTTAGGTATGCTACCGTTGAAACCTGCTAAGAGAAAGGACAAGAGCTCCTAATCAGGTGCTAGTAACATGTTGCTTATGTTGTCTTAATACAACCCTAGCCCATACTCCAATTAAAAGTAGGGAATAGTGCTACCAATGTATTGCATGTATTTTCAGCTAAAAAGTAAGACGTCTATTCAGCAGCTCTGGCAGACCAAGACAGATGTAGCCTGAGTTTCGTGATATTTCAAAGGTTACAATGAAAGCCAGAAAAAGGTGGTGGTGGTGGGGGAACAAAAACATTTATTTCTCTGTCATTTTTGCTAAGTATTCATTTGGCATATGCTTTGTATTCACTGACAGAAATTTAGAAAACACCTAGATGCAGCTATTTGGGTTAAATATTTCTAAAGACTTGTTTAATAAGAGCTGGAGGATTTTGAGAGAGAAGGGTTCATGGATGGCCTGTTACTGCTGCATAATAGTACTGCTAGAAAGTAATTAAAAGAGCTTTTCATTACTCTAAAAACCATTGAGTAATTCAAGATAAATATTTTTTTGGAGAAATACAGTCTGACAACCAATTTGAAGTTTTGAAGTGCCAGGAAAAGAGCTCGGAGGTGATTACTCTGTTAATGAGGAAAGTTGAGGTTGGGACTCCAGCACTGTGTTTTGTGTTGTTCACATTAGAACATGTGAATCGCCTTGCTGAGCCAGTGTTTTGTAAAGTCTTGTCCCTGATGTAAAATAACTGGATGAGATATAGAGCACCGGGACTGGAGGTAGTGTTTTATGCTCCAAGAGTTTAAATAAATAATCTGCAGTATGAAAAAAGTTATATAGAGTTATTGATCATACCATTGAGCATTAACATTGTTTAGCAGAGAGAGATGTTGCTTTGCTGTCAGTGAAACACTCATCTAGCCTTGATTTTACAAATGAGATTTTAGCAATAAGTATGGAAACATAATTGAAAAGGAACCTTAGCATTGATATTTGGTATTCTCAGTATTCAGAAATCATTCACACAAACTTGGGAGACTCTTTGAGTGTTAATGGCAACCTTGGAGTTTGCACAGAGGTTCATAACCTTTGTGCCAATATATTGAAAGGTGACTGGGAAGAGCTAGCAAATGCCAATGAACTCAAGGGATTTACAGACTAAAGAATCACACTCTAGAAAGTTGCTGTGCTTAAAAATATTATGTGCGATTTTTGTTGTCCTGGAAATTCCATACAAAAGAATTTTATTCCTCAATAAAACAAATTTTGAAGGATTCAGCTTCACTGGCTGGGGAGTGGGAGTTCCATCCCTTCTGCAAAAAGTTGAAAAAACTTAATTCTGCCGTGGAATTACTGGGCAATTTACAGCAATGAAAGTCACAATCCAAAGTTTGAGGGAATATTGTGAGATTTCAGGACAGCCTTTGCATCTTTTAGCTCTGTACTCTGAGATTTAAACATTTGGATCACGACTAACACTCATAAGGTGGTTCTATCCATAACACTTTTTTGTTCCACCCCACCAAACGTTTCAGGAAATATTTCTTATACAGCTTTTCTATAAAATATTTAGAAGACGTTGAAACCACTAGCAATTTCAACCTTTTATTGCTAAAGGTTGAATTAATTATTAGTCACATTACCTTATTACTGTTAAACCCACCATAACTTGCAGAGATGAAAGCATCTTAAGAAGTTACCTAAATTCCCTAAGTTAATAAAACTGCTGCATACAACCTTTTTTCCCAACTATGAACTTGACCAAATAACAGCTAGACTTAGTTTCTGAGTCTAAAACCAGATCAGATCCAGCACCTGCTTCTGAGTTTCTGCAGCACTGAGCACATTCAGCCTGATAAAGGCCCGCATTGCCTTTATTAAAGTTCATGACTCAAATTAGTTTTGATCATCTACATACTAGTATTACTTTTGAATAATAGAAGCTTAATTTTTCTCAATTTTTCTATCACGCAAATCCGGGCTAATGAATTCATTTTAGTTGTGGAAGTATTTTTGAAATAATAACCCTACCTTAACCGATATCTTTACTAAAATCATTTTTAATACTGTCTGGTAGTGTTACAATTCTTTTGCATTATGTAGATCAGCAGTTACGCTGCTGATTATCTAGAACATAGATCTGAAAGTTATACACAGGTGTCTCTCCTATGTGTGCCTAATCTGCAATGGGATTTGGTTTTCAGAGGATGAGTGTTCGAGCATTTTTAAAATGCAGGTGACTTTCATCAAGTGCTGCTTAGTACAGTCCTGTGAGAATAAAGATAAGTTGGCATCTAGTGCACTGGGGAATGGGGATACATTTCATTTGCCACAGATCTTCAGGATACATTTTAGATGCTGAAGTATGTGTCTAGTGCCAATTCGTGTTTTAGGGTATTGTGCGTGGCTACAAAGTGCCATCCTACAGATCACATGCTGTGTCTGAGATTCCTCTATAGATGTCTCACGTGCCCTAGGGTACAAAAATGCATAGAGAAATGTTGTAAAAAAGTTGCATAGAGAATTGCATAGAGAATTGACTCCCAATTTTTTTTTTTTTTTTTTTTAGGTACTGCACCTAGATGGAGGTTTGCCATGTATTATTCTAAATATACAAAATAAAATAACCATTGATCATATGGGATAGACAGGACATGCCTCTAAAGAGCTCTGCTGAAATATCCACATATGGTATGTTGCATGATACTTTATTTGTCCCAGAAGAATTAAGATGATAGATGATATCTGGAGTTTGAACTTGTGCGTCAGGAAGTCCACTTTGAATATAAAAGGGGCAGTATGTGTTTTGTGAAACTACCAATGTAAGGAGGATGTGGTAGAAGAATGGGTTTCAGTTTTATTAGAATAATGACATCTCTGCGGGAACAAGGCTATTGTTTATAATCCTATTTGCAGCCTCTGAAGCCAGATCAGAAACTGGGCATGGATGGGGTTAAAGCTCTGCCTAGGGAGCCAGAGATCCTTGCAGAGGCTGCCCGGGTTGCACCAGGATTGTGCAGCGTGGGGGCAGGCAGCACCCTGCAGCAGGCAGATCTTCAGGGTCTGGTGGAAGTGGTGCCGCAGGGACAGGGCAGAGCAGGAACCCGGGGAGGTCGCTGTGATTTCAGAACTGGCAGCTGCATGTATTTATGTGCAAGTATGTGTGTGTACAGGCATGGAGAAAGAAACATCCAGCTAAGTTCTGCTGAAGGGAGAAGAATGGATTTTGACTGGCACCTGCTGTAATCTGGTTTTGGTTTTGTTTAGTTTCTGTAGGCAGGCCAGAGATATGGAGTCTAAAGAAGTGATATTCTGTCCTGCATGCCTTGAACATAAAAGTAGTCTTTCTGGAGGCAATAACTCTTGGAAATCAATGGAAAGCTTTTGAAAAGGAAGGTTTTAGGGTTGACTGTAGCAACTGATCCCTTTTTCTTAAAAACAGTGTTGAAAGGGATCTTCTTCAATATAGAAAAGAAGCACAGATTCTATGATGGCATATTTTCCCTATACAGATTTTTTTTTTTTTTAAACAGTTCTGTATCTGTACTGATGAAGGGATGAAAGCTGAGTTGACTCTGCAAAACTGGGTAAGGATAACTGCCTTTTGTGGAAATTGGCCAATGACACAACTGCAGACACCTTCATTCATTCCTGTAACGCAATATGTTTTGTGCTGAGTGCCCTCTTGAGGTCTTCGGCACACAGTGACATGGATGAGTCCTGGGTACTGCGACTGTACCTGAGCTGTTCGTGAGTCCTTCCTTTAAAGGCTTTTCCTCTCTCTCTCTCCCTCTCTCTCTCTCTCTCTCCTTCTCCTTTGGGAGAGGTGTTCTAACCAACCTAGACTGCGGGAACACAGGGCAGTAAGTCAGAAATACAAACAATGCTTTACCCAGAAAAATTAAAAAAAAAAAAGTTCATAACTTCATCCAAAATCCCAGTCAGACAGACCAAACCTGTTTTATATTCAGGAGCTTTAATTAGCTTTATTGATGGATAGAAATGTGCTTCCTACTTACGTTTCTTTTTTCTTTTTTCTTTTTTTCCTAGTTCTGTCTGGGACTAAAGGGAAAGTGCTAAAATATACCCTTTGAGTCTCTTCTTGCAAGACATATCAGAGATCTCTGTGTAAGCCTGTTGTCCTTTCTCTTCCCAGCCAAGTTCTGTAGTTGGAGGAATTCTGGATAACCTCAGTAAGTGTAGTAACTTTTGGGCGCTTATCTGATTTTCTTGTAAACTGTTCGTAAAATGTGCATGTTTGCCCACTTATTTCAGATTCGCCTAACTGTATGAGTTAAAAAAAAAAAAATACCTGCAGTTATCCTGACCCGCATGCTATCTTTATGCAAAATATTTGTTCCATATTCTGAATTTAACAGACAAAATTCAATATTGTGTTATTATTAATAATATTGTGTTCTGACATGGAGCGTTTTGCCTCTGAAAAGCCATTAGAAATTTATTCTGTTTGGACCCTAGATGCACTTATTTTGCTGCTAGTGTAGCAGGTGTTTTTCTTAACCATTTTTTAAGGAGAAATCCTAGTTTTAGAGGAAATGAGCACTCGATTATTTAAATTTCCTGAGATTAGAGGAAGAACACTTTGCCAAACAATGCCTCTTCACTTCAAAACCTCTCCCCATAAATTATGCTAGGAGATCTTATTAAAAGTCTGTAAAAATTTCCTATTAAAAATGGTTGATTGCAGTCCAGACCATCACAGCTTTTGTGCTTTCAGTGAAATACCACAGCTGTCGCAAAGAAATATATTGTGAGACAAAAGGTTTTGTTTCTTTAGTCATAAATTATTTTTGTGATATCTGAAGTAAGATAAAACTTTCACTTATGTTTGAGTGAAAGAAGATTCCAGTGATAACTTGTTCAAAAATCTATAAAAAGAATATAAGAATGTAGATCTAGATAGCAAATTAGAATCAGACTTCCTTTTTGTTTAAGCAAAGCAATTATTTCTGAAGTCAGTGAAGATTATAACCAGGGATAATAGCATAACTTAGCAAAGCACAATGCCTTTATCTCAGTAGAACCTGAAGTTTAAGCTTTCAACTCTGACTTTCAAGAGCTTTACAATAGAAACCTTTAGTGTTGGCTAGTTTTTAAACCAAAGTTAAACAAAAATAAGTAGTCTGTTTACTAATCATACCTGCAAACAAATACAGACAATTTTTTTTGAGATTTTTAAGAAGTATTAAACAAATTGGCTTTAACCATATTTGTTTTTCTATTGGCAAGTTAGTTTTTTGCTAAGGAATTCTACAGAGACAGCAGTCTTTTAGAGGAAGAAGGGATGCATGTACACTGACTGAGTAGACTGAAGTATTTGCTGTCAGGAATGGATTCTACCTATGCTCACCCGATCAAGGAGTAGAAGTACATTTCACATATGACCTGTGTATGTAATGAAAATATAAAAGCACAGCATACTTACTAAAGATTATTTTCCAAAATCAATTGCCAATAATTTTGAATGAAAGCTAAATTACGATAGTCACCAATTGCTCATACATCATTGCTTTATGTATAAACATCAAATTTCTCAGCCTCTTCCCCTGCTCGTTATAGTTAGAGATTACTGAATAAAGAAAGACAGTACAGGTGCTTGAACTCAGTTTGAGAGGCATTTTGGGTAATATGTGGAAAAATCAATATGCTTTTTCTAATCAACAGTATTAATAACTAAGCCAATTCTTTGTACCCTGTGCCATCACAAGAGTTTACTGGAATTTGTTTATTTGTATTTAAATCAAGACTGTACAAATCAAAAACACAAGATGGTCTTCTGCTGTGTAATTTAAAGAATTTCAGTATGCAGCCTTGATTCTTTAATAAGATCCATTACTATAGCTCCCTGTTTTTTTTCCTTCTGCGTGATTTTTCTTATAAATCAAAATTCATCTTTGTAGTGCTCTTGTAAGGCAACATGTGCTATGTGTTCTCCAGTTCCAACTGTTGATCAAACTGAAAGAACTATGAAGACAAACATCTTCAGCATAGAATCTAAAACAAAATAATTAATCTTAGGGAATGATTTCCTTTGTGAGGATGAAGATACATATTTCAAGTCCCATATACCTGAGGCAGGGACAAGGTGAGTCAGGTATTTGTGTTGGTGAGATCCAGGCATTGATGGCACACCAGTGCAGATGAGGTGCCTTAGGCACACGATTATGTACTGCTCCAGCCAGTGCTGAGGGACATTGTGGGGGCAGTTATCACGGTCGGGGACAGACCTGTCTAGGCCTCTGTACCCTGTTAGGGGTATCTAGCTCTGTGTTCTCACTCATGCTGAATAGTCTTTTACAAGTAATCCCACTGCTGTCAGAGGGACTTTTGTGTAATAAAATGCTGTCTGACAAGAATATGGATATGAGAGTATGGCCCTGCTTGTACTAATTCCATTTTAATGAATACTTAAATGGAGTTGTTATTAAAAAAGTTTATTTCCTAATATTCAATAAATCAAAACTATAAAATCAGTTTGCCAGTTGTTGCCACTCTAGTCAAAGCCAGTTTCTCTTGTATTGAAAGAAATAGTATATACTGTCTCTATTCAAGAGGGATTGATTGTAATACTTTTATCGGCTTCATAAGATTTATTTCTAATAATGAAGAGTAAAGAAAAGTAGGGGAGCTTTAAACATTTATTATTTATATTACAGCACCATATATCCATGAGATGCTTCACAAAGATAGAATTTACTTAACCTAAAAAGCTTATTCGATGAATGAGCAACTTCAAAACAGAATAAAAAAAAAAAAAACATTATTCATGTCTTTGATCATATCAGTTTTGTTTTATAAGGTGGAGTATTGGGCACTATACAATGATGCTGAGATACATATTAAAGCCTGTTAAGATTGTGTAGGCTAATCTAATGAAAGAGTATTAGAGCAGTAACATATTTTGCTACTGAGGAAACATCCTGGCATAAGTCTGCACTGTTCTGAAACAATGTTGAACTCTATATGGAAAATGGTTTGGATTTGAGATGATTTCTTCCTTCACATTGAAGAGGACTGGTCTGTTTAATCTCTGTGGTGAAATACACATGAAAAAGTGGGAAGTATGCCAATGATGCTGTTTTGACTTTCTTGCACACTTGCAAAATATAAGTAAAAAGTAGCGAAGGGAGGGCAAAAACGAAACTGAATCCATTTAAGTCAAACATAAAGCTACCACTGTACTGAAAGTTGAACAGAAAATTTCTAGCAGAGTATTATTTCCTTGGAATTTGCTAAATCTTTGAAATCCATATGTTTCACAAGGGCAGGGAGTGTTCAGTTCCCTTAGGATGTCCTTCTAGACAACAGGCAAGTTCCCTGATTTTATACCTACTTTTTTACACATACCGGGATTCCAGACTCTGTAGCTTTGATGCAGTCCACCAGACACCCCAATGTGGGGCCAAGGATGCCAACTCCTCCATTGCTCTGCAGCAGTCTACCAGGCTGTTTTTTTTAATTATATATTTTCTTCAACCGTAAATATTGCTCCTAAAAAGGATACTGAAATGAAGATAATATGACTTTTCAGTGATAGGTCTTCTAATGTCAGCCATTCTGTGTTTAAACTGTTAAATTTTCAACAGAATTAAAGATCTACACAGTATATTCTACCTCCTGCAGACTTCAGTTGTTAAAAGAAAATAAATCACTTAAACAGGGTCATGAGCAACAAAGGCCAATGTGGGTTCAAAGTTTACAGGTCTCTGCATTTATCAGGTAGAAATATGCTACATTTCACTATTTCATAAAATATCCTTTTATGAAAAAGCCATCGATCTTTGTATGTCCTACTAAAACTGATTTTCAAATGAAAGAAATGAATGATGACACCAAATCAAGAAATCGTTTATGAGTTTATATTTTTGCAAGACCACCATGACTTTCACATACGTTTTCAATTTTGGTAAGGATGTGATTATCATGTGGATATGTTTTACTCCCACCGTCTGTACTAAGGGATCTGTCAGAAGTGTGTACCCTTTCTTGGGCAGATCAGGATTTGTTCAGATTGTTTTATTAATCTATAGTGTTTTTTAGCCAGTGATAGTTATCATTTCTGTATGTTTTCTAGAGATCTTCTGTTTTTAATATATATACACATAAAATCATGTATATTGTGTGTAAGTTTGCATTTAAATCTTTTTAAAGATTTCTGCAGAATGATTTCTATGTGATTTCTGTCATGCGGTTGCTCTGCAAAACTTTACTTTCAGTACAGATTTTTTGTTTGCTTTCTGGTGTTTTGTTACCGTTGCCACATTTCCTCCAGGAGTTACCAAGTTCTTTGACCAACTGAACAATGTTGATACTTAAAAACAGTATTGGGTATTCATGCTTCAAGTATTGTAGAACTAGAATGCAGTGGTTTTGGGCAAGAGTAATATAAGAAATTACTATATTGTTCACTTAGCAATGGCAACCAACACAACAACCAGCATGTTGCACTGTAATAAGGACAAGTGATTTCTGTTCAGGTAAATGGTGGGGTCTCCCTATGTGCCTACACAAAGCAAATGAGCTTGGCCTTTCTACGTGTCCAGTGAAGAAAGGACGCAAACAAATCCACACAGTTGATTAAGTATCAGTCTCCATAGAAGCGTAATATATAGGGAAGTTAGTCAGAACTTCTGAGAAGGAGCTTGATGCTTGGGTTTTTAAGAGGAGCTTTTTGCTCCTTCTGCTATGGAGTCTGGTTTTAAAATATAATTACTCTATGATCCTGCATATTGGGATAAAACAGATATTTTTATGATTCTTGCATTATTTTTTAGGAAACTCACTTTTTTCAGCTTATTTAGGAATGATCTTTTTTTAAATGCCTTTGATTCAGCGATGAAAATCCAAAGTTAAAAGTTCAGTGCTTCCTTTGTAACTGAGAAGTTAGACTTTTAGTCAAAGAATATATGCTATCTAAGCATGTATTTATTCCTGTCGACCTTCTCTTTTCTCTCCTGGGGAAAAAACATGAAAAGAATGGAGTTTAGTAATAATTTTGGGGAAGAACCTTTTGCCAAGTCGCACACAGAGTAAGCGTTTAATGTGGAGGCAGCGCTATCAGAACATAAGCCTTGCTGCACTATGGCTGGCATTACTTTCTTGGAGCTTTTATTGTAGTTACAGGGTCTAGCATAGTAATTTAAACAGCCTACTCTCGTATGAGCATGCTATGAAATACATCTTATGACACCACCAAAGACTCTGGAAAACCTTACATGCAGAGAAAACATAAACATCTCTCAATGGGCCCTTTACATTACAAACCAAACATCTTCCCAAAACAAAATCTATCTTGTCTGAGTGGATTGAAAAGTAAACAAAACTTTCTATTCATCTGGTGATGACCTTAGAGAAAATGTTGCTGTTAGGGCAGGCGACATAGGAAGTTCTGGATTTTATTTTTTTAATGCATCTCAAAAGAATGGTACTCACCTGCAATTTGTGGGCTTTTGTTCCATGTGCTATTCAAAGCACCCTGAAAAAAAATTCACAGAATACTGTAACAACTTGCCCAGATGTCAGAATAATGTCCCCAAATCCACAGACGGTGTCATGAGAGTTGAGTGTGCTTTTCCTTTACCACTCAATACTGTACTATTTGCAGTTCTCGCAACCAAGGTCCATGGCTGATTAATGCATCAAAAACATTCAAAGTAGCTGAAAGAATCTTAGGCCATGTGCATAAAGTGTAAAGAGCTCATAACCCTGCTTGCGAAGTTGTTCATCACTTAATGGATTCTCTACCTGAAGAAAGGCGGATCAAGAGCTCAGCAGCTTTAGGTGTCAAAAAATGCAGTTTCCATTCTAAGTGGAATGGAAGCATTATCTTAAAAGTATCTTAGAAGCCTTTCCCTCCCTTTGACCCTTATAAAATCTATGGAAACCTTGTTAAATGTTCAAGATAAGGCAATATATCTGAACTGGGTAGGATAGTTAAATTCCATTCTGGTGACCATCTGTGCTGTGAATTGTGAGTGTAATCTTAAATTTGAAGAGGAAGTCTCTGAAGAAAACTTTATTAATGTGTTCTGTAAATGCATGCAGTTTTGCAAGTACGTTGCCACAAGACACGTAAGAATATGTCATATTGTTTCATGTAGGTTGGCATGTTGCATCTGATCCTGACTGTTGGGGGTGATTTGGAGGATGATGGTTGGAACTCCAGAACAGGCTGTCAAAACAAGTTGTCCATGGAGGACAGGGGAAAAGGAGTGGAAAGGTTCTTTCTTGTCCCTTCCCAGCCACTGTTTGACATGCCATGAAATGTAAACGCAATTTTCTTCTTTAATAAGAAATTGAATGTTTTTGTAATCTGTCATTGATTACCACATCAGCATGGTAAGAAATCCTTAGCTGATCCATGGAACCACATCATCTTTAGAGTGTTTTCAATTATAAATTTATTAAAGAATGAAAGATGTTCTGTGAAAAATATTGACAAATATCTGTTCCAAAATGAATGGGAAGAATTTCTTTACAATGTTTTTAAATCCTCTTCCAACCCTAGTAAAGGCGAGGGTTCCACTAGTTAATTATCAGCTGTTAATTAGAAGTCAGCTATAATACAGACAAAATGTGGAGTGCCTGGTTTCTCTCTATCTTTCATTATTTGATATGCATTTGCTGAATACCCTCCTACACAGCAATTCTCTAAGCTGTATGGTCCTTATCATGACTGTCTCTCCTCATCAAGAAATCTTTTCATACTTCTAATCATTTGTTTGTGGATCTGATCCTCTGTGTGAGAAAGGATCCCACAAGTTGTCTCAAAGAAAAGGTTTTGAAGGATATATCCCTCTCTAAGGTACCAGAAGTGCAGCATGCTACTATTGTATAAGTCTCAGAAGAGAGCAGAGTTATCTCTAAAACAGTGCAGCTTTCCATTTCTGAGGAATCCCTCTCACTAGGAGTTACACTACCATTATTATTCTCCCTTGCTGTTTAATTCTAAGAACACAGTGATACGTGATGTGTATTTGTCTTGCTGTGTCCTCAAGGACATACTAATATGCTGCTGGGTTAGAAATACTTTCTTTAAAAGTACTCGAATGATGGAAAACTTTTCAGAGTAGCTGCAACCTGAGAACATCTTTTCTTAGGAAAGAAAACAGTTCAGAAACTTCTTAACCATTTAAATGCACTGCTAGTTTTTGCATTTTAACTTCTGTTTTAAAGTTACAGTATATGATTCTGGAGCTACATATTTCAAATAACATATAATTGTCACTTTTTATTTCTTTTCTGTAGAGTCAGCTTTTGTGATAAATCTCAATTTTTTAAGAGCAGTATCTTGCTTCCAAAACTTAGCATTGTGTAGATACTACCCTTCATGATATCTTTGCTGTTTTAAAGTGTGCGATATCCTGTTGTCCTTTTTGTCTGAGAAATATCTTCATGAAACCGTGTGAACTTAACACTGTCGAAAAGTTTGTGCCTTCAGATTCATAGCTGACTGCAAGCTTCTGTTTACTGCCATGTTATGTTAGGCCACAACAAGGTCTAAACTTATTGAAAAAGCAACAGTTTATGCTTATTCCTTCATCCAAATATTTGAATTTGATACCTCTAATCGACTGTATTTTATAAACTGTTAATTTGTTAATTAACTTCTCTGTACTCCCTTCTCAGTACTTCTTCCTGCTGCATGTTTGCAAGAGTGGAAACTGGTCAGAACTTACAACTTGGTAATGTTTCATATCTCTGCTGGATTTTAAAACATCTAATTTTTTGAATCACGTGCAAAAAATTCCAAATAGCAAAGCTACCAGCAACCTCAAAATAAACCAATAGGCTCTACTTTTCTAAAACTTCTAAGAAGCACATCCAAAAATTAACATAATTAAGGACCATAATAGCCTCATAGCCAAGTAATAAGTCTACACAGTGAATCTCAAGGAGTAGAAGTGTGAACTTGGACCCCAGAGAAAGAAATGCCTTGTGTTCAAATACTGAGGATAAGATTCATCTCCTCTATTTAGTGTAGATGTCTGTATGTGAACTAGTCGTAGAAACATAGTTGATGAAGAGAAATGGATACTGCTAGGGTCAACTCGTTTGACTTATGTTAATTGTCCACCTAGGAATGTCTACCTTACCTTCAACTCAGTGAAGGGCCAGGTTGACTAATGTTTAGTGAGGAGTGATGCATGCAACAAAAAATGTGTAGGTTGGCTATTAGTGCTGGATAATACAATACTGACAGGCCCACATGCGCTCCTAAAATCATGTCCCCCACTATTTGTGAATTTTGTGTTCCTCTGATTTCAGCAGCTTTTATTTTCTGATTATTGTATACAATATTGAAAATTAACATATTATAAAAACACTTTTCAGCTGAAAAATGACAATGGGACAGTAAGTAGTGCAGAAATATGGGAAGAGGAATCATTGGCACTTTTGCCAAGTGGCAGGTTTAGTATGTGTGTTGCTTAATATGGGATTCAGATCTGACATTTGAATGTTAAAATTCCATATTTAAAAAGGACAAAATGGCCTTTAAAGGTTTGGCATCTTCAGTGTGCATAAATAGTATAGATCCATATTAGTATAGAGCATAAACAAACATTCATAAACAGCATCTTTACATATCCAGATGTGCACTGTGCCCACATAGTTTTTGTGTTTTTTTTTGTAAGAATGTGAGCCTCTTCAATCAGTTGTCCCATGTACGACAAATGCAAAGTGACAAAGTGAACGAAGAGGTACTTCTCACTCTACTGACAAGTAAGCAACATTAGGATACTTATGAGCAGCTTTGACCATTTGTCTTCAAGGAAAGCTTTGCTTACTTGTTGCTGCCACAGAACTTGACATTGTAGCAACACTAGATACTGAGGAGTGCTACTGGACAGTTTCAGAAGTTTAACTCCAAATGCTGTTTTTCTTAAAAATCTCGTGTTTATGATATTAACTTAGCGTTCTGGAAAGTGACCATTTCCCACCGGAAAACCACTGGTCAGAGGTAATTTACATTGGAGAGTAGCTTTTGAATGTAAACACCATAGGAAGGGATGTTCTTACTAAGTAAGAATTCTGCTCTCAAAGAGACCTTTAATGGAAATAGTCGTTTTTATTGTTTTAACTCCTGTTAGCATTTGGCTGGATTTTGCGTCAGTTGCCTAGCATGTATTGATGGAGTTTTACATTCAGTACTTCCACTTTTCCAAATCACCAAGAAAACTGTCTGCTTAAGGAGTAATTATATGGCTGTGCTTGTTCAGTCATCTGATGGCTTTGAACAAAAGTGGTCAGTTATGTTACAGTGTGTTAGTTTTGTAAGTGTCATGTGAAGGCTGACAGAGATCATATTTCTGTGTTTTGCTGCTCAGTCCGGACCATAGCCTCTAGAGGTAAGGGATTTCTGCAGAACCTGACTGGAGCAAGTCACCAAAAAGTGCAGGATTTCAAGAGATGATGCACTTTTATTGCAATGGTATTCTTGTCATGAAGGTGATGGGCTTTGTATTGTGGTTTTATATGTCAGTGTGGTTTTGTCTAAAATCCAAGCCCTGTTGGTAAGCTAGATGCCTTCCTTTTTTTAAAAAAAAGAAAAAAAAAAGAGGCTTTTCTTTTGTTCTTAGGGATGAGTTGTTTCTAAGTTAAAGGTTTCTGAGCGTATGGATTAATACGTGCTATAGTGAAAAAACCTAGATACCCATCTATGACGAACAGCTGGAGTCAAACACTGGCAACTGGAGGGAGGTTCTGCTGTTAGTGAGGTCTCCCGATCTGAAAAACTCCTGTAAGAATCATCATAAAATATAGCAAAGCATGGCTCAATCACATAGTAAGCTTGGCTTGTCCAAGAAAGTGACGCCTATAACCAACTACAACCATTGGCGAAAAGCAGATTAGTCCTGCTGTTGGCAAAGGTGCGTTTTGGTCTGAGGGTAGGTTTTGGACACTGTGATATAGGAACTGTCTATGGCTGTACAACATCTAGCACAACGTGGCTAAACCTGACTACATCTTTTAATCTGTTAGGACAGGCATGTTTCACTATGGTCCTTTGAAGGCTGCAGCCTAAATTACTCTAATAGGACCAGCCACAACATGTGCCAGTTGGTTTACTGGTAAGACCTGTCCTTGGCCCCTCACCTCTTTGCTTGTTTCGTATTTCCTCATGCAGTGTCTGGCAAGGTGCATGAAGGACAGGAGAAGGTAAAGAGAAGGTCTGAGGTACCTAATTTTCACTGTTGCCTCTCTACTGCGGAACTGTTAGGCAAGTTGCAAGTGCTTGGTAGATGGAATGTGTCTCCGAGCACGCTGTAGCCCCTATGTCGCATTATAAAAAACAGAATGATCCAACCAACTTGACGACATTGTCTAGGGTGTCTGTTTATTACTCTAAAAAAACAAGTAGTTCTTTTCTGCCCATTTTTAAAAGGAGTACAAAAGAAGACTGGGATTTTATATCCCATACACACTGAAGCAGATGTTTACAGAAAAGTTATAAAGTACTGGAATGTGGTTTATATTAGATGCATATGTGTTACGGTCATTTATGTATGCTGATTATTTATTCATTGTTTAGTGAAGCAGGAGGCATCTCTAACCTTGCTATTACAGTTACAGCGGTTCGATGCTATACTCACCAGTGATGATTCAGATTTTCCCATTGCTCCCTACTGACATCTGTGTGTTTTACATTTGCATGAATGTTCCAGCATGATTTGGGAGTGACAGCATGGGTCACAGCATTGCACTGCACTAAGTAACCACAGTCTCACATGGCCTACTTACAGGAGGAGGCAGGTATTTTGGAATTCCAGTGTTGCCCTGGAAAGTCATTGCTTTAGAAGGACAGTATCAAAAAGCAAGGCCACAAACGCCAAAGACAAGTGCCAGATTGTGAATGGCACACAGCAGGCTGGGAGTCATGGCAATATGAGAGATGCATCTCTGTCAGTTTTTGTTTTGCACTTCCTTGGTCCCACCAAAGTCCAAGCTTAGCTGCCGTTAGCAGAAATTCTGGTCTCGTGTGCCGGCAAGATACACCTGACCAGCTGGCTGGCAGCATCTTGCCTTTTAAAGAGGCAGCATCTTGTGGCCCCTGTGATATTTGTACCAGAAGAATTACTCTTGAATTAAATTCAACATTTCAGCAATGACTTCTGATTTTTAAGGCTTCCTCTTTGCTATCTTTAGTATCGATTTCCAGATACAATAGCCACTTATGCCTCCACATTATCCTGACAGGTGGTGCTATTTTTAGTGTTACATCTGTGCTACATTCATTGAAAAGTGGAGAGGCAGAGCCCGTAAGGGCTGTGTTCTGGATGTGCCGGTCTACAGGCTCTTCAGCAAGAACTTGGGAAGGACACACAGTTCTTTCACTGAACATGGAACATTACTGGTAGCAATGAAACCTCTAGGAAAACATTTTTAAGCAAAGTATGACAACATTTGGAGGGACAGCATTTGGACCCAAGGGTTTGGAAATACTTAAGGATTAATTTCACTTTAAAAAATTATTTTTTGATGAAGAAATCTTTTGTTGCTTTTTTTTCTGCACAATATAGTAAGGTGAGGTCTGTGTAACTTGGTTCCCTATTTTTTTGTGTTAAATATATATATTCATGGTAAAGATTTTTAGTGGTGCTGAGTATTTTATGTTGTGCTCTTTAGAAAATAAGACATGAAGACTTTTGAAAAACCATTGTTTTTCTTGACTTCACCTTCATTAATCTTATTTAGTTTCTGGAAGGGGCTATTTTGTGAGCTCCACCGATGGGTAATGTTTTCTTTTCCAAAGTTCATGATTCTTCTATTCAAATCACTAATTTTTTCTGTTACACTCCAGTGGTTTAGTGCTTCCCAGGCCTCGCAGAATGAGTTTAATTAGCAATGCTGAATAAATTCTGAGACATGATTCATCTTTCTTGTCACTGGGATCTAAGTAACAAAAATGCGATTTTAAGATGTACTTAAAAGCCTTGTCAGAATTGTTTCTTCTGTCTAATTGGGAAAAGAATCAGATGTAAATTTTGGAAAAAAAAGCATTTTACCTATCTATCTGCTTTCAATTTAGCTAAGAGATATAGGATTCAGTCATAATGTCCTTGAAGTCACTGGTATTTTGTTTTCAAAATGTTAAGGTATGAGCAGTACTTGGCACACACATTCCAAACTAAAAGTGCATTAGAGCATTTTTAGATTAAGTAATTGACATGGCAAATTTCAAAACTAACCCAGATTTAATGTGATTTAATTTGGCTCTGAAGCTTTTTATATTTTGAACAGAACATGTAGAAATCCATTGAAGAGAAAATGTCATTTTCCAGTAATCCTGATCATTGCAGCACAGAGGTCCAAATTTTGTCGTGTCCTGTTCTCTGAACCTAGAGAAACTGTATTTCTAAGACCCAGTGTCATGAGGGAAAAATAGGGAATGCAGAAAGTGAAAGAAGCAGCGAACTCAGGAAATTGGGATTTAAATTTAGAACTTTTTATTTCAACATGCCCCAGTAAGCACTGCTAGCAGCACAGAGAGCAATAACCTTTTTCCACGGCGTATCACCTTCTGTGCAGAAGGTTCAGAGCGTCTTACATCATTAATGGATAACAATTCTGCCTCATGATAGCTGTGGGAAGAATTAAATGTAGTTTTCCCAAATCTACAAAATAGGATCAAAATAACTTGCCTGAGGAGAGCTGTAAGCCAAACAAAGCCAAACTGCCTGACTGAGAATCCCAAGTTTAAGTCTGAGACTACTTCCTCTACTCCAGCACGTGGAGCACTATGAATAAAAAATATGGATTGTTTAGCACCTTTCTCATCTGGGCACAAAGAAATTAAGGACAAATTGCGGCTGTAGCCAGTTCCCTGGATTTTGTCAGATTCAGACAGATCCCAAATGTTATTTTAATGTAACCTTCAAAGAAACTCCTTGCTATTAATTTTGTATTTATTGCAGTTACACTGACCCTAATGAATTTTTTAAATGAATTTGACAGATGTCACAAATATTTTCAATGCAGTTTAACATCATTAAATATAACCTTTCCTAGAAAAAGAGTTCTATGAAGTGAATGTAGGATAAGTACAAATGCTGGATTCTGGAAAGTCAGGGGTGTTGCTTATTCCTTAGTATGCAGAATAGATGTTAGGGAATTATGTTCATGGAACAGCATTACAAGGTTCTCCTGCCCATGTCTCGTTAGTACATCTCACCTAGGACAAGTTCCTTTAGAAGGGAACCTGTGTAAGAATTTAGCCCTTAGGTATTAGGTGTAGTTGGTTATGCCTTCAGAAAAAAATTCACCTTAGGAACTCTTTTTCCAGATTCATTTTTTATTACTTTGCTCTCCAGTGATAGCCAAGAGGACTAAACAAAGGCTCCAGAAAAGACAGGTTGTTCAACTTCCTTGAAGACAGGATCTTATTTTTTGTTAAGTTTGCAGCTTTTTTGCACCTGGTGGCCCTGATTCTACTTTGAAGAAGAGCAAAGAATAAATAATAGTTCTTTACGTTGTATGTGAAATTGTGTAGCCATGTAAATACATAATAATAATTCTGACCACCAGAAATATAAAATTAGTGATTTAAGGACTGGATTCTACTGGATTCCAATACTTTATAAACTTTAGAGCACTGGTGAGGTCCCCAACAGGGATATAAATCAAACCCTTGCAAAGGTTTATAGGACTATTCTTGGTCCTCTCTTACTACCTTAATTTATGATTGTTGCAAATTCACAAGCTGTGAAATGTGTTGGTCACAGAGCTGATGGCAATAACTTCAGAATATGAATGAGAGCATCTGGGCTGCTATTTACCTTTGTTTCACAAAGTCAGCTTTTTATCTTTGCATCATTTAACCTCAGAAATATGACTGGGTTAGATGGGCATATGGAGCCTTCTATGGAACAGAACGTTTGCTTTCTGTAACTTTGCTAGTTTCTTCTGTGAAGAAAATGCGTGCTTTCCCACCACTGTGCCATTCATCTACAAGAATACAAATCAAATTAATATAAGTAAAAACAAGCAACAGCTTCCCTGTATAAAAAAGTAAGGGACTGGTACTCAGAAATTCTGTATTTTATGTTGGCTCTGTAGTGACTGGGGTAAAATGCAGCCCCAGGCAGCAATCCTGCATAGCACGCAAATCTCGCTTTAACCCTATTGTGTAGATTTTCATTAGTGCATATAAATTTTGCTTGCTTTTATTTACAGATGAATTTCTGTATGCCTAACTTTGATACCTTTGAGTTTCAGTTTCCATATCTGTAAAATGGTAAAGATGTGATCAAGCTTTCTTAAATGTTTGTCATTTTCCTTGGGCTAAAAACTACTGTATTGAGTCTTGCTGTTGTTCACCAAAAATGGGAATCCATTGTAGACAGTTAGTGTGTGCTAGCACTGGAAATACTTTACCCCTTTTTTGTGCTTGATGTCCAGAATATTTGAGACTGGTGTAGGAATAGCGTGGTGTAATTTAATGGTCTGTGTTATGTGGGAGTTCAGAGTAGGTAATGACAATGGCTACTTCAGGACTTCAAATCTATGCTCCAGTCAGTTTTTTACCTGGAAAAAAAAAAGAGAGAGAAGTGGGGGGGAGGGGAGAGAACCTTAACTTGTATGGTGATTGGTGACTGTGAATCAAGCCACTGTCACTTTGTAATACCCAAATCAGAATCACCCTTTTATTGTGGTTTGATTGGATATAACATCCCAGCCAGCATTTGTTTGAGAGGCCTCTTGAAACTTTTCTGAATTGATGGGTCGGTATCGACAAAGCTTAGAAACTATTTTCACCATATTTCATTTTCTGTTTTCCCTTCATTGTTGTGTCAGCTCTGCTGAGTTTATAATAAATATTATTTGCAATGGATCCCCTTGCTTGGCTTTTAATGTATTCATAGGAGACAATTTCAACTGCTTGTGTACTGCTTTTACTGCCCAATGCCTCCAGATCTCTTGGGATAACATGCATGTATTAACCACCACATTAAGAAATGGCCAGCTCTAGGGGCCAAACAAGATACAAAGACGATTTTCTTGAAGGAGACAAGGAGTTTTGCATGCAGCAAGAAATGAAGCTGTTCCTCACATTTCCTGAAGGGTCCTGTCTCTTACGGCCAGTGCTTCCTTCCTCCCATCTGACCAGCAAGAGGTTTACAGCCAGAGGACTAGTTATGAGCCAGGGACTGAAAACCGTAGATCAGAAAAGGAGGCAAATAGGGATCTCAGTTCACCTTTGGTCTCTTAAACTAGGTTTGCGTTCAGGTTGTTTGTCAAGCTGAATAGAGGTCTCAGATTGGATTGTTCGAAGGCCATAGTGACTGCAAATGCTGTAAACGAATGGGTGGTTCCTGATGGGGTAGTTAAGAAAGAGGAGAACCAAATCTGTTCTTTAGTGTTTGAGAGGTTAAAGATAAGACTACACATTGTCTAGTGCTGTGAAGGACTGCCTCTGAGCATGAATGCAGAGGTAACCCACCAAGTGTGTTGTGCTGCATGCTGCCATACTGCTGGGGCTGTTCAGATACTGTCCGTGTGGGTGGCTCTTTGCAGGTGACCGGTCCAAATCACAGCTTTGCAGATAAAATTTGCAGAAATGCAGAGGAGGGAGGGGCCTGGTGTGGATTGCAGCTTTCTCATTCAATTGTTTCATGCATTTGAGTTAGTTAATTGTTCTGTATTGCCTTCATACCAAACAAAAAAAGTGTTGATTCATTGTTACTTGTTTACATGTCTCCAATACTTTTTGAAGAGCTTCTTTACAGAGGTGACAGCTTGACATTGCTAATTTATCATACATGGCCTTCGATTAAAATGCCAAGGAATTTAGCTAGAAAGCCACTCTTCCTCTCATGCATACCTTCTCTCTGTCTGCTCAGGGTTTGTTTATTTTCCACTGTTCCTTTGAGTCTTCAGGTCATGCCACGGGCTGGGGCTACCTTTCTGGAGTTGAGATGTTGAAAAGCTCTTTGATAAACGATGTGAGAGGAACTCTACAAATATTTTCAAGTATCCTGAATAATAGACTTTTTTTTTTTGAAAAAAGTTTAACATTAGGGATCGTAGAAAGTGTAAAGTCCAGAGTTTGTTCTCCCCAGGCAGAGTGTATATAGCATGTGATAGACAGGTTCCTCGACGTCATTGTTTTATCATGCTTGTTGTGATATGGAGATAGCTGAAATGCCTCTGTAACATGCTATTGGTAAGGATATATGTAGTGTATGTATCTCTAAATATTTGTTTGTCTTACTCTCTTTTAAAATATCAATAACTATTAACAGTATTCTTTATGATTTTCTTTTACGGATTGTAAATGGTTATAGTTCCACTTTATTTTCGTGGCTGAGAGGAATTTTTTCTCTTTTCCTTTACTGTCACAGGACATCGTGTTCAGATGTCCTATAATAAATATTTATTATTTATATATTATTCCAACTACTGAATTCCTCTTCTTTTAGAAACTAAGAATCTCATTGCTGATATCAATTCTTGACGGACTTCAGAGTTTATGTTCATGGTCAGAGCATATCTTTTCCAACCAGGATACATTTCTTTCTCTTTCTCTTTCTCTTTCTCTTTCTCTTTCTCTTTCTCTTTCTCTTTCTCTTTCTCTTTCTCTTTCTCTTTCTTTCTCTTTCTCTTTTTCTTTTTCTTTTCTTTCTCTCTTTCTTTTTCTTTCTCTTTCTCTCTTTCTCTGTCTCTGTCTCTTTCTTTTTTAAAGAACTTTAAAAAGGAATATTTTCCTCAGCTGGTGGGTGGGTGTTTCCAACTTAGTGTTTCATTAGTCTGTTATGTTTTTATTTCCTCTGCTGAATGCTAGAATTGGAGTTGCAGAGAAGTTCATCCAAGATGCTAGGTCTTTTACTGGATGTTTAAGTTCCTAATAAACTTAGGTAATGTATTTCTAATTTGGATCTATGCTCATTTATTCTGCCATTGAAATGAAGAATTCACAAGAGAGGCTCAGGTTCATGTCAATGTTTTCTTCTGTGATTTCCTCAGGCAAGGAGGCCCTGACCACCACATGTGGCTCAAGAGTCTTCCCAAACCTAGGGAACTCAGGTGATTCCAAAAAATTCCAGTCTAGAGTCTGGAATCCCATCAGGACTCTACTGGTCCTCCATGATATCTCATTGGGCCCCACCTTTTTCCCTAGGGGCAATATCTGTAAAGACAAATGTAATCTAAGGAAAGATTTGTTATGATACCGAATGGGCAAGCAAAGGTGATTGTATACAAGTGTAATGCAAGCCTTTCCTCCAAACCTGTTTTAAAAAATCCCGATGTTGGTAGTCATGTAGTCAAGTTTCCATTTTAAGAAGATGCAATGTTTTTGAATTAAATTAATGATGACGTTTACTTAGTGATTTTAAATTTGTGATCAGAATTTCAAAGTTTTAAATTCTTTCCCAGTCAAATCCAAAATGCAGCTGTGGGATTCTCACAGTGAGGACTGAACAAACAGAAAGGTCCTAGTGAAAACAATAATCATGGTGTGATGCAGTATATCTTGCTATTTTGCATAGTAGCTTTTGTAAATATCTGAGAATTTTGTCTACAGTTTATAAATAACTTTTGTACAATAACAGCTGCAGCAGAGCAGCTCAGATTATGCAAGTGCTTTAAAAGAGCCTGTACTAAACTAGCCCAGTTGTAAGGAGGTTGAGAATTTGTTACCTGGGAGTTGAGAAATGAGCCTGAAAGAGGCAGGAAATTGCTTCATAGGGGTAATTGAGATCCAAGCAGTCAGGAAGAGTTGCAGTGGGCGGGAGTTCTGCCTGAGAGAGGACTGTGGTATTGAACGTTACACTGGCAGTGATGCTAGCTAAACTCAGCAGCAGCAGGGTCTGCAGTTCATCAGTTCTGACATCCAGTAGGTGTCATTGCAGCCAACTGGGATTATCAGTCTCAGAAGGCAAGGATGATTTGTCAGGGTGCAGGGTGGGAGAGAGGGAAACCCAAGTTGAAGTACATGATTTCAAAGCTGTAAATCTGTGAGCACATTGGGAAAAGGATGCCTGTACTTATATTTAGATTTCTCCAAATATGAAAACTGTAATTTCTTATCATCAGCCCCATGCTTTTGGGGACATCTGTGTTTAGTTTACTGCAGATTAAAAAAAGGGGTAAAAAAGAAGAAAAAATTTCAATCCTTCCCTATGAATTTGGTTAGACTAAAAATGAGCATGCTTTCTGTGTGAAGGAAAGGTGTAGTTTACGTAAGTCAGAGTTTAGAGGAATGATTATCAGAAAGATTATTTTAATCTGTATTGGTTGATATACAAGTACAAATGTCTTGGTAAAGGTAATTTATAGTGGGTCATTGAGCTAGAATAGTAGTGCAAGACAGAGTCATGCTTTTATCTTAAAGGAACATTTTTCTAATGATTTGACTTAATATAGGACTACTAGCAGATGTAAGAATTATTCACATAAATTAGAAATTGCAACTTTAACCCATATCTTCATAAACGGAGCTGGTGACAATGACATAAAACAATATTTAAAGAAAAGTGTTTGTGCAGGTTGGAGAGTTAGACATTGCATAAAATTATTTCTTGTATGCAATATTTTTTCTCTTAGGACCACACTTGAGTTCACAAGATGATGGCTGTGGTGTTTCTGAACTAACCACAGTAGCAGTTACTATGTTATGTGTAAAGCTTTGGCCTCTTCCTTTAGAAAGTTCCTCAAACGTCTTGAGAAGTTGTCTTTTAATGGAAAACCAGGTAGCAATTCATACAGATGACTTCAGCGTCTTTTAAAATCGAAATTATTCTTAGATAGATAATTGTTATCCATTCAGGACTTACAGGGGTTTGCTTCAAAGGGTATTCTTTCTTCTGTATATATTATTCAAAGGATTGTAGGACTGAGGCTCAAATTAGATGTTTGGGAATGGAATGTGTTGCACCCTCCAGTGTATTTGGGCTAAGAATAAAGAGTGTAGATTTTCTTACGGCACATTTTGAAGTGTTTTCCTCAACACTTGCACAGCTCCTGACTATAAACTGTTTAGGCGGCCTCTCAGAATTTGTTTACAAATAACAGAGAGCACAGCAGAAGAAACCATACATGACCACTGCAGATGAGTTACTCATGTTAATATTTACTAAACAATGCTAGCTAAAACAGAGAGATTGTGGGCTTAATTTAGAAAGATATTTGGCCTGTAGCACACCATGTCCAGTACCTCCAGCAGAGGCACAGAAACATGGCATGGCAGATAACAGCTCCTTTTGGTCTCCCTAGAAAATACTTGGACTACACAAGTAATTAGTACTATTTCTGTGGAAACAAAAGATGTGCCCTGAAAAAAAAAATCTGTGAAATAAAAATAACAAAAATAATTGAAAATATAATTGAGGAACGCTGGGCCAGTCCCACAGAGACATAAGTAAACACAACTTTAAAAACAAGTGGAGCTGTTTATCGGTGGAGAGATTTTCAAAACTGGCACAAACGCAGTCAGCTCTTGCTGTGATGGTACAAAATCCTTTCTATGCAATACTGTGTTCTTAAGTGAGTTGAGAACATGGTCTAACAGACTGATTTGAAAATAAAGCTTTTTAGTTAAGTATCTGGTTACAGTTTCTTATAATTGGCTCTTCCTCCAGCTGCTTTCAGTCTATTAGTCGCAAACAGATACTTTCCATCAAAACACCATTTACTTTAGAAGACACTAATGAAGTAGGAACACGTATAGTTTCCATAGGAGGTATAGTTATGATCTTCTCTGCATCCCGGCAGACCACAATATTCCTCCAAGCAAGGTGAGAAGGATAACCAGCTGCCCAGGTCAGCGATACCTATTACTGTAGAGTGAAACTTTTGTAACTGATCGGTTTCCTTCAGGACGTAGTGCAGTTTCACTAAGCGTGCTTGTTGATGATACATAAAACCTGCAGTTCCATGAAGGAGATGATAGACTCACTCCCCAGGGCTTTCTAGACTCCCAGGAAGCAGCTGCTACTAACCTAAGTACACTTGTGAGCTTACTTCTTCTAAGCTGCAATGTAGAGCCAGTACTGTGGTACGCAGTGGTGTGTACCACAGCAGGTAGAAGTATTGCTCCAGTTTACATTGCTTCTCTGTGCCCATGTTTCCTTTGCAAACCAGTGCTTCTTTCCCCCTCTTCACACATCCTTCCAAGGACAGTAGTAAGAAAATGGTAGGGGATTCTTTTACTGAGAAATGAACGATGTTGTTGGCGAGCTGTACGTGGCTTACTTCTGAATAATTACTGGGCTTGATTTATCACTGTGCTAGGTTTTGTGCTGGCTGGGCTCCTCTGACAGGTCAGGGGTTCACGCTTCATCCCTTCATTTTGAAAAGCTAAAATTGGTTAGCATCCCTCCTCTGTAAGTGTGAACTGGTAGACATTAACACAGACAATGAAATCAGGACTCACCTTGTTGTACTTCTAATTGCATACAAACAGTTATGCTAAGCTCAAAGGGTAAAACCATTTAACAGTCAAACAAAATTGGTATAAAACAAGTAAAACAGCAAACAAATGTAATATCAGAAGAAGTACTAACTTCCATGTAAAAGAATTATACACATATACAAATGAGATTTATCTCTTACAAATTACTTTGACTTGGATCCAAGTGAAAATACTGTAAACTCTTAACTAGTATATTCCTGACTGAATCTTTCTGTTTAATTTTGTTTTCTACTCCCTCTTCCAAGCTTTGAATAGCATAGTTGAGATGGCTAGTTTCTTAATGTTTTTTCATGGTAGCTAAAATAAATTCTGATCCCTTCCTCTGATATGAAGAGAAAATTGTATACATTTCTTTAATTTTTTTTTCATATATATAGCTTTATATAATTTCAATTTAATGTATAGTGTGGTTAAATGTNTTAAAACTGAAATACTGGTCTGATAACTGTAATCCTGCCTTTTAACTTCAATAACTCCTTTAAGCTCAGGAGATAAAGATGCTGGAGAATCTCTTATACATTGCAAAGATTATTTGCAAGATTAAGTTAACCCTGTACACCTTGGCTTAAAAGTTTTATATTCTCCTGTAGAAATCCTTGAGTAAAGGAGTTGCTCTAATATATATTTGTTGAATAATGGATGTTAGGAGATGGAATTACAGCCAATGAGAAACAGTTTGCATAAACATAGTGATTTCATAAGAACTTTTGTTTAATTTTTTTTTAAATTATTTTAAACCTTTAGCTAATGAGAATACTTGCCTTGAAATGCATATACACTTGTCTTTCCAGTGTTAGCTTCTGTTGTAATAAACATGTTTGTCATTCTGAAATCTATTTAGATCAGTTGAAATAAACTAGAGGTAGAAGCTAAACTTAACTTTTTATGCATGCCCCACTGTTTATGACATTCTTTTCAGTACACATATGTTATGGGCCAAATCCATTGCTGCTAAAAGTGAGACCTAGCATATTTACTTCAGCCTCTGATGAGAAACAGCCACTTAGCGAGAAGTTGAAGTTGTGCAGAGGATGGCATTGAAGCACAATAGGTTCAACAAATACCAATTTTTTTTGCGTAATCTGATGGGCAGAATGTCATTACTTAGAATTTGGGGCTACTCCTTTTCCCTATAAAGATTCATGTATAATGTGGGGGATCGTAGCAGCTCTGTTTATTGTAGCAACTCAAAGATGGCACAGCTAGCAGTGCACGATGTCTGATGCACTGGGATGTCAATCCAGAGTTAGTGGAAAGGGTGTTATTTATTATGTCATTAGTAGAATTCATTAAGCCTCTTGAAGACCTATCACATACCATCAGGATAAAAGTAGAAGGATTCAGGGAAAGGAGAAAAGGATCACACTCTATATCCATTGGTATGCATATTAACAGTTATACTGCACTTATTTTACCTAGCACTTTCATTAACGCTACCATATTTTTCAGTAAGTTTTGTATTTTAAATGTATTGAGTATTGGGCAGTATTTATGATTAGTCCGTGATAGCCAGCAACGTTGTCAAAAAGAAGGTGCATGTAAACAAATTTTGCAATTCAACCAGCTGTGTTGTGAATGCCATATAAAATGAATGCCTTCCTCCTCTTGATGAGATATTCAGTGTTGGAATTTGTCTTTACCCTTTCTTAAAATGTGGAGTAGTAACGATGTGAAAGGTGAGAGATAAAGGTGAGCAGCAGCTCTAGAAGACAATAGGTAAAATGATTTTGAATACTGGAATTTACACTGGACCTAGAAACTGGAGGGAGAAGAGAAAGCTAGGACCTTCAAGAATCATACCGTTATTGCTCTCCATATAAGAAGTGAAAATTGTCTTTCTTGTTTCATCTTCCATTCCTATCTGCCTTATAATA
>VXAL01016817.1:7691-21497 GCA_013399475.1 Chauna torquata
TAAAGGGATAGCCAAGATCAAAAAGATTTATATTTAGGTGGGAATGGAGGTAAAGATAGAACTATTCTGCTGTCAGCTGCCTACAAATAAAAAAGACTTCTCCAACATAAAGTATTAGCTTCTTTGTGAAAGTCCACAAAACTTGATAATTTTTGTTGTAAATGTTTTTTTTTATTCTCCTAGGTAATTAATGCCAATATACAAAACAGAAGCCCTAAGCCAGGGCCCACTACACATGAACAAGAACTTGGTTTTTTCTTGGAAACAGGACTACAAAGAGCTCATGTTTTGTATTTCAAGAATGGGTAAGATTTGATTCGCCTTTTTTGTTTTGTTTTGGTTTAGGTTNATTTTAACATTGTGCTGCAGGATAAATGTGCATGAAGACCAACAGTATGTATACAAGTATATAATCTCCATTGTACCTGCTCTATAGATCCTTTTAGATCCTACATGGGAGGTCCCTTATAATTTTAAATAAGACTTCTATTAAAAGTCTAAAAATAAACTCAAACGTCACAGAAGATGAAAAAAGGAATACCACTCTCCATTTTTAAAAGCTTCAACACTTTGCACAAATGGTTTTTAAGTACATTTCTGACATTTGTTGAAAGCACATAGTTTAAAAATTGATTTGCAGGGCTTTTTGTTTTGGTAGGAAAACGTTAGTTGATTGAAATATTGGAACTCTAGATAGGGCTAGCATTTTGTACCAAAAATGTTTCTTATTCTTTCAAGCACATAAACAGGAGATGAAGATAAATCATGCAGTGTCTGTAAAGAGTTCGAGATTTTCATGTACTGATGGTTGGTTGACAAAAGGATATCCAAATTTTGAAACTCTTCAGGGGTGTCAGCATGGACATGGTCACTAAGCTTCATTAAAGTAAGGAGGTAGTGCTGCCATAGTGTGTGATCTGAGAATTACGTTTAAGTTCTGTTTTCATCATTTAATTGCAAGAGGAATGGAATGTTCTGAAAGGTTTTTTTCTTTTCTTTTTTTCCATTTACCAGAGCTAGAAATAAAATTACTCTTTTCATGTCTGCACAAAAGATAAGTAAAATACATGTATTGAAAGAATCACAATCATGGTAAAGAATAAGCTAAATTCCACATTTTGAAGAATTTTGATCTAAGGCCAGGACTGGAAATGGTCTGTTTAATCTGACATCTAGTGCCTAAAAGCAATCAGCAGTGGACATAGCAGATTAAGATTAATTAAGAAAGCAAAAAACAACCCCACAAAAAATCGTGTAGTTGTTTATTAAAGAACATCTAGCCCAGAGAGGAATGTTTTTTTTCCTAGAACATATCAGCTGGTCTGATATAAACTTTAAAAAGCTGATTGTATTCTGTGCACACTTTAACCCTTCACAGTGAAGCGGTTGGTGTTCTTGTCAACTCCATAAACATACTATTTTTTTTGTTTTTATTTTTTGCAATCTTTAGTACAATGGTCGCTTGTAGTTTAGAAGCTGATTATATATTCCAATCTTATTGGCCAGTGCTAGAAGTAGCAGAAGAGGAAACGAGGTGTTAGGGAAAAACGAATCAGTGCCAACCATTATTTTACATGCTTCTCCCATTATATTCTTTCTTATTTTAGGGCCAATCCCAATTCTTTCATGATTGCCTAATATGGTCATCATTCCAGGCCTTTAGTTATATTGCTGCTTTTATTGGTCCCTTCTTTTTTTGTTTGTTTGTTTTTACTTGAGTTTACCAGAACCGAATAGAGGTCTGCTACTTTAAATATATATATATTTTTTAATAGTGACGAATTTGTGGCATGCTTTTTAATACATTTATATCAAAGATGCTTCACTTGATTTTTAAATTTGGCATGTATCCTGATGTTAGGTTTATATAAATTAGGTTCAAGATCTTTCCATTATGCTTTGCAACCTACTTCAAGTTTTAATTTAATCTAAAATTGTAAAGAATATAGGAAAATTTTCAAGCAGGGGAAATGTAAATATTTTTAATGTAGATATTTTTAATACAGGCAGTTTAGAAACTGAAATGCTTTCTTTAAATAAACTTTTTGCAGTTGAAGCAAAGGGCTTGAATCCTGTGAAGGATGCAGGAAATCACCCAAGTTTAACTGCTTGTGAGTAATGGGGGAGAAGGTGAAGAGGAAAAGTACACCCGTCTGTTTTTGCAGGCAGACCAGTTCTGGTATTCGTATTGCAATGCAGTGGAGTCTGTTGCTTGTGTATGTTCATGAAGTGAGACTGTGACACTAAAAGAAGTTAAATCCAAAATGAAAATTCCTTCCACTAAACTATAATCTGGCATTGTATTGAGTGAATTCAAATTTTATCTTGTTACCAGCATCGTGGCTACAGTAATTTATACACTAGAGCATGCTTAAAGGTCTGAGTAGACACTTATGGATGTATGGTATGGATTTTTTTTTTTTTTTTAAGACTTCAGTTCCACTCCAATAAGTACTGAAAAAATCTCATTTAAAATGTGATGGAGAACTGAATTTGTCTAAAGTCCTTTTGTGATGGAGTGTTTTGTTGTTGTGTATCTTTTGTTCACTTGGTTATTCACTGCTTGTACTTACACTTCATCCACTAGAACTGGAAATCCCATTTTTGTGCATGTGTCAGTTACAAACTAGAACAGAAAAAGGGATAACATACCAACTAAAAGAACATCATTTTAGCAGTAAACTAGGGAGTATTGCTGCTTACCCAGAATGCTGGTTGATCCACTTTAAACTTTCCCTTCGCTCACTAACTGTACAGAAATTTTCTTTTAAGTTAAGAAAGCAAGTTTTTTGTAGAGGATTAAGTGAATATCTTTCAGGTATGTATTATCCTGTATGAAAAACTATTAAGTGTTTGAAACCTCTGAAGCCTAACTGCTAAGTGCCAGCATTTTGAAAATACATGGAATAGCAATTATCTAAAAATAAAAAAAATTTTTAAAAAAAGCCTAAAGTGGCAATAGTCTGAATGGAAGAATGTTATGTTATTTTCAGATTTGTACCTTAATAGATTATTAATGTTGTCTTCCAAAATGTACGGAATGTAAGTAAAATGTCAAAGTACATTCCCATTTTTCACTTGGGAGCTGAGGAACATTTCAGCTTTGCAATCTGTAACAAGTTAAAGAAGCTGTTCTGAAACAAAAAGGAGGGTTTATGTGCCTTTTTTTTTTTTTTTTTAAAGCATTTTAAAATATATATAACTTTAAATGTCTTTCTGGCTGATGACACAACCTCCATTTAGTCTAGTAGTTGTTTTGTAATTTCACATTGAAGGAGTTCAAAGACCTGATATTGTTCCAAGAAAAGCAATGAGCATAGAAACTTTGACATTAGTACTTTAATGTAGTGGGTTTTTTTTTCTTTCAAGTAAAATGCCCCTGAGAAAGGACAGCAGATTATGTACCCAGTAATCCTTGTATCCTTGTATTTGCTTTGTTTTCGTATTTTAAGATAAACAAGACAAACTGAAATTGTAAATTATTTTTTGGTTTGAATTAGCAAAGCTCAGAACTGTACTAGCTGTGTATGCTCTTAAAGCAAAAGAGCTTTTTGGTTGGAATCTGAAATCAGGTGGCCATCACATGAAAACCAGCTTTAGCTAGCTTTCAGAGCTCTCTTGTCACTCCTGTATGTCACACCCTCTCAGGGATATTGCTCTATCATGGGAACAGTCCAGGATCCAGGCTGCGATTTGGTCTAATTTCCATTGCTGATCATATGCTGAATCAAAGCCTGGAGGAACTGGACCAGGTCTGTACTCCTCATGATGCTATTACCTGTGCTGACACAGCTGCAGTGAAGCAAGACCTTCCCAGTCCTCTCCATGAAGATGTTGTTCAGAGGCCAGCCCTTTCTCAATAGACAATTAACCCAACAAAAAAAAAACAGTTTTTCTGTGCGTAATTGATTTTTATAGGCTTACAAAATGTCTGACAAACACAACAAAAAAACTCCTTAGAGTTTACTCATGTAAAAGGTTTGTCTATGTAGGAGTTGTTTCTTTTATTTATTTTGTTTTTCCACCATGGCACTTGCAGGAATATAGCTCTCATGTCAGTAAGTGAGGGAGAGTGGATAGAAGCCAATCCATAAGCGCTTTTGTTGCGTGTGTGTGCATGTGCATGTTTGCGACACACAGGGCCAGATCTTCTGCGCTTTTCTGAAGACGAAGATTCAAAATCTGATGAAGTTTGGGACTTGAATATCTTGTGAACAATCATCAGTAAGTGAGATATGTCACTGAATGTGAGCTGCAGTTGCCAGTTTTAACTAAAATGTTAACTGATCCTGTTGACTTGAAGAGGAAGAAATTAGTAGGTGGAAGGACTAATTGGTGCTAGCTTTCCTCGTGGTAGTAGTAGAAACTGATTTGCTAAGCGTTCGGGTAAGTTTGCCAAGGAAGGAGTGTATGTATTTCGGTTGTAGTTGTCATAAAGGGAACTGGCTCTTGGAAGAACTAGGTAACTATCTACAGAGATATAAAAGACTAGTACTAAAGGATGATTCACCTTCATTTTAAATAGTAATAACTATTCTGAAACTATTTTTGCAAAGAATTAACAAATTACATTATTTGACTCTTCAATGCTATCTTCTGAAGTTGTAGGCAGTACTGTGGAGGTCAAATTGATTTCTGACTATATGGACATGCTGTTACAGTGAACAGAAGGCTGGTACAGTGCTAAGAAAATACTGTGCAGGTGTTTGAGACTGTGTCTGTTTTCATTTGTTATTAAAATTAATGGTATTTGAAAATTCATCAATTCTTTCAAACTGTCCACTACTCAAATTACTTCCTTGTCATTGGCCAAACAGTTTAAAAAAAATATTTCTGAATTTTAAGTTAAAAGTGGTATTAAATTGGCTGTGGTAAGAATCGAAGCTTAACTGCTGTGAAAACCTTGGAAGCACAGTATGTGTTACAGTAAGGCTAGTTACCTGTCGAAGCTTGAAAGGCAGGCAGGCTTTACTCATGTTTTCGGCTGAATATGGGAAAAATTCCCCCTTTGCACCTCCTGGTTTCCACATCCTTTCCTTTCAAAATATGTAACCACCAGGATAATGTATTCTACAGCCAGTTTACTGGAGAGTGCTTGTAATTTTTGATGACATGCAGGCATTTTGGTGTTTGTACTGAAATGTTTTCTTGTGTTCTGGCAATTTAGGTTTGATAGGCATGTCAGATCTGACCTTTTCTGCCTCCCAAATTCTCCATCTGGAGAATGGCCTGCTCTCCCAAATGATTTTCTTCTCAACTCCTGTTTGATGCACAGTATTTTAAAAGCAAGAGAGTGAAAGTAACATTTCTTTTTATGAGTGTGTGGTAGTGCCCTTGTGCATTTGATTTCTCTCCCGTGCATAAGCATAGTACATATGTATGAATAATTTTGACTGTTTTAATGTCTTGTTTTCAAATCCTCATAGTACTGCAGTGTGGGTATTTTAAAACAGAATTTCTTTGGAAATTAGTGGCTCCTCAGAGATTGCATTCAGACACAAGTATGTTAAGCAACTCAGCAGTGAAGTAATCTCCCTCATTTATTTTACTCTGACATTATTATAAGGCTGTCAACAAGATAGAGGTCTTCCTATGTTCTCTTTCCTGAAAGAAGTGTTGCTGTAATTCTCATATTTAGGAACACTGCATGAATTCTTCCTAGTAATGAATAAACGGAGGAACAGTATGAAGAATAGTGATCACAAATATGGATTCTGCTGGTTTGCTTTGAAGCATTTGCACAGGCTTTTCTTTCTAGAAAGTGATGTACCTGTTTGTGCATACAACTCATGTTTTGTGCGCTGTATGTATTATGAATTTGGAGCTTTTGGCTTTATCTCCCTGCCTTTCTCCAAATTAATGTATGCAGTTACATGGCAGTGTTCATGATGAATTTGAAGAGTATAAAAATAAGAGAAAGCTTAGTAAGCATTTTCAGAACCACTGTTGGGATGCAACAGAGAAAAGGAAATCTTGTCCTCTGTTCTACTTTGTTTTGGTATAACAGTCTGATAGCAAATAAAAGAGTTGGCAATAAAAGGGCAAAACTCTTAACTATACTGATGAATAAATGGCGCATAAGCAACTTAAAGTAGTGGAAAATAGGAGTTTTCTTCAGCTATTAAAATCTCTAGCTAACCAGAAGGAGTAACTTCAAAATTAAACGTCTCCAGGGTTAATGAGAGTGAGAAAATCAAAGGAGGTTTGATAACCTCCTGCTTGATTTCCCCCACCCGTTCCTTCCCATCCCCTGGTTCATGTGCTCTGTCATTTTCTTTCAGTAAATACATTTCTGTTTTCACACTGCTGTCCAATATTATATTCTCTGGGTTTCAGTTTTTGGCTTGAAAGAACACTTTTAGTTACTGACTTTATGCTGGTCACAAGAGCTTGATTGACCGAATTTTAGGTCTTGTATTTGTACTTACAGCTCTCTTACAAGACTGTTTGAGAGCCTAGCTCCTCAAGCGACTAGAAATCGGTTATACTTGACTCATTTATATTTTTGTATGTATTAAACTGAAGTAATATATATCAATGTTCCAGTGCTAGTATTTAGCTTTTCTTCCTTTCCTGCAACTTACATACTTTGTGTTTAATTAACTTTAGTCTTTTTTTTTTCCAACGTTAACCAAACTGCACTCTTATTCTGTTCTCAGTAAACAGTTTTTCTTGCCCTGCTGCTTCTTTAGTCCCTTCTCTGTACTTATTCTCATTTGCAGTTTTTTAAATAAAGGTCACCAACATTGTCTGAGGCTCTTGGGTATCTACTGGAAAAGCATTACCATTGAATATGGTTTTATCTGTGTGAATTTTTTCCCCTTTGATGTATATCAGGTTTGGTTTAGAGCCATCCTGTATTATTGTACAGCACCAGTGTCTGTTTTCTTCTATTGTTTGCAAGTTGTAAGTTCTCAGCTTAGAACAGAAACTCTTCTTAGTGCTGATGTCGCCTTGGGAGTCCTGCTCCCCCTCCACCCCCTTTCTTTTCCCCAACTCTTGATTTTTCAGAAACACTTCGAGTTTGTGAGGGTGTGTTTCTTGATAGCTTAAAAAAACATGCTGGGGTAGAAGAGGGCAGTGTGTGTTTTGCCTGGAAAACGGTTGTGTGATGCGAAGAATCCACTCCCTGCCAGGTTAGAGGGCAGTGGAAGGTTATAGCTGCTGCTGGGCTTTGTATGAAGCTCCTCTTGCTAAGGGCTCATGGGCTTCCCTTGCCCCTGTGTTAGGTTCTCTCTCTGAGAGAGTCGGGCATGGTCAGTGACAGGCATGTGGGGTCAGTGAATCCCCCTCCACAACTCAGAGTAATTCTTCGCAGGTGTCACCCCTAGTTTGTGTTCATTGAAAGTATGCCTTTCTGTTCCTCCCACCCCTTCCTCTTCTGTGTCACCACTGAGAGAGTTTGGCCTTGTGTGTATTTTCGCTAAGCAGTGTCCCTGAGTCAACATTTGATCTGTTGCTTCAGATTAGCTCTTTGGGTTCTATCGGGTGTTACTGTTCCGTGGATGCATCCCAACTGTTTTGTTGCTGTATAAAATCTTGTATCTCATCACAGTATACTTCCTTCATGGTTTCTGCTGCTGTTTTCTGACCTCTGTGTCCTTAAGACAAGGTTGTAAAACCATGGCTGTATTGTTCATTGCCAAAGTTCCCCATGCTTTTATCATGCTTGATATTGAAATGAGTGGTATCCTATATCTTCAAGTTGGTATTCTAAGCAAAATCATTGTCATTACTGCATGTTCTTCCTTCTACTTCTGTGGGAGTTTTTATATTTTCTTCTAAATATAGATAAAATGACTCTATAAAGTTTATGACTGTATAGATTGACTGATGTATAATACAATATTAAATATTTACCAGAGTAAATTCTGTTTGCCTCATACCATCTGTTAACTTATTTCCTGAGTAAAACCTTCTGGCATATTTAGCACTTTTTTCTTCTGAATTCAAGAATGCCCTTTTTTGTTCGTGGCTTTCTGTGGTACCTTCTTAATCTACACACATTTCTTCCTCTGACTAGATCTCTGCTTGAAAAGAGAAACTTGCAAAATAATAAGAGGTAAAGGGTAGGACTTCTAATCCACTCTGTCTCTGGTAACTGGAGAAGTCCTTTTTGTGAATCTGGTTGTTGTGCCTTAGTAGTTGAATCTGGTACTTAGTGTGTGTGTATACATATACATATCTATATAGTTATATGAAAGAATATCTCGAGAATCTGAGAAGGATCTGAGGGGGTGGTGTCAAGAGATGTAGAGTTACCAGCTCTCATCTTCCCTGTACCTACACTCCTGGCACATATTTTTGAGTTTGGTTTTTTTTTTCTGATACATGTTTGGGTCTTCTGTGGACTCATTTCATTCTCCAAAACAGCAGAAGAACAAACGGCAAAGAAATTATGGCTTTCTTTCATTTTAGTGAGATGAAATGATTCACCAGAAGGTGTGATAATGGCTGGTGTTGCTGTGAGAAAAGAGACAGGACCATACAACTGAGAGCAGGAAGATGTGAAGAAGGAAGAATGGTGGAAAAAGGGAACAAATACCGAGTGGAGAAAGGGGAGAATGAGACCTTCCCCTTTCATTAGTGAACCATTAAGCGGATTTAGCTACCAGTGGAACTGCAGTCTAGGCAGTAAGTTCATTTCAAGTGCTTGAGGTTATGGTCTTCAGGAGGAAAGTAGCTGAGTATAAAGTAAGGCTGTTTAGACATATTTTGCTACTGGGTGTTCTAAAAGAATTGCTGCTTGATTGGGCTGTTTCAAGTACTTAGGCTTATGCAGCAGTAATGGCACACTGAGGATGTTTGATTTATAAGCTAAAACTTCAACCAGGAAACTTCAAGCATCGAGCAGCCATGAACCGCTGTAGTGAATTTCTAATACTGGGGATTTTTCTTTCTGCATGAGTTAACAATAGATAAAATAAATGCATAATGCACAGTGATTTTGTTGTTGTTTTGTGGTGTTGTTTTTTTTTTTTAAAATATGCTTAAAAAATAGTAGCTTAAATTGTGGAAGGAAATGAAGGATTTTCAACTTGTAATTCAGAAAGTAATACCCAGTGATAATCAGAGTTTTGTGGAAATTTGTATAGTAGTGTGAGAATATTAAAGGAGAAGTATGAAAGGAAGAGAGAGAAACGTGAGAGGGGAAAACTGGACTTTCTGAAGTAACCATGTCAACTTCTGGAGACATAGCTAAACCTTACCTGGCTTGTTTGGTTGAATTGACTTGGATTGCATTAGGTACATCACTTTTGTAATTGTGGGTAAAGTTATTATTAGTTTTTTCTTCCTCCTTAAACCTGAGAGAAAACAGACACAGGCATTAGTAGCAACTATCTGAAATACTCTCAGTTGTGCAAAAGACATAGCATTATCTCTTTGCTCAGACCTTTAATAATGTTGAGAAAGCTGTAGAGATTTTGGTCCTCTTTTTTTTTTTTTAAACTAATCTTTGTAAGGTTACATAAAGCAAACATGCCTCAGAGTATTAAGGCTAGTGCTAAAGAGTTAATCTGAGATTTCTGTTCTGTGTGCATGTGTATCAAGAATTTTGCCTGCCCCTACTCTTTCCCTCAGCAGAGTAGTTGTCCAAGTTTAAAACAAATACTTTTAAAACAAATACTTTTATTCTTTGCTGTTTGAGTTCTTGGGAAAACAACAACAACAAAACCAACAAGAAACTTTAAAATGTACCATTGAATTTACAAACATTAGATTTCTTTTTCTGTATAGAAAGGGAGAGTGCCTTTAGAAAATGAGCTCAATTCCAAAAGCAATTTATGTTTCATCACTTTGATCAAGCAATTTAGATTTCATTGTTCTTTTTTTTTTTTTTTCCCCCTTTTAAAACATTGATATTTCTTAAATGAGATATAGTAAGCCTCAATAATGAGGTAATAGACTAGTATGAGAAACTGCTTGTTCATTGGCATGGCTGTGGATATACTTTTCTCTATTAAACAGGATAAGCATCCACAATTTAACCAACAAGTTGCAAAGCAAGTAAGGTTTGGTCTAAGCTTACTAAGCAAAAATTTGTTCTAATTCCATGTTTAATCTATATAAGGCAATGTTAGACTAGATATTTGTTTTTTTTTAATTGATAAGCGTAAGGGAAATGCATGACAAAGCAATTCTCACATTAATACCAAAACATACTGCAGATAAAAAGTAAATTAATCTTATTAACCTTTTTGAGGTTAAATTTAAAGCATTTTTTTTCCTAGCCTGTTTTGAGTGTATTGTGACTAAACATCACTCACTTTGTTATAAGGAATATCATTTGTTCTTTTATCCTAACTTTCAAGTATGGACAACTTCTCCTTGAGCTGTTTCTGTCATTCTTTTCATCTTAAAATGAAAATGTGTGTTTAAAACCAGAAAGATTAAGATATATTTGTCTGGGGTGTGGGATTTATCAGGACCACTAATGACAAAGCATTTTAGTGTCTGATGCCAAGCATGCTTTTTAAAACGAAGAGGCTTCTCAGTGGTGATGGTGACCAATATGCCTGTGCCAAAAGTGTGCTACCTCTGGCCTACATGCTTAGATTCAGTTTATCTGATTCTGTATTGAAAGTCTGTCCTTATTGCCCCTTAATTTCTTCCTGCTTTTTTTTTTTATATCATATCTACTCTTATGGATCTGTCACTCTGATTAAGAGTGAGCAACCTTGCATGGATGCAGTTAAAATATTTTCATTATGCTAAACAGAAATGCTGTCAGAAGTTTTCAGAGGAACACAAAAGTTGATCTTGTATTAGAATAGTTAATTAGATTCTAACATAAATCTTTAGGGGTTTGGGTATCAATAGGTAGACACAAGGATGCAAATAGCCCTGAGGTCATCTATCCTTATAGACTTCCAATAGAAGATTACTATCTTTGAATACTGATTCCCAGTCTTTAGCTGGTATAGTGCTACGTAGCATAGTTTCTTTTCTTGAAGATTGAAAGCAGCAAATATATTTATTAGGCTTTGGAAACACTAGGAAGATCCAGTTCAAAAGGCTTGACTCCAGCATGTAGTTCTGATGGGAGGCAGTCACACAAACATGCACGGATAGAACTAGCAATGTCTATCTGCGGGCTCTTTGTCGAGTCTGGAATTACAAAGTGTGTCAGCTCTGAGTGCATGTTAACGTACCTTGAAATTCCTTGCCTTGAGATTGGAAAGGATCTCAAAGTCATTTACAGACACTGTGGATCATAGTTTTCTAAGTTCACCTGCCCTTTTGCAGTGGAGTTCTGCCAGTATGGGTGGAACTGCTAACATGAAGGCACATCGTAGTGAAAAGCTGGTAAAAGTTACGTGCTGGCTAGGCAGGAAAGGCACGTGCCAGAATAGCTGCCACCCTATTCTCCCAAATGTTACAAACGGTTAACAAATACAGGAAATGTACTTTGCTAAAAGCAGTGCAGTGTGGAGATCTACCATACTGTTCATGGTATATTTTGCTTCATTACCTGTCTCTCAAAGCATTTAACTCAGTTCTTGGCTGATTTAGATTGTAGTTTTGAAGTACATTCTTTTTTAGTATACCTTGTATAGAAGATGCTTGACAAATTTGTGTTGTGTTTGTGCTCACTTGTGCAGTGGATCAGTGTTAAATGCTTTATGAAGCAAAAACTAATTCTGTATTTTAAGCTTTTTTCATGTACAATCTTGCTGCTTTTTCCATGATGCAGTAGAACTTCAGTCACAAGTTTCAATCTGTCCTAGATGCTTACCAAAATGTAATAGGTAACTAATAATCACGTCATGAAGTTCTTAAGGACTTTTAAAAGTTGCATACTTTTCTTCATAGAGGTTCTTTTTTTTTGTTGTTCTTGTAACACTTCAAAAAACATAAACTTCCATATGAAATTTTAGGAAGTAGCATTTTTTCCCCATAGAGTTTAAATTACTGTGATTCGAAGTTCTACTATGTGGTATATGTTTCATCTGTACTGGGAAATTAGTATTTCAAGTTGACAAGGTGGGGTGTTTTGTTTTTTTTTTTTTGCTCTTTTTTGATAATTTTGCAGGTAACACTTGAGGTTTTGGCCAGTGTGATTTTTTTGTTTGTTTGTTTGTTATTTTTGAATCTTGTTATGAGGAATTCACATTTGTGAATTTGCAATACAGTCCTTGAGAGGAAGCTTCGTTCATGAGGAATATGCTCTAGCACTTAGAGGACTTAAAGTTGGGATTCCAGTGGTCTGGTTTTGGCTCTCTTGAATACATATCATGTGGTATTACTGAATGGTAGGTATTTTGGCTTTCCAAAGGTGCTGAACATATCCAGCTTCCATTAAATTCAGAGGGTTTTTCAAAATTTGGCCTACTGACTTTCTGTGCTTCCTTCATTTATTCTATGAAGTTGGTGTGATATTTATCAGCTATTAAGAACCCTGTGTGAAATATGTAAATAAACATAATCTTTCATGCAATTGTTCACAGGTTAGAGGTACATGCAAGATCTTTTCTTTTTAGAAAAGTGCTAACTGGTCATTTCTTAAATAATTAAAGTTCCGTTTCCTTGCTGTGGTCAAGCTCTGCTGTAACATATGATCATTATTTCTTGTGAATATTTCTTTTCAACCAACTATTGGCTTACGCCTACATAACTTTTAACCTGTTCATACCGGTTTTGTTACTTGGAAATGTTAGATCTTTTTAAATAACCGTCTATGTAAGTATTTTAAAAGGTGAACTTGTGCTAGTGAAACATGTCTGTCTGTGCTGGAGACTAAAGTTTCTGAAATATGCTGATAATCCTTTATTATATATAACAGAACAGAAGTGACCTTTGGCATGTAATCTGAAGAGTAAAATAAATTAATGGGTCTCTAGGTGAACCTATAAGTGTTTTACAGTTCTACAGCAAGACCTCTTCAAACATTCTGGTTTCAGGTATTCAGCCACTAAATTTAAAGAAAACATCTGTATAAAAATGCTGGATTTTTTTTTGAATTTGTACAAAATTGCAATTCAGAAGAAGTTTTAAATAGATTTACAAATCAAACATCAGGGAGGAAGGCGATCTAGCTTTACAGTGCAGTGCAACGGTACTTTTCCTTATGAAAAACTTACATAATATGTAATATTTCTTTGCTTTCCAGCCCATGTTAAGTCAATGTTATGCAACTTGCACATAAAATCACATCTTAAGATAATACAGACATATGATGTAACAGCAATGATTTAACACAAAGCACACCCTCAGTCAAATCATTTTGTTTTGAAACTAAAGTTCAAATTGTGACATGACCATCCTATGGTATGTATTGAGATTGCAGAATTCAGTTGTTCAGCTCAGCAAAAAGCCAACCCAGTCTTTCACCAGTACGAAGACAAGCTGTGCTAATATAAAAGAAAATATTCTCCACTGTTTTTAAATACAATAAAAAGTAAGATAGCTGAGATGATGCAGCGATAAGAAAAAGATAAAGCTTTAAGACCATTCAAAATAATAGATTATTTCTGTGGTTTGAGAATAAAGTTCAGATCTGCCAAAACTGTTAGTGTGAATGGGTCCTCCTCTCTGAGGGTCTTGTATATCTCTGTAAAAGTTGTTTAGGCAGCAGAAGTGGAAGAAGCATAGGCAAACCTGAGTTGTAGAAGCCACATCAAAAACCAACTGGAGTCAAGAGCAGAGCACTGATCTCCCAGTCCTCTCTTCTAGCCATGTGGTGGGCCTTGCTGTTTCCATACTCTTTCCTGTGTGAAAAGAAGTTAAAAATTTTACATTACTTTCACTAAGTATTGAGAGATTTTCTCTCATTTCCTATTTTCCTATTGTAAACAGGCAGCTAAA
>VXAL01016817.1:21537-46680 GCA_013399475.1 Chauna torquata
CCCCCCCCCCCCCCAAGTTTGTCCTTTCAAGGTTGATGCAATTGAAAATTAAAACTATGTAGTAGCCCAACCAACCTCCCCCCCCCTGCCCTTTTTGGATTATTCACTTCTTGCACTTTCCTTGCTTTCTCTTGAGCTGTCTACTGACCTGAAAAAGTTTTGTTTGATTTTTTTTTTCAGTAAACTGGCAGTGGATATCGTGACAATAATCAGTGGTGGGATTCCCAGATATATGTGTGTGTGTGTGTGCGCGTGTGTGTATTTATTTGACAGGTGGTGATGGTATGCAGGAAAAAAAAAATCGATAGCATGGATTTTAGCAACATTATCAAGTAATATATCAAGGTGTTACTATATTCAAGTTGGAATACTGTCCAATTTTATGTTTATATACAGGAACTTAACGAGAGGAGTTGGTAGATTTAGAGAGTTACTAAGAGCTGTTGAAACAAGAACTACACAAAATCTGCGAATGGTAAGTTATATTAACCCACGTTTCTATTGCAGCATATAAGTTCTAGTAGGCAGGTAAAGCATAAATATAGTGGACAAGATAGGGACAAATAATCAAACTGGTGCATATTGGTGAGGATCTGTTACCCACCACTTTGTAAAGCTACATTTCCTGGTTAAAGCGAGTGATTAAAATAAAAAGGAATGCTTGATATCCAGTCTTTCCCCTATTTCTCTTTCCTGTTTGTGGTTATGGTTAAACTCGGATTGGTCTCTGACTGACCGTGCTTTCAAGCTTAATTATAAGTGCCCAATTTGTGATTTACCCTAATTTCACAAGGGTGTTATTTCATCTTTCTGTAATGTAATGAGAGTGAGGACAGAGTGCAATGTCTTCATGTGTGCTCTTTTAAATTGGAAACTATCAAGTTATCATTTCTTTATTTTCATAATACAGCTTCTTAAAGAGAGGGAAAAAAAGTCAAAATCTTGGAGATTTGTTATTTATATCATTATAAAATAAACCTCTACCAAATAAGTGATTTATCTTTTTTGCATTTTTTTTTTTATATATATATTTAATGAAGGGCCAAGACTTGCATCTTTTGCTGTAAGGTAACAATTTTTAAAATGTCTTAGATTAGTATCCTAATACTACACCTTTAAAACTTCCAAAGTGGTAATAAGGAAGGTAATTGGTTTATTAATTCATTTCTTAATTCGTTTGATAACTGATTCCTTATAAGCATATTTAAATTATTAAATAGCAGACTTTCAATGGAGAGGGATAATATTGCAAATGTTAATATAATAGATGGTATAGGAATTAAGGTGGAAGATGCAGATCATATGGTGCTACCCATGGCTTGATCATTACACATCTGTTCCTGGGAAATACTGCAAACTCTCATGTAAATGTAAAGCTTGCCTTTTTTCTGCTGCGCTGGTACTAATCTGAGTTTTCATTATTGTCATATATAGTCATGTAAACTTGTATGCATATGTATTAAACGTTAAAGAGGAGGTTAAACTGGTGGTTATGGATTATAGGATGACTTTTCAAAGCCTTAAATTTAAAGTATTACATAATATTTATGTATTTTTGCACTTAAATATTTAGTACCAAGAATAATTGGTCAAAATAAAGTTTTTCATGCTGATCTGCAACCTGACTTCACTTTTGCCTAAACCTTACCAACAGCAGCAAACACCAGCACCTTCAAGTGCAAGCTGTCAGAAGCCCAGATCGGTTTGGGTTTGACCTTGGCTGGCGGTCAGACGCCCACCCAGCCACTCTCTCACCCCTCCTCAACAGGACAGGGCCAAAAAGATAGAAAAGTTCATGAGTTGAGATAAAGACAAAGAGGTCACTGAACAATTACTGTCAAGGGCAAAACAGACTTGACTTGGGGAAAATTATGTATGGAGAGAAATAAAGACAGAACCTAAAACACCCACCCACCCCCCTTTTCCCAGGCTCAACTTCTCTCCTTCATTCCCAGCTCTTCTGCCTCTTCCCCCTTAGCTCCAAGTGGCACAGGGATGATGGGGAGAGGAGGTTGTGGTGAGTCCCTAACAGTCGCTCTGCACTGCTCCTTCATCCTTGCACTTTTCCCACACTCCTGTGATGGATCCTTCCCATGCACTGCAGTTCCTTCAGAGAATATCCACTTGTTCCACCGTGGTCCTCTCAGCAGGCTGCAGTGTGAATATCTGCTTCACTGTCATCTGTTCCATGGACTGCAGGGAAATATCTACTCTGGTGCCTGGAAAGGCATTAGAGGTTATCGAGCATAAAATATCTGAAAATGTACCTGAATGTGCTTCACACTTAGGAGCACGTTGGTGTTGCTGATACTTCAAAAGTATCCAGACTTTAGTAGGTGACATTAAAAGGTTGTTTGTTACTGCCATTTTTTTTCTTTGTGTTTAGAGAATTGAGCTGGATACTTACACCTTTCAAACAGCAGAATGTCTAATATTTTGGGTGCTTTAAAATAATAGAAAATACATTCCACATGACTAATATTCGTTTAAAATAATCTAAGTATTTTTGAAGGGAATGTTATCAGCATTTAGAAGGAAAATATTTATCTTCCACTTTTACAGACGATAGCAAGACAACTGGCTGAAATTTTGTTACGAGGCATGTGTGAACAGAGTTATTGGAATCCACTGGAAGATCCTCCTCACCAATCACCGCTAGATGATCCACTTCGGAAAGGTTCAAATACGAAAAATTATGCACTCAGTAGAAGACCGCGGGTATACACTGGAGAAAAGTATGTCTGAGTTTGTACCTCTTCTGTTTCTGTAATTGCAATTGTTACCCAGCGCACTGGGTAATTTAGGGTATATTGTTGAAAATGCAGAAGGTATTGGGCAATGTGAATGGTGATGCTTCCTGTGCTGTGTGTATATATCCCATAAAGAAAACTAGGGAAGCAATATGCTTCTCCAAGCAGAAGTTTGCAGTGTATGCAGAAGACCCTTAGTTCTCAATTCTCGGAATATCTCTTATGGTAGAGTCAATATCTCACATCCTTGGGATACAAAAGAGATCATAATATGCATGACTGTTTTTCTGTCACTTTGAGCTATTCAGCTATGTGCTCTTCCACCTCTTCTGCTATATACATCACAAGTGGCTCCCTCCAAAATGAAAGTTTCTGTCTAAATATTTTGAAACAACAAAATTGCAGCTAATGGGTGTGTGTTTTTCTCCCCTGCACCCCCCTAAACCAATCACTGTTAGTGTTAGTATGAAATGTGGATCACCAGTTCCTAGAATTTGGACTTTTTAAAAAGGTAATAGTTTGTCATTTGTTTGTATCTGATCAAATGAAAATCGATTTCTAGGGTAAAGTTGCTTTCCTTAGACACACTCTGACAGTGCCAAAAATTATATTGACAAAATTTTGCACTTAATTTGTGTCTTTGGGGGTAGCTTACTGCCTGAAAGTAATGTGTTTGTGTCAAATCATAGTGATGAAATCTTAACCATTTGGCAGTCTTTTTTTTTTTTATTGCAACCAAGTTTGATCTGATGAAACTTTGTTCCATGCTTGTTTTAATACTATGCAGTAAAACCTTTGCACAGCTCTGCTTTTATTTTATGCACAAGTCCTTTGGGGATCACCTTATTTAATATAGTCAACAGCCACTGCTTACTTACTTTGATACATGCTGGAAAGCACTTTACACCAGAAGAACTGAGAAACAGATTGTAGTAGTGGAGGTAATGATCTAGCCAAAGTTATGATTCATTGTAGTAGGACAGTGAGTGCTTTACTTATTAATACAGGTGGAGAAGATTGAAATGCCATTTAGACTTAAGAAAAACCTTGTTCACAGAACTGGAAGAGGTTGTAGAGTCTCCTTTGGAGATATTCAAAATCCAGCTGGACACTGTCCTGAGCAACTTGCCAATTGACCTTGCTTTGAGCAGAAGGCCTGGACTAAACAATCCACAGAGCACGCTTCCAGCCTCAACCGTTCTGTGAAATTGGTGTGATTTGGGAATCTCATTTTAGGAGGCTGTTACCTATCTGTTCCATATGAATTTTTTGACCTTTTTTCTCTAGAGAAATGACTTTTTTTTTTTTTTTTGAGAATGTTGTCCAGCTGTAGCCAGGAGTTGTGAGTTCTTGAATTTCAGTCTTGGATGTGAAGTCATTAAAAGGCAATGTTTTGAGCTTCTAGAAAGGATTCAGGCATTGTTTTTGAAAAATTGAATGTTCAACTCTATTACTGTGTTTCTCTGCAAGTACATAATTAGCAAACTGTTCATGCAGCCAACCTTTTTGGTAAAAGAAATACCTGGTTTGTGGATACACCTTGATCACTGCACTTAAAAAGTATGCATTTATTGCACAAACACTTGCTTTGTTGGTTATTGATATGCAATAAACATAAGGTCAATAATGCAGTTACTTCAGTGTTTGCAATTAAATATGGAGATAATCCATCCCCCCTGGGTACGTTTGTTTGTTTATTTGTTTTTATTTGTAATAAACAAAGATAGAAAGGCTCTTCATAGAGAATTCTATGTAATTTGACCCATCTTAAATACATTCTTAAATTTGAGAGTTTAATGAGGTTCAAAATAAATTTTGGCTGTAGTAAGAGATAAGGAAATAATTCATTAGCCATCCATCTTTCACCATAAGGCAAATGAAGGCCAATACATTTCATGCCTATAGCTTTTATGTGCCAAAGAAATTTTTCAACCAGCCTTTGATTTTAAAAGAACAAACAACAACAACAGCAACAACAAAAATATCAGTTAAAAAGAAAACTGTCACAGTGTCAGACTATATTATCTCTTAGTTTTACTAATTTCCTTTGCTGAATGAAACTTGCTTACAGAATTTGGAAGGTAACTCCAAAGGGTTTATGGAAGAAAGGATAAAGATTAATTTCTGCTCTATAGTCATTTCTGTGTAATATTGTTGAAATTTGTTTCCTAATATTCCAAGGTAATTTATAAGGAAATCTTTTATGCTGAGTAACACATTTTCCCAAACATTCGAACAACTACTTGGCTTCCCACAATAAATACTAAAGAACAGTAAGTTCCTCTGTTACAGCGCATAGTTAATATGAAACTTTTTTTTCTAGAATGTGACCTTGTTATTATTAGCTGCATTTATTGCAGATTTCCATTAATGAATACTTTATACAGCAGTAACCCCACATAATTATGATGTCATACCACATTACAACTACAAAGTAGGACGGCCTTTACCTTCAAAGATTTCTAGCAATTCTGCTTCCTTGGTCCAAAACACTTACAGCAGGCTTCTCAGGCTCAGTCTTTCAAACTTATTTATGTTCTTCATTATCAACCTATCCTTCTGCAGAAACATGCCTCCTTTCAAAAGTGTGGCTTTGTCCAGTGTAATTTCCTTATTCGTGGGAAATGTAAGCAAGGAGTTCCACGGTTTCAACAGAGCATGAAATTAAGTGTTTTTCTTTGGTCACATCAGAGTAATTAATACCAGATCAGACAACGTGTCTAGCCTAGTATCTCATCTCCAACAGTGATCAAAAGCCAGTACCTAAGATGACAAATAGGAAGACAGACTTATAGGAGATTTCTTACTAGGTGTTCCCCTGAATTCCAACTGTTTGAATCTGAAATGTACTGGTTTGCTTTAAATATGCTGCCTGATATATTAATTAAGTGCATTCAGTTCTTCTGAGGATGGTGAATGGTGTATGACTAATAACATTTATGATTTTGTAGACCTCTGTTATTGCCTCCTCAGTTTTTTGTATCCTCAGTTGAAGATATGTTAAACTGCTTGGTTTGCCTTTGCTTGGTACCCATTTCGTGCTCCCAGTTGCCTCCTTTTGCTCTGCCCTGTTACCATGGAACTATTTCACTCATATGCCTACATCTGTCAGGAGACGAAAATGTCTGAATTTAGTCATCTAAATTGAGCTTTCTGAATACATGAGCCAAAGGAATTTCCCCCATAATATCTGCATGAAGAGGATTTTCAGTTTGATATAAACGTTGACTTATTTAAAAATATTTGTGGATATTCGAAGTTGTAGGAGAAAATAATGTTTGCTTTCCTTTTGATAAGCTTTGGAGTAACTTCCCTATGTTTTCTGAGAAAGTAATTTCCCCAGCAAATATCTCCAATTTTTATACTGCTTGCTAGGAACCATTGCCAATCAGTTAGGTTAAATCTACTTCCAGGTTGCTAAATTCTGCATGAAAGACTGGATAGGTAAATGGGAAGCTCTCTGCTTTCCTCTTCATTCCTCATACCCTGTCCTGGGTGGTTCTTATTCATGAGTAACTGTGCTTTGAAATTTCTTTTTTTATATATATATATATATATCTTTAAATAAGAAGGCCTTCTAAGATTTCAAATACGCTTCAAAGTCTGGTGAGCAACTTACATTGATTTAAAAAATAATAATAACAGAAGTCCAACAACGGAACAACTGCCTGTCTCCTCAGATCACAATCCCGTGGGTCTTAGCTGCTTTATATTACTGCAGTGCTTTTACAATCTTGCTTTCAAACTCCCTGGAGTTCAGATGCATTTTACTTTCCATTTCCTTTCAGACATTTCATTACTAAAGTTTCTAGTGCGTTTAAAAAATTTAGCGAGTTTAGAGAAAGAAAGCTGAAGAGTTAAAATGCAGTCACTGTTTGAGCAAGAGAAAATTCCTACCAGTCATATAACCAATGCAGACTACTATTATCTGTCCACTGGCATAGAAAAGTATTCAGAAAGCATCCAATGTTCAGAGGAAGTAGTAAAGTTCGCAACCTAGCCCTGTGTAAACAGTCAGTATTGCCATAATCACAGAATCATAGAATATCCTGAGTTGGGAGGGACCCACAAGGATCATCAACTCCAACTCCCGAGTGGAAATGTATTTCGTTGAAAATAAATATTCTACCGCCTTGGAAGTAAGAGGGATTATGGCAAGCAGACAGAGATTGTCATGGCTCTGTTTAAACATAGTCACAGCTATTGAATGCATTAGGACAACAAGTCTCAAACATAACTGATGAAAGGTTAATAGAAATACTTATCCACATACTGCCTGAAATACAAAAGTTACATTGCTCTTGTGAGAGTCTCTTGTTGCTGACCTTTGAATCAGTGATGTAGAATCAGCTCAGATACTAGGTGCCAGCAGCTAGTTAAACCATAGGTATATATTTTTATAGTTGTCAAATTATGCACAGTTTTGGGATATTTGGATGTGTTCTTCAACTCAGACAGCTGTAGTCGTTTTGTTCTCTTATTGTGTTCGGCCAACTTTTCTGAAATGTAATTTTATACCATTGGAGAGAAATGAATTTTAAGCAATTGTTTTTTCTATGTACGTTATTATCTATTCTCTTTTCTGGAAATTTTTCAGTTTTTACAGTACTCTTACTATATTTGTGTAAGCTACTCCGAAGAGTAATGTTTTCTGCTTAAATAATTAAATTCTTGTTTTGAACAGCATCTTTTGTCCTCAAGAAAATACAGAAGAAGCCTTACTGTTGCTGCTTATTAGCGAATCTATGGTAGGTAAAACAGAGTGAATGTGCATGTGCTGCATAGGCGTGTGTGTATTCCTTTTTCTTTTTTAAGTGAAAACAACATTTTTTTGTCATGCCATGCTTTTTGACCTGTGTTTCATTTTCTGTTAGGAGAGCAGGCAGTTACTTCTGAAACTCAAGCTTCGGTTCCTCTGAGGCAGCAGGATGAGCTCCGCAAATGTTATGAATAGGAGTTTTTCTGCTTTTGGAGTGGCTGAACCTAGCCTCCTCCAAATGATAGGCAGGTGAACACAAAGCCAGTGTGTTCTTTCACTTGGTGTCGCTTGTCAGTATGAACCACTGTTACACCAGCGGGTGCCATTCAGACAGACAGACAGACTCAAAATGTAAGTTACTTTTGTTGTAAAAACCAAAATCAAATACTACTAGGTAAGCACAATAAACATAGCCAAAAAATATTCTCCATTGTGTATTGAAACTCAGATATCATTCAAATTTGTAAATTAATTTTTAATTATACTGGCATTCAGCCTTTGCTGCTGGATTATGTTTTATTTTTTTCAAGTCTCCTAATGTCATCAATAGGTGTTTCCTTTCAATGGCCTACTTGTGCCTTTTGTCAGTTTTTCGTATTTTCCTCTAGCATGATTTTACTAGTCATCCATGAACTGCCATGTACTGACATTCTCATACCAGGTCAGTTATTATATATTCTTAAATGACAGAAATTAAAAGTTTAAGCTTGAACCTTTGCTGAGTTTCTGACTGGAGGAGTGGAACCTCTAGACTCTCAGGCATCATATATTAGTCTGTCTTACTACACACCACTGAGACTTAGTCTTTTAAGTTCTATTGGTGATTTGAACGCTTTTACATCCTGGCATAATTTCTGTTTTGATAGTTAAATAAGATCAGAACAGTTCAGTGAATGTTGTCCTATTTGAACTATTTCAGAGTTGCACACTTACATAATAGTGCAGACTACTGTCCTTATTCCTACTGATCTGCCTTTCAACATTCATGACAGAATCTGTCACAAGAAAACTAGTCTGAGCAAACATTGCCATATACCTTGTGTTGCTTTCGCTGCACTATGCCCTTACCACTAACGGGGGCTACCTGTCCTTCTGTAAGGTGCCTGAGCAGCTCATGACAATATAGAGAATTCTGATGTTAGCTGTGGTCATGGTGTGAAGCAGAAGCAGTTGCAGCTTGGCAGGATCTGACTACTGATTACTGTATTTGCAAGCGTACTTCCTTGCGTATCAGCATTAAAAAGCCAAAAACAACTTAAATACTGCCTTTTTAAGTCTCCTTTCATGTAACTTCCTTTATTAATCAGATCTGTCTAAATCAGATGCGTGTCACGGTAGACCGTTATACTCTTAGCAAGCTTTCAGTATTTTTTTTTTTTTTTACTTTACAAGTAATTATTACAAGTTATATGAGGCAAAAGAGTTAACAAAAAATATATATATTCATTGCTACAAACTTGTCTTTGTTAGAGTTGTCTTCCTCAGAGCTCTTAATTCAGCTTCAGTGCACGCTAACTCTTTCTAGCTATGGTAGTTAAAAGTAGTATGTGACTTATGATTTTAAAACTGGTATTTGGGTATGAAATAAGAATGATTACAGAAGATTGAGTAAACATTGGTGTTTAGAGATGGTGTCGTATTACCAATGTAGTATGATCTCTTGCTTGCCTGTGAATTATTAAAAACACAAGTAATGCTTCAAGACTTCTATCCTTCATGAATTTATATAAGTAAATATTGGAAAAAAAGAATGAAAATCTGACATAAGTAGCATTTTGTGTAAATAAAAATAATCAAGTTGTTCTGTGTATATAAGCCCCAAATCATACTGCTAATTTCAGGGAAGTGGTGCACTCTAACATCATAGCACCTTATTTGGATTAGATCTGGTGCAACGTATATCCAGAAAATTGAATCATTCCAGTAGATTATAAGTAATACTTCTGTGTCACCTTGAGTTCCCTTAATTTCTGCATTCAGAATGGATGCTTTGATGGGTGAGATTTAAATTGTAATATTTATGTAAGAAATGCTCAGGGAAAGATAGTTCTGTGCTTTTTAAGTATTCTAATTCTCTTATAGGTACATTTCAGAGTACAAAAATGTCTCTTTTAGCCACATGACTGCTGCTACAGTGTACTGTCATGCATAATGAGGACAGTCAGCTGCAACTCTGCCATCACTTACTGTCAGATGTCCTTGTATTCTAGCTGTTACACTTGCAAAGTCTAGACCGGCCTTTCCTTACCTAAGCTGGAATGAGTAGAAAGGTAGGATCTGAAGGACTGAGATCTGCTAGTTACAGTGGGTGTACATGTTGCTGCATGTCAGTTGAGCTATAGTAACAGAATCACAGAATGGTTGAGGTTGGAAGGGACCTCTGGATGTCACGTTGTCCAGCCCCCTTGCTCAAGCAGGGCCATGTCCAGATGGCTTTTGAATATCTCCAAGGACAGAGACTCCTCAATCTCTCCGGGCAACCTGTTCCAGTGTTCAGTCACCTTCACAGTAAATAAACAAACAAAATGTTTCCTGATGTTCAGAGGGAACCTTGTATGTTTCAGTTTGTGTCTATTGCCTCTTGTCCTGTCACTGGGCACCAACTGAAAAGAGCCTGGCTCTGCCCTCTTCGAATGCTGCCTTCAGGTATTTATATACATTGATAAGATCCTCCCTCGAACCTTCTCTTCACCAAGCTGAACAGTCCCAGTTCTCTCAACCTTTCGTCATAGAGGAGATGCTCCTTTCCCTTAATTATCTTTGTGACCCTTTGCTAGACTTCCTCTTGTCGTTTCACATCTCTCTTGTACTGGGGAGCATGAAACTGGGAACAGTACTCCAGGTGTAGTCTTGCCAGAGCTGATTAGAGAGGAAGAATCATCTCCCTTGACCTGCTGGCAACAGTCTTGCTAATGCAGCCAAGGACACTGCTAGTCTTCTTTGCAGAAAGGACACATTGCTGACTCCTGTTCAACTTGGTGTCCACCAGGACCCCCGACTCCTTTTCTGCAAAGCTGCTTTCCAGCTGGGTGGCCCCCAGCATATACTGGTGCATGGGAATGTTCCCCCCCAGGTTCAGTACTTAGCATTTCCAAGTCTTTGAACTTGACAAGGTTCCTGTGAGCACATTTCTCCAGCCTGTCTAGGTCCCTCTGGATGGTAGCACAACCCATTGGCATATCAGCTCTACCTACTAGTTTTGTATCATCAGTAAACTTGCTGAGAGTACACCGTGCCCCATCAACCAGATTATTAATGAAGATGTTGAGCAGGATTGAACCCAGTGTCGTTTGCTGGGGTCCACTACTAGTTGCTGGCTAGACGCTGCTCCACTGATAGTCACCTCCTGCACCTGGCTGTGTGTGTTTATCCTAGCCCATGGGAAAATGATTGGGCATAATCTTTCTTCCACTGTGGGTAAACTAAGTTATACTGCTTTTATTTGCTTGAGGCTTAAAGTGTGTATACAGTAAGCGTGACCAGCTGACACATTGCAGCTTAACTAATTTTCACTTCATTGTGTCTCAGATCTTAGCAGTTCTGAAACATTGAGTAGTTAAATTTGCAAGTACATTTGATTTTATAATTATGCAGAAAATCACTTCAAATATGTAAGATATATTTAATACTTAAAAGGCATCCTCTCCCATAATACTGCTTTGGCATTGTCAGCCATTTTTTCCACAAGAAGTGCTGGTTCATAGCTTGCTCTGTACTTGCAAGGAATTAAATCCAGCAGTGATTAAATGTGGAGTTAAAAAGGAAGAAGTTCTTGAAGCTGACTAAATATTTATGCAGTGTAGAAAGGAAAAGCCAAAGATTTCTTGATCAAAAGAAAGCACATTATCTGTTTTGGGGTGTGTGTTGGGGGTGTGTGTTTACAAACCAAGCTGTGGATTGTTCAGTTGATAAATCTTGAAATGTCTACATTTTACGCTCCATGCATCTCTTTGAAAATTTCTTTCAGTATTTAATTATTCCGATTTTAAAGATTCTTTGAGTATGTCAGAGCTTAAAATGTTATCCTGTTAAAGTAGAAAATCAATTTATTGGTGCTTAATGCACGTTATTCCTTCCCTCTGAAAAAGGGGGGAAACAAGCTGTCCATTTGAATTTAGTGTATTTAAGTAAACATATTAAGGGGCCACATCCTGTGCAAAAAAAAAAAAAAAGAAAGAAAAGAAAAAGGGAGAGGGGGCAAAGAGAGAGAAGGATCTTTAACTTCTGACTTCAAACTACCAGACACACTAGCATTTGTACTAGTGGGAATATTAAATATCAAGAAATATGGAAATAGAGAAGATATCAAGATATAAGGTACTCTGAGTAGTTGAGTATAGACAGTCTTAGCTACTTGGATGCTTGAATTATTCTTTACTCTTTAACAGGATTTCTCTGTGAACATGGTCAGTTCATTTAACCAGTTCTAGTTCAGTTTACACCTTTCTCAAAAGGAAAAGTTTAAGGACTTAGGCTTGCAATATGCATTCCACAAAACAGTCTTGAAAGTACGAAGCTTTATTGATAACATGAGTTGATTCTGAACCTGTGTTTGGAACTAGGGGAAGTATCCACTCTCACTAATAATTCCTGAAGGTGATTGTGTGGTTATCCTGGGCAGGTAACCATTCACAAGTGAGAAGGTAGTGTCATAATGTTATGAAGACAAAAGAAATGGATTGCTTTATTTTACAAAAAGATGGAACAGAGGATTTGAAGATCCTTCTCATATGTTTTACTTACAAAAAAAAAAAATAAAATTAAATTTTAAAAGATGAATATGCATTATGTTTAAAAACATACTTTATTTGGTTTCTGGGAACTTTCATAATTGTCTGTTACATAACTTATGTAATTAGAATCAAGCAATTAAAAATAGATCAGTATAGAAACATAAATATTTCCGTTAATGTAGTAAACTGGTGATTCAGGCTGTCTGTAAATCAGTAATAGGTACTATCTCTCTGTATCACCTGCCTATCGTCATCAACTGATGACTGTCAGTCTGATTAGAACAGTAGTTACTTGAGCAAAAGTACAGACTGAATTACAATGGTTGACTTGGTTTCTTTTTGGTGTTATGTTTCAGGCTAACCGTGATGCTGTATTAAGCAGAATACCAGAACACAAAAATGATCGTATCATCAGTTTGCAAAGTGCGTCTGTAGTATATGATTTACTCACTATAGCCTTGGGAAGAAGAGGCCAATATGAAATGCTCTCAGAGGTTTGTCCATAGCAGCGAATATTCAACTGTGCCTTTGTTGCTTGTTTCTGTTAATCATGTTAATTGTCATAATACTTTAGGGCTAAACAAATACAGGATACTGTCATTCTGACTACTGTATAGATAGTGGGTACTTTCCACCCCAAAAAGTTTACTGTCTGAATTTTTACAAGTGACTGGAGGTGGTCAAGCACAGAAATGGTGAAAGATGTGACAAATGTTTAATGGCACAGCAGTTCACATGCTTTTTAGATGGGGAGTCATGGATCTGCTTAGAAGGATATGCATTAAATAGAGACAGCGGGAAGGAAAGGCAAAAGAAAAAAGCTATTGTGGAATGAATGGAAGAGTTTGAGACAGCCAGAGACATGAACTTCAGTAGCCAAACTGGCAAGGCTGAAGTACTGCAAGGAAAACAAGAACATTTCAAATGTCCATAGACTTTTGTCTTTCAGTTCTTGTTTCTCTTTGTGTGGAGAGGTTAGTTGCTTTTGCTTTTGAATTCCCTTTCAAAGTTTAGAAGATTCCAAAATCAGTTTTTCTAACTGTGCTCATTTAAATACATTGCTGTGAAACTGCTAACATGTGTTTGTAATAAGATCTAAATATTACTGATTGGAGGTCTTTTCCCACCTCAAACATTTTCTAACAGATTGCCAGTATTAATACCTAGAAAAAGGATTTGTGAGGTTTTATTTCAAAACAAGACTTTCTTGTACATCTCATGATATTTGGAGTGTTCCAACTTCCTAGTAGTTTCTAAAATGGTTTTGGAGTTAATAAAAGGCAAATGTATTACTTTTTTTTCAGGTCTGTAGGAAAGTGTGTTCTTTCTCAAATGTCTTGTGTTTGATTGTGCATCTTGCATGTCTTCTGTTAGACTGTGGCAACTTGCTCCTTTAGGAAATTTTCAAGTATTATTAAAAGTTTTATACCTGAGAAACAGCCTGCCCAGCCGCTGTTTGGGCAGAGCAGATCTTTCTGCTGCTCAAAACAGTGCTCACCCAGCAGCAGGATACTGTTGCTGACCATGATTAACTAGTGATATCCAGAAGGAATACTTCAGCATGTGTGGTAAGAAGGCATGTTCAGGGATTGATTTGCTGAGAAGTTGTATCTCTTTACTGTAATAAAGGACTATTTTAATAAGATAAAAATAAAACCCCACTTCTTCTCTGATATGTTGATAATGACTCTTAAATCCACATCTCCTGTGATATTAAGCTCTGAATTTGTGTATTCTTCCTCATGAAAATATTTCATATCTGCAAGTTGTGCATACAAGTCAATTTTAGACAATAGAAGGTCTTTCATGAAACTAAGGAATATGAAAGTTCATTCAGGACTCTGATCCTACAATATAACCTAATCAGGAAAATTTTGATTTACTTGCTGGTACAGATGCCATCACCTTCATGGAGTTTTAGGCAGTTGCATCAAAGCCACAGGAGACGAATCTCCATGTATTTTACATCTAGAACTGTTTAAAGGATGTGCATTAACAATTATTTAGAGGAAAAAAAAACAGACTTGAAAAGGTCTCTGATTTCTCTTTTCTTCTTTAAGCAACTGGCAGGGTTGGTGGAACCTTTCCTTTTTATTTATTAACCTAGCAAGAGGGCAGGGAGAGTGTAGCCCTTGGTTACAATTCTGATTGTTTTATTTTGTCTGTAGTGTCCTACCCTTCTGGAGGGTAGGAGGAAGGCCTTCTAGTCCCTTCACATGAAGAAGAGTACAGAGCTTGCTTCCCTTGCTGCTTGTGTGATTGGTTTAGCCTCTGAACCTGACAGACGAATACCACTGCCAGTTCCTTTTCTTGCTGTGTTTTGAACACGGTTGAATGTTCTAACTAATGGAAGATGTTTCAACTCTGCTTGAATTTTGGATTTCGGTGTCTTTTGGATTTGCTTTTGTTGGTGGTGAATCTTGGTTACAGACAAAAGAACCAGAACCACAAGTGTCTGGAAAGTTAAGGAGCCTCCAGGTTTGACCAGCTTTTTAGTTGAGAGTTTTTAGCCACTGCCTTGGGCTTTGACATTGGAAGTCTACCTAAGGCTTGTTTTAAGGTCTTTTCTTGTTCATTTTTAATCTGGGTCTTGCACCTTTTTAGATATATTCTGTCAAAATTGTATGTATATTCCTTTGAAGTGTTCTCTTTGAGAAACAGAAATTGATTTATATATGTCTGAAAAATATTGCTCAGTACAGAATAAGTTTTTATTGTATGTCCATGAAGCACCTAGTCTGAATATGAAAAGAAAATATGGTATGAAGACCTGGTCCAATAGGCAATTCTTATTTTGCATACGGATACTCTACATAATGTAAACAGCTCCAGCAGGAGCTATTCTACTAGTCAAATGCTGGGTCATGGTCATAGTTGAAAAGGTGTTATTTCTTTTTGGAATTTGTATACAGTTGACTTTCAATTTCTTATGGCTTTTTCAACTGGATCAAAGAACTTTCTACTGTCATAAATCTCTTCTTAAACACAGGAACTCTGACTGTCATCAAGTTGTTTTTTAAACTTCTTAGGATATGACATATTGAGCTTATCAATGTCCTACTAGGGGAAGATTTTCCAGACCAGAAATTTTCCTAGATACTCATCTTTCAACTCTCTAGCTTCAAGCGTATTCTTTTCAGGAGGAGACCATAATGCCAAGCAACAGAATTCAGTAATGCTTTCAACATTTTCTGTCTATATAGTGATTTGTGATTATTTATGAGGCGATATCAACAGCAGCATTTCTGCCTTTCAGGAGAGAGATTATTCTGAATATCTGTTTGATTAGATAAGTCGGTTGCCATTATCTTGAAAGTTACCTCAGTTTGCATTTTTCCATGGTATTATGGCGTGTTACGTGTTTCTCATTGATTCCTTGATGGATACTGTTGCTCTCTGAAATTGTGTTACTTGGTTCACAAGAACACAGTTTACAAGGTGTTCATGTTGCTGGATAAGTCACTTATATATATGCAATACATACACCTCACCCCTGTACATGCTAACTACCAATTTTGTGTTCTAATGAAGAAAAAGAGATCATGTAAATTATAAATTTTATACTGAATAGAGTCAAGTGTATAACCAACCTTTTATTTTCCAACATTTTATTCTTAGACAATACTCCTGTATTTCTGACCAGTGTCAAAATAAGCGCTCTGAGGTAGTGCTTGCCAGAGCCATCTTGAAAACCACTTTTCATATGTGATACATGATGTTTCCCTGTTTCTGGGACTTTCCTGACGTGGCAGACTTCTCTCAACAGAAAAGTATCAAAAGCTATGAATTATGGTTCCCTGGAATTCAGGAATCCCAATTTATTTTAGACTTAGGTAGAAGTTTATATATAAATATTTTCCTGTAGCTGAGGCTTTCGTAAGAGCTATCACCTGTGTGAATTCTCTGCTGTCCAGCACAGCTGTGAGTATTTCTCTTTCGTATCAGGTAAGGATCTTGTATAGGTCTCCATCTCCTACTGACTTCTTGCCTTTGTGAAGTGTGCAAGAGTTTAAAAGGTAGGGACAAAACTGTTAAGGAACAAATAGATCTTGTTTCCGTAAGTGGTCAGTTCCAGAATTAGTATTCATAGTTCGTGGTGCTTTTCAGCCATTTCTTTCAAAGTGTTGGTAGTTCTAATCTGGAATCTGTACGTAGTGGCTAGAATCATTAATTTGTTTTTGGCTTCAGTTATAACATATTATATAATTATTACTATTCAAATCAAGTATTACTTAAATTTTCTAAGTGTTGACGAGCTTGTTTCAAGATGAGCACAAACTAAACATTTGGTTAAGCCAATTCTTTAATTTCCATTCACTGGAAAGACCTTCAGAGCTCAAAGATCTGTCAAGAAACAGCATAAATCAGAGAAATGGGAGGCAGAATTCTCTATTTTATATGGTTCTTCCTCACTTCCTCCTTGTCATTGTCATCCTCTTCATTTTGCTCAAGTTCCCTGAAGGAAGCCAAAGCAGTTGATAATAGAGGTGTGGTGGTTTTACCCAGCTACACAGGCGACCTCCACCACAACCGCTCGCTCACTCCCCCTCCTCAAAGAAACAGGGGGAGAAAATATGATGGTCAAGGGCTTAAGGGTTGAGATAAGGACAAGCAGGTTACTCACTAATTATCGTCACGGGCAAAACAGACTCAACACAGGGAGATTAGTATAATTTATTACTATAACTAGCAAACTAGAGCAGTGAGAAACTAAAAGCAAACTAAAACCACCTTCCCCCCATCCACCCTCTTCTACCTCCTCCCCCCGAGCGGCGCAGGGGAACGGGGAATGGGGGTTGCGGTCAGTCCGTATCGCTTCGTCTCCGCCGCTCCTTCATGGTCGCTCTCTGTTCCCCTGCTCCAACGTGGGGTCCCTCCCACGGGATGCCGTCCTTCCCGAACGGGTCCTGCGTGGGCTTCCCACAGGCTGCAGCTCTTCAAGAGCTGCTCCAATATGGGTCCGTACCACGGGGTCCATCCTTCAGGAGCAAACTGCTCCAGCATGGGTCCCCCACGGGTGGCAGCTCCCACCGGATCACCTGCTCCTGCGTGGGCTCCTCTCCACGGGCTACAGGTCCGGCCCGGAGCCTGCTCCTGCGGGGGCTCTCCATGGGCTGCAGCCTCCTTCAGGCCAGATCCACCTGCTCCACCGTGGGCTCCTCCACGGGCTGCAGCGTGGAGATCTGCTCCATGTGGTACCCCATGGGCTGCAGGGGGACAGCCTGCTCCACCATGGTCCTCACCAGAGGCCGCAGGGGAACTTCTGCTCCGGCGCCTGGAGCACCTCCTCCCCCTCCTTCTTCACTGACCTTGGTGTCTGCAGGGCTGTTCCTCACTCCTCTCTCTCCCAGCTGCTGTTGTGCAGCAGTTTTTTCCCCTTCTTAAATCTGCTCTCACAGAGGCGCAAACAACTTCGCTCATTGGTTCAGGTCTGGCCAGCGGTGCATCCCTTTTGGAGCCGGCTGGAGCTGGCTCTTATCTGACATGGGGCAGCTTCTGGAATCTTCTCACAGAAGCCACCCCTGTGGCCCCCCAGCTACCAAACCTTTACCACGTAAACCCAATACAAGAGGGTTAAATATATTTCTAAGACAAACTCTGAAAAGCAAAGATAGAGGCCTTGGATGTTGAAGTGTTGTCTGTGATGAAATACCCTCTTGTTCTTAGCCACAAAAATACCATCCAGCAGGATTGTTTCTGAGTGAAGGTATATATATATAACTTCAGAATGGTTATTAAGCACAGTAAAAGACAGATGGTCACTTGAAGTATTTATTTTTGAAACTGCCACACTGTGCACATAGTCAAAGACAAGTACATGACAGAATTGCCAAGTGTGTGAGGAATCACAGGGCATTAGCAATAAGGTCCTCTCCAGCATGTCAGTATCTGCTCTCACTTTCTCAGGGCCACGTCTCAGTCCTGTGAGATGTTTCAGAACAGCATTGCTCTGGAGTCTGGACAGCAAAGAACAGTATATAGGTTATTAATTAGTACATTACAACTCAAGCCTTCTAGAATACTCTACAATTGAAGACCCTTGTGTTCTGTGTTCTTATACTTTAAAGTTTTTGGTATTTTGTTATTATGAACTTCTCCAACTTCTCTATCTTATGTCAGTTAGAATGGGCAATTTTCAATTAAGCAAGGCCTAGAAAATAGGATTTTTCTTTTTTCTAATTGTAAATCAGTGGCTCTATATAATTAATGCACATACATTCTCCCATATAGAAATGGGAGAGAAAAGCATCATTAGGCAGCCTAAAAAGTAATAAACCTATTTTAACTTTAAGTATTAAGTTTCCATGCACCACTTGTTTGTGTGAGTCTCTGAGATTATATGACTCCTATAGGTCAGAGTTCTGGAATAAGTGCTGAAATTACCTAATTCATATATAAAACACTGATATCAAAACAGGCAGAGTGAGTTGTGTTTGAAAAATACTATATTTGAAAGTCTATTGGAAAACATAAGCTTGAATTCATCCTCTTTCATTTAGAGGCACTCAGGTTAGGACTATAGTTGTACTAATCAGTGGAGAGAGAGACGAATTTAGCAACTCTTGTTTTCTGCCAACTTCATGGGTGGAGGTGGGGAGTGTGCCTTAGGTAGGCATCTCTCTGAAGTATCAAAAGTATTAGGAAATGAATTCACACACAACTTACTTGCTTTCTGCTGTGATCTTTTTGCTTCCAATGATGAAAAAAAGTTCAGTGGGGAAATAAGTCCTGTGTTGTCTTGATAGACATTTAATTAAGTTACTACACATACAGTCTAATGATGAACTTTCTGCAACAGTATTAGAAAGGGTTTGTTTGTAGAAACTTCAGTCCTTGTATAATCATTTAATAAAAATTCTGTTTAGTCATAGTCTTGATACTGTATGCTGTGTAGTAGGAAAATCCCAGCAGACGTTAGTTATATGGAGCAAATAATGCACTTCTCACATTTGTTTTTTTCATCCTCAGTGCTATTCTTTGATACAGCTCCTATTGTTATGTGAGAACACACTACATACCTGGCTGTGCTTTCTGAGTTTGAATGTGAAAAATAATTCATGGTATTGCAATTTAACATATACATTATAGTTATCAGAGCAGAAAAGCTGCTTTGTTAATTGGACTTTGCAGACTAGGAAGTTAATTGCTAAAACAGTTTAATCCAGAAAAGTATTCCACCTTTCAACACTTTGGAACTGGCCTGATTAGTAAAAATGAGCATAGCAAAATGAAATAGTTCTTACTGACAACAGCAGATATGAAACCTTCAAAATTAGCATATAACACCAATATTTAATCTCAGTGTAATAATGAATTTCCTTTTGGCATTCAGTTATTAAACTGAAAAATCTCAGCAGAATATTTACTCTGGTAAGTTAAAGTTCTTAGAAATAATACTCTCAGATGAACCTTTTCCCCCTTTTAAGTGGTACCCATAAGTACATATCATGCCATTGCTAGACAAGTATTCATAATTTAAAGAGTGTGTGTGTACAACTTTCCTTTTCATTTATGACTTCTCTTGCCTCTTGGAGCTTTTGCTCCTGATACCTTCATGTAAGGGTAAGCTGACTGATATTTATCATTCCGTTTCTCAGGCTAAATAGAACAGTAGTGGTAGGAGTATTTAAGTATAATGGGAAATAACTTTTCTGTGTGTTTTTTTTGTTTGTTTGTTTGTTTTTTACAATCTGGCAGCTGTTTTCACTTATTTGAATAATTCAGATTTTTGATTACATGCATTTCAGGTGTTAGTCTATAAGAATTTTTATACTAGTATATCTTCTTAATAATCGAAGACTGTGCCCCTAATGAACAATTTTCCCCCCAAAACTAGTGTTTAGAAAGAGCCATGAAGTTTGCGTTTGAAGAATTCCATCTGTGGTATCAATTTGCATTGTCCTTGATGGCAGCAGGAAAAGTAAGTGTTAATTTTTGGATGTCATTCTTGTTTTGGTGGCTTTGGATAACAATATTTGGTGCTTCCATAATTTTTCATCTGTAGTGTTTTTCAAAATAATTCTAATCTTTAAATCAGCTAACTACATTTTATTCATGAATTTATGCCTAGTGCTGTAGAAAGAATATAAAAATCCTTTTATTTCAATAGTTTCTAACTTAGAATGACTGAAAGCTGATGGTAAGAACTATCTACCAACAAACTTAAGCTAAACTAAGTGAATGTAAGTAGTGAATTATACCAGAACGTATTTTCCAGGAACATACTTGTGTTGTGCCTGTTTCAATGAACAAATTTTATGCCTAGGTACAAGTTAATGCTGATTCTTGATGCTCTTGTTCTTTTTTCTTTGGGAATTTCTGACTGTGTCTTTTATTGTTATTATGATTGTCTTGGAGACTGTGTATCCTGTGCAATTAAAATGAGATAAATTAATTTAATTTTTTGTAAGCTAACAGCTTACATTATCAGATGCAATCTTCTATTTTCAGTTCCTTTTGCTTTTCCTTCTCATGTTATAGAAAATGTTATTCATTATGTAATGTAAATAATGCTATTGTTTTTTAAAAAGATCATTCTCAATAGAGGTAACTTGCTTATCTTCAGTATGGGGGAAAAGAATGATTTATATTTTCTTCAGAAATTATATTTGAAGTACATTAGTTCTTAAAGTGCTTGCCATTCTCTGTTCACTTAGAATTCTCTTTTAAACTGTGATTGGATAGAGGAAAATGAATTTAAAAAAAAGAGGAGCAAAGACAGTCTGTTATAAAGTCTTGTATCATATCTATTCTTAAGTGTTGCTGTAACTCCCAAAGAGCACTAACACACAGCTTGTTCTGATGACTGTCCCCCTCTCCCTGCTGTTTCATTTACCCTGCTGAAATGTTGTGAGCTTACAGGCCTAGCAAAGTTTTAAATGCATTTCAAAACTGTTTTCTGAATCATGTGCCATTGGAATTACATTCTGAGCAAATATTTCACCTGGGACTCTTAATAGGGGGAAAATAACTACAGCAGTGGCTAAAGTCATGTGTTTCACTTGCATGAGTTCTTGTGACAGATTTTCAACAAAATGTTTAGCAATGGCTCCTTCACGCAGGGGAGAGATAAAGTAGATAATGGAAATAGGAATCTTGTATCTGTGAAACATATTTATGTTTTTAGTAAATTCAATGGAAAATGTTTTTAACAGTCTGCTCGAGCTGTTAAAGTCTTGAAGGAATGTATACGTTTGAAACCAGATGATGCAACTATTCCACTCCTTGCTGCAAAGCTCTGTATGGGATCTCTCCACTGGGTAAGCTTTGCCACTGTTCGTCTTTTCAGCAAGAGGTGAGATTAAAGTGCAACAAAATCTTGGTTTAGAAATGTAGCAAATACTTTTGTGCAGTGACTATATGCACTAAATGATCACTGAAAATACAGCACAGATATGCACATGTGCATCCCTGTTTGCATGGCTTTAAAATACTTTACAGCAGTGGTTAAGTTTATCCACATAACATATCTTTATACTGATCTAAGACACTTAAAAATGTATTAGAAATTGAAGTGTTGTTGGCATACAGAGATTAAAAATTTGACTGATTTCTGTTTCTTCTGTGCAAGAGGAGAATAACTAATTTGGGAAGTGAATGGGAAAAATCTCTCATTCTTTTCAAGAAACTCTTCTGTTGGTACCGTGTTTGGAGACAGCTGGTGTTTATGGATTCCTAGCAGGGGCAGTGTCTTTTAAAAAGGTGTTACTTGAGTTGCATTTTAGATAACATTGAAATTGTTGTATCTATACAATAAACATTAAGGTGATCGAAGATTGTAATATGGTTTTTCAAGATATGCGTATAATTTTCAAGAAGAACATTTCAAAAAAGGATGAGAAGAGAAGGGAAAGGTCATGATCAGAAACTGAGAAAATAGAGCAGTAGTAGAAACATGGCATGTTCAGGCTGACAAAAGTACAGTCTTAGTAATTAACACAGATCCTAGTTCTGTAAATTGTTCCCTGTGGATTGACTCCATATGGAATAGCTTGCTGTACTTAGCATTTACATTTACTGGAATGGATTCAAACTTTTTTTTTCTTTCTAGATAGCATACTAGCCTGGGTATGCGGTTAAGCCCTGATCTTTTTCATGTTTCTCTGTTTATGAATAGAGAATACATTTAGCAATACTGTATGTGATACAGGGATCTGCATGGCTATACTCTTTTTGCATGGTTGGAACCATGGTTTTCGTATGATTTTCTTAAAGAAATAGTTCATGGAGCAAGAACTCTTATTAACTATGAAATGCAAAAATAGTAGATGGCATATGTAGAACAGAAATGCCTTTTTAATTTAAAAAAGTGAAAACACAGTAAATGTGCATTATGTGCCAGTATTTATCTCAACCATAACAGTGGATGTTTCAGCATTCTTAAATCTATGTTCTTGTACTGTGAATTTAGCAAGAAAACTAAGTCTAATGGAAAGGGAATAGTCCTTAAAGTGATTATGACTGAGATTTCAACAGACTTGGTAAGCATAATACACATGCTGTGCTTTCTTCTCATTATGTGAGCTTTAGCTAGTTTTAGACTTACATGGATGTTTTATAACATTTTCAGTTGGAAGAAGCAGAAAGATTTGCCAAAACAGTTGTTGATCTTGGAGACAAAACGTCTGAGTTCAAAGCAAAAGGCTACTTGGCACTGGGATTGACTTACAGTCTGCAGGCTACTGATGGTAAGATAGGAATAAACGCTCACATCTGGAAATTCCCATGTTGCCTAAAAAAGGATACCTAGCAGAATGCTAGACTTAATATTAAAGCTTCTGTGTGCAACCATTTTTCCCAGTCAATGTATTAACACTACTTCAGTGAGCATGTGAAATGAAATCTCTTGATCTTGCATATCACTGATTAAATATATCCTTTTTAGCATCTTTGCGAGGGATGCAAGAGGTCTTGCAGAGAAAGGCTCTTCTTGCATTTCAGAGGTGAGTGGGTGTTAATCTTCTTGTTTCATTTTGCCTATGTAGTGAAAAGCTTTATTATGCGTTAGAGAGGGACTTGTAAAAGACTGTGTAATGAGGATTTCACCTCTGGGAGTTTCCCTTCATGAGTACAGAATGTATTTCTTCAACATTCACTTCATCATTTTCTGCCAGAAATATCTAAATTAATTCCAAAGGATTTCCTTTTATTTCATTTTAAAGACATTTCTGTTGCTCTCTAGTATAAAATAGTTGTTTAAAGGAGTATTTTGTTCTGATCTAGAAGGGAAAAATCATATGATGCAAGGTTTTAAGTTATGGTTCAATGTGATAGTGCTTCTGGAAGAGGTAGTTGCTGATCAGACTGCATAGCAGGTTTTTGTGATTTATGCCTGTATAGGCAGAATGATAATTGAGGCCCTGCTTCTCTGGATGAGGGGGGAAGTGCAAGTCGTAAGCCAGGAAAAGAAGAAAATTTTTATCCGGAGATTTAATGGCATAGGCAGTGACATTGCAAATGCCCCATCTTCCACAGAAGTAGTGCTGTTGGAAATGACAATAGTTCATTCTCAAGGGTTTGGATCTACAGATGATAAACAGATGAATGAGAACATCTTTACCCTAATTACAGAAGAAACAGATATTGATGGCATAACCAGCAGAAGCACTGCAACATGTAAATACCTCTTTTTGTGTTTTCATTCCCTGCAACTGAACAATCAGCCTCTTCAGGCCTTTTTAACTGTTAGGTTTCAAAGACTTCCTGAGTCTTAGAGTGATAGGTGCCAGCTGAAATCTAAAAACATATCTAGCATCTCTTCAGTGAACCATTACATATGTTTTCTACCTATTTAGGTTGCACGGAACTCTAACTTTGTAGTGATACAGATGTTTGAAATATTTGTGCTAACTAGCAGAATATATATTTATACTCAGAAAGTTTGGGGAACACAGGGATTAATTGCATTTGCTTTCTCTGCATCTTTGTGATTCTTTTTTTGTACTTTTTTTTTTTTTTTTAGTTCAAACAACCTCCTAGAAACACTGGTTAATACTTTTTAAGTGCACATTCGAGGGTATTGCTGTTCAGTTATATATTCATCCATTCTGCTGGCCTTTCTTAGAAGTAACTGGTTTGTAGACTTTAATTAAAAGTATCTTTTGGAGGTGTTAGTAATGCACAGGGTGTATGTTTTGAAAACTCAAGTGAATTGTTGATATTGCTGCTAGTGATATTGCTGATATGAGTAGCTCATACTCCACACAATCTTGAATGGAACGGTTTGGCCCTTGAAGAGAATAGAGTTTCTGTATCTTAAAATTCTGTAGTTATCTCCTGTGAGAAGGGAGAAAGTATATTTTCAGAGGTGACGGTTTTGCATATTAACATGTTTCCCCACTTGTGTTCATAGAGGGACTCGCACCTGATAAATCTGCTATTCTGGGAATATGCTTAAGCGTGCTTCATGGTGTTGCTAGTTGCTTGTGTTGATGATTTAGGTATAACATGTTACTGAAAATTTGTTACCACACAGATTGCATTATGCTAAGCTTACCAGAGTCGTGCCCACTTTCTCTCACACTACTTTTGAGGGGAAAACAAAACAAACAAACAAAAAAGTTTCAGGAAGTGGAAGCTGAAATTCTCCATTCATCTTCTACACAGTTTATAGAGCAAGTGGTTGTATTGGGATCAGTATTTTGATCTGTCAAGATTTTTTTTTTTTTTTTTTTGTGCTTTTTTTTGTGCTTTTTTTTTTTAATAGCTTACCTAGAGGGCCAATTCTTGAAGAAATAGAGGTCTGAAGAAATACAGTTTTGTGCAGGAACCTTTATCTATGCTGTTGTGGTTTAACCCGGCAGGCAGCTAAGCACCACACAGCTGTTCGCTCGCTCTCCCCCCACCCCCAACCCAGTGGGATGGGGGGGAGAAACCTGAAAAAGAAGGAAAAAAAAAAAAT
>VXAL01016817.1:50232-62142 GCA_013399475.1 Chauna torquata
TTTTTTTTTTTTTTTTTTTTTTTTTCCCACTCAGATACCAGAAGCTTTGGGTTATGTTCGTCAGGCTCTGCAACTACAAGGAGATGATGCCAACTCTCTTCATCTCCTTGCACTCTTGCTATCAGCCCAGAAACACTATCATGATGCTTTAAATATCATTGATATGGCCTTGAGTGAATATCCAGAAAATTTTATGTGAGTGAATGTTGTTTGCTTTCTGTTCTTTCTCTCATATTTATTTTTCTTAGATTCTTATATCATTCATTTTGAGAGAGGGTGGATTTGAAATTAGTGTATTTTTTATTTTATTTTTTTTTCAGCATTGTTTCCTTCTGCCAGTTAATGCAAGTCTGATTTTTATTAAACACTTGTTAAACAGTGATTAAGCATGTTTTTTTGGAAGGGAGGCTAGTGCTGGATAGCTGATCTTATTTTTGTCTTTTTGTACATACTGCTTGTTTAGATAGTTTCTCCCTGTTACATGCTTTAGAGTATTTTTCTGTCTTCTGTTTTTATGCAAGATTCTAAGGATAAACAGGACTTTGCTATTGGCTAGGACAGATTTATCCTATCCTACAGAAAACTCTGTACATGTTTTCTGGAATCTGTTCTCTAAAATACATCATAACAGAGAATCTCTTCTTTTGCCTGGTCATCTGAAGTTGTCTGATGGATAACTAAACAAGTGAATGGGGAAGAAGCATGTTTGGTAGATTTTCTCTTGTTGCTTAAAGAAATGGTTCTTTGTGCTTATTCTTCATATTAAGTATATCTTAAAATATATGGATTTTGTACATTTGTAAGTTTGCTTCAGTTTCTTATGAAAGTCTAATCACACACCTCTGGGTGAAATATCGGCCAGTTTAGGGACAGCTCCACTAACTTCAGGGAGAGCAGCAATGTTCTGTTCCAATGAGGTTTTCCCAACAGTCACGAATGTCATAATCTGTAGTATTACAAACATCCTGTTCCTTGACATTGCATGCCTCCTTTTTGCTGTCTATATAAAGCACTATTGCCTTTTTCCTCATAAATTTGACCAGGAACTCTATTGGTATCACCTCTCAGAACTTCTGCGGCTCACACAGTTCTGTGTAACTGCCTTTTGTTCCTTCTGCTGTTTTACGTTATCTAGTTTATTAACACGTGTGTAAATTGTCTGCGTTCTTGTTAGTTCTGAAATCATGAAGCATGTGTGGAAGCACCTATCTTCTTCTCCCAAACCTGTCTGTGCTTTCTTCAGGTCTCTGAGGGATCTCTGTCAGAAAATCCTGGTTTAAGAGGCAATTGAAGTATCAGCTATCTAATTTTATACCCGACTATTGTTAAAAACACATATGATAAAAGCACTGTGGTCTGTCATCTTCTTTCTGTTCTTGGTTCATCATCTGCCAAGTAGTGGCAACGTAAATGACAAAGAACAAGCTGCTATATCTCTCGGAATAATTAATGGTCTAGAAGAAGTATTTCTGAAACTGCAGCTCTCTCTGTTTTAATATGAAAGCAAAGGATCATTCAGTAAAATGTTTAAAATTACTCTTATGAGCATTCAGAAGGTATTTATGGGATTTTCAAGTATGGTTCGTGTCCTTTCCGTACTTGTTTATAACTACATTTTGTGGTTAAACATGTTGCCTGAGTTGTTGTTTTGATCTTTCTAAAGTTCTGATATTTCTATGAATGTATGTATGTATATTAATAATATGGGCCATAGTGGTGGTTCTAAATTGTTAGTTCTGTTGTATAGTGCAAACACCATGGTGATACAGTGTACAATATTAAAACCTGCTGCTGCAGATGAGGGAATTTGAGAGGAATATCTTGGCAGTAGGAATTTCCATCAGACGTACAACTGCTGAAGAATTCAAAGTATATCTCTAGGCAGTCTTTTAGAATCTTCTCTTTAGTGCTGTCAGGTTGATTCTGGTTCCAAAGGGGTCAAGGTTATGACTGAGATTCCTTGTGTGCTCTCTGCGATTGATGCTGACAGCCAGCCAGATGCATCTGGTCAATAAGATAAATTTGGATTGACTCCTTCATGTAACTGGATTATTTTTGCAAGGATTTATCAGCAAAACCTCAAGTTTACAATCTGTTCTTGCGCACTGTGTCTGGTGCTCTTGAAATAGTTGTCAACATGTATGTGTGTGCATGTAAAATATAAAACTCAAGTGCTTAGCGTATTGTTGATTCTATTTTCTTATACTGCAGCTTCTGTAAACAGTACAATCCCACGGTGCTTCCTAGCAGGCTGGGAAGAGATCCTCTTGTGCTCCTTTAAGACTTCCTAATTTTTGGGTAGACTGAAACATTTATTTGCCTTTGGTATTTTATTGGCTTTTGTAAACATTTCAAATATCATTATGTTTTGTCTTTTATCTTTCAGTTATGTCTGCAATTTCAGTAAGCTAAATAGTACAAGGCTTTTCTTGGTATTCTCTGTATCTGTCAGAATCTATTACCTCAGTTTTATGCAAAATTATACTTGGTAGCTTTGCTACCAAAATCTCTGTAATACATCTCTGTGTAATAAATCTGTGTACTTGTGTAAAGTAAAACATAGGGCTTGTGACTTAGGTTGCCTCTTATTTCTTTTATTGTTATCCACATACCTCTGCATGCTGTAATTGCATTGTTGCACTGAGTGATGTCCTGCCCTATTCACAGCTGTTATGTTATTTCTGTTTTGCTTTTCTTGGTGAAAAGAATCTAAGTTTTTAGATGTTTATTAACACTATATCTTTGTAAAATGCCAGAGGTTGCAAGGAAGTCATAGAACATACTGTGAGTCATACTGGGAAATGGATACTTTAAAGCACTCTTCTGTTGTAGTCAATTAGTAAATATGTTACCTGTCAGTTTTTAACCTTTTAAAATCTGATACATTCCTAGAATTGTTTCATGTTCAATATTTGAAGTGTACTGTAAGGATACCATCACATATTAAATTATTAACTTTCCTGTGCTATAAAGCTAGAAAATTGCTAAACAAATACAGTTGATCAGATAATGATTTTGCCCGTGCATCTCTAGGTCAGTAAATAGAAAGAAATTTCTCAAGGCCAAAGACTTCTGACCCATCATAATGTAACGGAGTGGAAGAAATGAACAAATGTCACACTGTGTTGTTAATGGCAAGATAATAGCTTTATTTTTCAACGGAGAGTTGATTGTTCTTCCTTTGCCCGTTATATTGTCAGCATAAACATGCAATCTGCTCTGAGACCTTAAGGAGTAAGGGGACAAACTACTGGGAAAAATGTAATAAACCTGTAAAAATGAAATAATGTTTTCCAGAAATAATCAAAATGCAAGATATTTGCTGAATGTTTCTAGCACTGTCCATTCAAACAAGTAAGTTTACTGTGAATAAGACTGAATACCTTGCTCTAGTGAGATGGATAGGAGTAAGGTGTCAGCACCAAAAAATCCAAATAGTTAATCTCAGTCAGGTCCTATGGCATTTGAATTCATGGAAAGTTACACTGTTTTTCCCATATTTTGTTAGACAACTTGTCCCTGTAGTAGATATGAGGAGTTCAGTTCCTCTTCATCTGGACAGGATTTAAACCCACAGATGATGCAGCTCAAAGTCCTAGCCCTCAAACTATATGGTAGACTGGGTAAGATGATCCTCTTGGAAAAAAAAAAAAAAAAAAAGAACCAGGGACATGCTGCCCGGAAGGCAAGGAGGGTAGGCAGAAAGGAGCCACAGCATATCCTAAACTACTAGAATAGTTAACTGTAAGGGAGCAGATGTGTGTTTGAGTTCTTTGTTGCGTGGATTTGCCTTGAATTTTATTTATTTTAATCCAATGATTGCCTCCTCTGAGTGTATAAGCGGTCCCAGAGGTGTGCATTACAGTCTGAAGGCGTCTTCAAGATGATGCAAGGTAGTGGTTGTTGTGTTGCATTGATATCTTGGGCTACTTTTCTTCCCTCAGTTTATTACCACCATCAGCAGCTATAAAGCTGTGCTTGTGGTAAGTGCATCTTTGCAGTATATAATTCTCAGAGTTCCTTTCATTATCAAGACCTAAGATATATGTACTATACTCAGTTATTTCAAGGTGGTGCCCAGATATGCAGGATTCCAGTCAGAAATTGGCTATGGTCATATTTTATGGCTAACATACTGAGTTAAACTGTCTCATACACTGTTGACAGCTGACAGAGAAAAGCCAAAATGCTTTGGACACTCAGTGTTGGTGATAAGCGTATTGATTAAGTAGAAAAGTGGAGAATATTTCTTGGGAAGAGAGCATTTTGAAAGTAAATCCAGTCCTTCAGTTGTTAGGAGCTTTCTGCCCTTTTATAGACTTTTGAAAACTTTTCTCATGAAGCTTTGTATTGTCTGGTTTTTGAACAAGTATCAATGTTCAGATCACTGTATTTTTTGTTTAATGCTGTTGGGGATCGGGAAAAGACTGAGAAACAAGCAAGCATTGATTCGTATTGCTTGTATATCTCGTGCAATATATGTAACAGTTGCATGTGCTACGTTGAGGAGCCTTATTTACAAACTCTTTTCCGTAACTCTTTCCTGTCTTTTTATCTGTTTGTTGTGAGGAGCCTATATCTTAGTGGTCTTTTGAATAGTGTAAAATCTTGAAATAATGCTTTTGTCTGTCCTATTTCATGGTTAGCCAAAAGTAGATTTTCAATCAAGGTTAGGTTTCTTAATGAAATATTTGTGATATTTTCTTAGTAATAGCTTTTTGGGGTTCCCTGTCATTATTTCAAGTGTTGGGGCAGTTAAAGACAAGTATAGTGCCTGAAATAAGTGTAACTAGGTGAAATAATGAATATTAATTGCTAATTTTATGCCGAAAATTGAGAACTGCCATTGATAACAGCTAACAAGCTTTTGAAGTAGGAGAAGTAGGGTACAGCAGATGGATTATTTGAGGAGTGTAAGCATGTTATTTTAATGTTAAGTACACTCGGAAAGGAAAGACTTGGTAACAGGTTTGAAGACAACTGAAGACTAAGTTCACAGTTGAAACATTTACATTTGTTGAAGTGTGATGGCAATTTTTTTTCTTCCAAGAATCTTTCATAGAAGCATCAGCCCAATGTATCACTCCACTGAAAACTATTAAATCCTTTCCTTCCTGACCCTCGAGGACTCCTTCTGAGCTACAGTAGATTTCCCAGAATCGCAGAGCCTTTTAACCTTCTTCTAAGATCACTAATTAACAAACAAATTTTTTATTGTCCAGGTAGGCATAACAGAAGAGCTTTTAGTACATGCAGTGTGTGGTGGTACATACATTGCTGTTTTGTGGGACAGCGGTGTGTTTATCAATTAGAGGGAATCATTCTGTTTTCCCAAGGTTGGGAATAGTTGCACTGTTATGTGTGATGTTGGATGAGCTTGCACTTTTTTTTCTTGATAAACAGAGCACTGGGAATTCTTTGAGAAAAGGGCAGTAATATATGACTAGACAAGAAGTAGTGATCTGCTGGCCTTGCTTAAGTCATGTCTTTGAAAAGGTTGGTATATACGTTCTTGTCAACTTCTGACAATATGCTTTTTCAAATCCGTTTCATTTTGATCTTGTCTATCTTGGGAGTAAATGAGTTTATTCTCGGGAATATTTATGTAAGTCTGGAGGTTTCTAGTTCTTACTCATTAATAGAATAGTTCTGTTGGAAGGGACCTTCAAAGATCATTTGGTCCAACTGCCTGACCACTTCAGAGCCAACCAAAAGTTCAAGCGTGTTAATGAGGGCGTTATCCAAACGCCTGTTAAACACAGACAGGCATGGGGCATCGACCACCTCTCTAGGAAGCCTGTGCCAGTGTCTGACCACCCTCACAGTAATGTCCAGTCTTCCTAATGTCCAGTCGGAACCTCCCCTGGCGCAGCTTTGTGCCGTTCCCGCGCATCCTGCCATCGGTTACTGGGGAGCAGAGACCAGAACCTCCCTCTGCTCCCCTCCTCAGGAAGTCACGGAGAGCAACGAGGTCACCTCTGAGCCTCCTCTTCTCCAGACTAGACAACCCCAGTGTCCTCAGCCTCTCCTTATAGGACACGTATTCCAGCCCCTTTACCAGCTTTGTTGCCCTCCCCGGATGCTTCTGAGGACCTTAACACCCTTTTTATATTGTGGAGCCCAGAACTGCACACAGTGTTCAAGGTGGGGCCGCTCCAATGCCAAGTATAGCGGGGGAATCACCTCTTTTACTGAAAGACAGTGTCAGTTGCTTGTGATTTTTCTTTTCAGGCTGGGCTTGTCTTTTTTTTTTTTCTTTTTTTTTTAACATTTGTTGTTATGATGTGCTTTTACAGAATGGTCCATTAAACAAGACATTGTTGAGAGGTAGATATTACTTTATATAACAAATTGGTCATTGGCCTCAGGGTATTATCCCTGACTGTTATGTTTGCTAGGCATGGCTAGGCTGTAGATAGTTCTCTGGAACTTGATTGAAGGAGTCCCAGATTGGGCCATGAACATGCTGCCGCAGGATGTTCAAGGCAAGAAAGCAAAAAGTTTTCAAGTATAATTCATTCTGGCTTCAGTCAGAAACTATCTTCATTATAGTTTACAGATTTACATTTTCTTAAGGACATTGAGTTCATAAGATGGAATATACCACGTATAAACTCTACCAAAGTCAATCAGGACTGACTACTGCTTTTATCTGCAAAGAAACAGTGCTACTGCTCTGTGAACAAATATATGGGGAATCATATTTCAAAGGGTGTAGTGGAGGCCATCCAATATTCAAGAAACATACCTATTCATGGCTTCCAGAAAATTTTTTTATTTTGGGATTTGAGGGCTGTTTTTGTTGCATCTTTTACTTGTTTGAGAGTCAGGCTTCAAACAGCCATCCGAACTTCCTGTTTTTATTTCATCTGTGTTCCTATGTATATGGGCCTCCCACTACTGGGGATTTGTGCAACCAAAGTTGGAGGAGATTACCCTTCTGCTTTATTTTGGCACTACAGAAATCTGTCACTTTTCCTGAATCTTTTGGATCAGGTTGCACATCTTCTGGTATGATTGGTGATTGAGAAATGGTTTAGGAGATATATATATATGTGTGTGTGTGTGTGTGTGCGCATGTATTTTAAGTTGCATAATTTTCTGGAGTTTTAACAAGGACTAGACTTAGTTTCTTGACCTCCTGTTGCCATTGTTGGTGATCTAGTGATGCAGTCCATCAGATTTCCTGGAGGAACTGGATTGATAGAAGCAGCTGAAAAAATGATCGAAATAGACATTGCTGATAGTTGTATTTGGTAACCTCATTACTTTTTTTGTTAGCTTGCAAATGTGACTTGGATAATTGAGACTAATTCTCAGTTGTTGACACTTTGAACAAAAATGAGGAGCAGATGTGATTAATTGGGGAAGAAGAAACTAGCTTCAGGAGAAGGAGAGAAAAGTTGATTGGGTAGCATATCACAGAAGTTCAAAAGAAATCACCGGGAAATAAGATTAATTTGTTCAGTTTATATTTATGTCTTTTCTGATAAGAAAACTTTCCTGAAAACTCAAAGTGAAGTATACCGACTCTGTGCAAGGATATACTTTTCAGTTGCAGGAGACACCTCTCTTGATTTCTTTACTTACTTCAGTTATTACCATGACAGAAAGGAGAAGTCTAAGATCACTTAATGTAAATCCTTTATTAACATGTACTTATTTCATATTCTATCTAGTTTCATGTTGGCATTCTCCCTGTCAGTTAAATTTTTGCAATTATGTCATCTTTTGTTTTGATGATCATGTAGTTATTTCAGAATTGACTAATATGAAGCTGCAGGGTTTATACAGCAAGAATTGAAGGGACATCTGTCAAACCCAGATATATTAATAGAATTTAAAGCCAAGAGGATCAATTTTTAAATGACCTGGACTCCTGTATATCAAAAGCTGCTAAATTTGCTTTGGTTTTCTAATAATATAGGCTTAGCTAAAGCATACCTTCCAGAGGACATCTGATCTTGATACCAACACATGAGAAGCTGGAGATGCCACTGCAGCATGTGGTAGTTTGTTTTGCTTTATTTCCATTTTGCACTCTTCACTAAGACTGGATTTTTTTTTTAATTTGAATTGATCCTTTATTTTTTTCCAGCCATTGTTTTTTGCATGTTGTTCTTTACCAAGCACTGTGTAATACTAATGCCTTCATAATCTGGTGGTAGCTACTGTAATCAGGTCACCTCTAAATGTCCTTTCTGATGAGAATGTCACTGTACTTCCTGACAGTAGGGCACCTTCTGTCACCTTTCAGTTATGTGATGCACTTACGTACTGCAGCCAGTGTTTTAATCATATGTAAACAGGAACTGCACAAAATGCTTCAGTATTGCTTATCAGTGCTTTCTACAGAGAATCATCTGCATCTTGGCTGTTGGAAAGAATTGCGTTAATTATTTTGAGTATAATTGCTTCATTGGGAGTTTATATTCAATTATCTGTTTGCTAGCATTCTTATTTGCTTCTTGGTCAGTTATTTCTATGATGCATTTTCACTTTAGAGGCTGTATTTATTCCTGCAAATATATGCTCTTTTTAAAAAGAAATCTAGCTTGAGAGCTATTAAGCTGTGCTACTGAACCAATTGTTTGGAAAGTTTCCTACTGTGTTATAAGGATCTTTGCTTTAGGAGAGTATATTACACATAAATTAGAGTCCCATTGTATACAAGTGGAGTTCCTGACTGAAGGGTCTTAAGGCATTACCTCCTCCTTTTAAAAGAAGCTACAAACTTGCAGACTGTAAACTGTTGTCAAATTCTGGATTGTGAATTAACACTGGAAATCAGGATTTTCTTTTAACGTTTTTCTTCTAAACCGTTTATTCGTGAGTAATTACAAGGCTGTCAGAAGAACACTGGCTGATAGCAATTTCAGTTTCTCTTGGTATATGTTAAGGTTTGGTTTATTTATTGATACCTATAATTACCATTGGAAGCCTTTTTAATATATCTAATTGTTGAGTGCAAGAAGTGACTTGCTAAAACTTTATTTAGGAAAGGTGAATAGATTTATATCTCTCATAAATATTGTATAATATGTGTTCAAAGTAAATTTTATACATCCTGTGTATGGATTTCCCACCTTAATTACTCTGTGACATGTCAGCTAATCTGATTTAATGTATACAATCAGTTGACACTGATGGCTTTGTTACAGAAATGAGATTTAACTGTGTGAAGTATGCATGTAAACGTAAGTTTACATCAACAGTTATCTTTTTGATTAAGTTCAGATTATGTGATTAAAAAGCCTATTTATATCAACAAAAACCTGTTCATTTTCAGACTGATGTCATTCTGTAGTGATCTGCATCACCCTTTCTGTGATTTTATTATTATTTATTTATTTTATTCAGGATCATAGTAAGTCTAAGATTTCAAAAGTCATAGACTTGGTGAGGTGTTTTTGTGTTGTTGTTGTTGTTGTTTGTTTGTTTTTAATGTAGTGTCTCAGTTTAAAAACAGAACACCTTCTCTTGAATTTTCCTAGCATTCCGGGATTTGAAGTTGCGGGATATGTCAAATGGGCACTTAAATATAAAACCAAAATGAAATATTATATATGTGTACACAGAACTGATATTTGTCATCTTTTATGCTCTAATAAGTAACAGGCTATCAGTGTTAATTATGAAGTTTATTCTTATATTTAAGCTATTGTAGAAATTAACGTGGTTGTCAGTGAGATGAAGCTGTTGTTTGACGCTTTCTGCATGACTTTGTTGGTTGTTATCATTTTTATGGGACTGCCAGTATTTTAATTACTTTCCTACCACCTCTTAATGAGTGATTATGATGTAAAAATACTGTTAGCTTGTTAGAAATGCAAACTATTCTACTACTTTAAAAGGTTCTATTACAGCATATAAAGTTTACTCAGTTTATGTAAAACATGACACAAAGGTAGTTGCGTTTTTAGTCTTGCATTGTAAACAAGTGGATTTGATGCATCCTTTAAAATTTTAGCTTCTTCAGGTGGGTTAGCTGTTCACTGTTGTCTGTGTTGTGCTAAGTATGCGTAGCCTGACCTCACTGCATACAGAAGAGTCCTTAAAGGGTTCTCAGCATGTCTTTTGGTGTGTTATGCTATGTGACTAATATTTTTTAAAGCACTTACCTTCTGTGATGGGCACAGCTCTTCCTTAAGCTCCTCAAGCACTGAATGGCATAAATAATTTATATAATAAGAGAATAATGATGAAGTTACTTCCAATCCTAATGGAAAATAGAGCAGTCTGTTCATTTCTGGTCAGGATGTGGGGATATAGACACTTTAGAAGAAGAAGTCTAGTGGAATTAAAACTTTGCAGTAGAAAGTTTCTTCGTCTGAGGGGCTTCGGGGAGATTCCTGAGTACTGCTATGTTGAGTGATACTGCTCGAGTAGGCAGATCAGGTGAAAGAATGATCGCATGTTGTACTGCCAAGATTTGAAGAAAGAAATGTGGAATGAAAGGCAGGTCTCTTCCATACGGTAGTGTGTGGAATATAGATTTCCAGCTATGGCTCATCCAAGCTGTTGTGCTGATATGGTGCACAGCAACATGTAAAAATTGATTGCTTGATACCAAAAGCAAAGCAGCTGGTTTGGAAATGACAGCTGAGGTAAGTAATACCTGTTCACTGAAAGAACTAAGGCTTCTCTATGCTAGTAATGTTACTTGTCACATAGCAGAGTTCACTATAAATTTTTGGTTCATTCTAGAGAATAGAAATATCCTAATTGACTTAAGCTGGTATTTGACACATTGACTTCTCTTCATTGTCTGACATCTGAGTGTTTTATTTCAAAAAGTGAAACAGACCAGCTGAGAAGAAGAGGCATAGTTAATAGGGCAGTTTTGTTTTGCAGATTCACACATTCTTGACTGTGCTTCAAATGACACTGGTTGGTTGGCAGAGAAAGCTTCAGATAGTATTTTAAAAGATTAGCTTATATTGATTAGGAAATATAGCATTAGCAAGAACCTTAGAAGTCACAAGGTTTTATTATTCATTATTTCTAATTTCATTATTATCCTGTTCTATAATGCTTTTCCTGAAGTCATCACTTGTATTTTAAGAACAGTTAGTTTATTTGCTCCATGTCTTCTGCAATCTACCCAAAACAAACTGAGGAAGAAGTCTGTTCTACAATTTCATTTATAATGTGAAGAGACCTGATTTTCATCCTTAATGTTTTAATAGTCTGTATGGCCTTTACAGGACAATGGTTCCACAAAAACTGGTACCTAGAGATAAATTGTTCTTTTCCCTTCATGGTGCTTGTCCCATCTGTATTTGTAGATAGAAATTGTATTTCTTTTTGGCTTTTGTTTTGGTAGGCTGACTAAATTAAGTACTTTTCATACTCTGCAGTCTCCAGTCAGCTGATCACCCTCACAGTCTTTCGATGCAGCTGCTCCAATTCGAAATTTCTCATGTTGCATAACTGCTATAGTGAGAATTATGTACAGCATTCCAGATGTGTTCTCACTAGGGTATTGTACAATGGCAGTTTCCTTCTCTTTCTGCTTCAACTAGTGCATTCCAGAATTTCATCTGCCCTCTCTGACAGCTGTCTCACCTTGACGAACCTGGCTGTTAGGCAGTTCTGGTTTGGAATAACTGTTGCTCAGATTGTTTGGTACAATCTCTCTTTATTAAACTTTTACTATGACACATTTTTCTGTAAGAATATTATATAATTCAACTTCATTTTATTTTGGATGGTATTTTAATATATTTTTTATGTATGTTATTAAAACAGTAGGTATTGGTCTGTGTCTTCTCTCTTGAAAGAACCCTGGCAATATAGTTGCTGTTCTCCAGTCATTACGGATGTGATATATTTTTTAACATTCTTACTGCCAGCAATCTTCTATGTGACTGTTTCCACAATTCTGAGAAAGGGACTATTTTTGACTGC
>VXAL01016818.1:704-26101 GCA_013399475.1 Chauna torquata
CCCATTCAAATTAATCTTCCAGGAAGAGCAATCCTTATTTTCAAAATGGGTGCAGTGTATAAAAAAACAAAACAAAACAAAACAAACATGAGTAAGTATACATATATGCATAACATAGTAACTTTTGTGACAAAAAAAAAGATTGAAGTAAGGAGAAGTACCGTCTTAACACTGATGCAGACAGACTCTGAAGGCACTGGATACTTCAGATGTTACTTTTACTTTAGATAAAAAGACTTTTTCTTTGCTCTATTATTCTATTCTGATGGCTTTTTGTGAAAGCTCTTAAAAGCACCCCTGTAGTTTCCCCCATGTCATTGGATGTACAGGTCACAAGAAAGAAGTGGGCCTGGAGAGCTCACCGAATTCAACACAATTTTAGTAACTGTAACTTTATCCCATAAATCAGAAGGCATTTCAAGCAATGAAAAACCACAGTCCAGAAAACACTACCGTAATATTTGAAATGTATCAAGGGTGGCAACTAGTGCATATGAGACTGAGAGGGATGTCTCACGTTATATCCTTGCCATTTTGCTAGGCCAGCCTTCCTGTGGTTTATCTTTCCTGATATCTTTTGATTCTCATCTATTACATCCATCCTCACTTATATTCATTTCTGTACTAAACTTCTTGTTGTTGTTAAGTATCAAAAAAAAACATCATGGCAGGTTGTTCTCAGTAAGAAGCCGCCATCTTTAGAACCGGTTTTCATAGATCTGAATCATAGCCACACCTTATTATACAACCCAGAGCCACAAACAGTACTTAGTGCTTCAGACCATTTCTCGTGCTTTATCCATTTTTACAAATTATTATTTTACGATACTGAACATCCCTCTAGGCTATTACTCTTAATTCCTTCTGTTTGCCTCTTTGAAGGTCTTTAAATGTCCCTTTATTTCCAGCAATTATTTTTAGACATCTATCAATCCTGGTGCAGAGCTCTTCAGCTGGAATGCAGTGTATTCAGGCTATTGTGCATCATGGAAAACAAGTGTCTTTTTGTTTGTTTGTTTTTTAAATGGACTTCTTGAGCAATTTTCCCAACCACTTCAGTTAAGCCCTACTAGGCTTGCAGCATATTGTTACAAGTCACATAACGTCAAATGTGTTTAAAATAATTTCTGCAAAATGCCTCCAGCAAGTGAAATGAGATGGCTGCCACGTTCATTTAACCAGCCTTCACTTTCCAATCTTTAAGGAATGAGACATATCCAAATGTTTCTGCCTACCTACATAATCCATAAGATAAGTCACGCATTAATTTACTGAGTTAAGTCTGCAGTAGGGCACAGACCTGAAACCAGAAACCATAGAGTTGCCAGCTTGATAGGTCAGACATCAACAGGAAATAAACTTGGTCATAACTTAGAAAACAAAAAGGTGAGAAATAGGTAGTACAATTGACACAAAACACATTACAGTCAGTGGAAAAAAATGCCATAGGTGTCAATGATTCAGGCTCAACTATTATTTCCCTGATGTAATATATGCTGAATTCTGTACCCTACTAGAAATTAGAGACTTCAGTAACCAACAGAAAAAGGAAAAAAAAAAAANAAAAAAAAAAAAAAAAAAAAAAAAAAAAAAAGCCTTTTCCCCTAGTTTTTTTTTTTTTTTTTTTAAAATAAATAGCCACCAACTTTGCTGTTTGTCCAGGAAAGGATCTTCTCCTGATAGAAATCTAAAATTGACTTTGATCACTTTAAACATATATATGAGTGTACTTTTGTTAGAACGTGACTCTAAGATATTTCCAGGAATTTGACAGTTTTCCATGAAAACAGCTAATTACCCATAACTAACTATATCATGAATTCACTCCAGGGAAGATATATCAGTAAAGAAATACATTACTATGTCACCTACCATTCACTTATGTTTATTGTAAAATAAATTACAAAGCTGTGGCAAGCAGTAGCTTGAAATTGAATATTTTTTTCATGTAATGCATATACAATTTTATATTCTCAATAACTATGCCCAGGTATTTGCCTCTTTCATAAAATGACGACACGCAAAACCTAACTGTAAAAATAACCAGTGGTGATTACTGTCAGTTCAAAAATCACACACACAAAAGGTGAATCAACAGAAAACATGGCATTAGTGACACAGAAAACGTCTTAAAACACCACCAAAACACATCCTCATTGGGACTATACACAAAAAGTTCTTTAATTATTCATAGATCAAATAAACAATAATTACACACTAAATAAACAAAAATACATATCATTTCCATGTTTTCTTTTGATTTTTCTATTTGTAACTATCTCCACTGGCAGCAAAAAAGAAGATCCTTAAAAGGGGCTTTTTTAAAAGGAAAATCCTTAAAAGATAGATCCAAGACGCTTATATGAACATTAGTGATGTTTCAGCAAAAAAACCTTTCAATGAATGGGTTTGATTTATAGCTGGAATGAAGATGCGATAAGAAGTGAGGTTATGCATAGAATGCAAAGCCTTTCTTGTGGAACTTCAGAAAAGAAATACAACAATACAATTTTAATACAGTAAGAAGGAATCAGGAATCATACATGCAAACACACGCACAAAGATTTCTATCAGGCTGTGCAGTGGAACTATTGATTGGAAGCAGCATGACAGCAGAACCTGATGAATAATTTTAAGATACATGCCATAAAGTTTGAAGAACTATGGAAAAAAAATGTAAACAATATAAAATCTTTGTTGAGCAGATGCCATCTGCGTACAGAGCTATGACAGATTCTTACTGACACTGATTCCACGGGTTCATTTTTGCACAAAATAATTTTGCAAGTATTGGTGTTCTTGACACCAAAAAAAAAAAATGAGGTTACAAAGTTTAATGGGACAAATACCTGGGGGAAAGAGAAAGATAACAAAAAGATGAAGTTGAGCAAAATTGTTTAAACTTTGATTAACCGCTAAGACAATTATAATGTCAAATGCTACATAGACAGATACCAAAAAGCAGCAAGAGAAAATGGATGGTGGAAATAATTACAGAAGAATTCACTGCAAGTTGGACTGATGAACACATATACTCAGTTAGAAGCATAGAAGTCAATAAAAGGGGAGGAAAAAAAAAAAGAAAAAGAAAGAAAGAATTGCTGATGAGCAAAACCGGGGAACTGCCAATTAAAAATAAAAATTCCTTGACAGTGAAAAGAAATTTGGTATAGAGTTTGAGTAAAGAAAGAACATTTAGCAGACAATAATCAAGTATTGTCCCATAGCCTGGAATTGACAGTCACAGCTAAATATTACACAACATACTGAGAAGGGCACTATATAAGAGGAGTAAGCTTCTGCTTTAATGGAGAGAGATGAGCCTACTGGAAGACTTGCAGAAGCTCTCATCTCATATCCAGAGCTCACACACTACCAGCAGGATTAAGGCTTAAACATTGCAGAGTTTGAGATGTTTTGCACCGTTTTCTGTTGCTGAAATACTGGATTTGGGGGCTTTGAATTTACTAAAACTACACCACCCACATCAGTGGTCTAGATTTCTTGCACCATGATCAAGATTAACTCTATGATATAATATGATTAGTCAATGAGTGCTTACAAATGCACTGGAGATACCTCTGGAGTGGAACGCAACAGCTGCTTAACAACTCACAGCAAAATTGCACAGCATCTGAGGACAAAAGCTGAAAAGAACTAATTCAGCCTGCATCTGTAGGAAGAGTTTAGCTAGGATGGTCATTTGTATCCATGTTGAAATCTGGAATGATATCTTACTCTTACAGAATTTCATCATTAAATCATATCAAAAGTGAATTTAATTAGAACATTTTCATTACTGACTTCAATTGCCAAAGTGTGCTTTTATTTTCTTGCAAGCATTGTATCTGCAGTAACATGTAACATCATTCATTCTGCACGACAATACTAGCATATTCATAATGCTTTTTTCATTTATTCCTATAATTTACCTAGCCTCATACTATATAAGCCAATAAAACTGATGCTGCTAGCAGCTAAACTTAGAGAGGAAAAGGTGGAATTGCCACTCTGAACAGAAATTGTACATGTTATTTGGTCTGAATCTTAACCATATCCTAAGAGTTGTCCTCATTGATTCCAGATACAAAGTGCATACCTAAACCCCAGCCCTCATTCCAAACTACTTTTGTTACTTTTTTTCTGCAGAGACTTGATTGGTTTAAAAAATCATTAAATGCTGTCCCAAAGGGTTGCTCCCAACTCCTTATGTGGGAGTGGAGTTCTGTGAGCCACAAAATCAGCAAAGAAGGTTGTACAATATGAAAATAATACATTTATCAATACACATAAATTGTTCAAGGGTTATTTATAGAGATATATTTGGCATGGACTTACCTGTAGGGGATCCCTCCATGACGTGACCAACATAGGGTCCTTCTTTGAACATCGGCCTGTTATCATTTTGATCAATAACAGAAATATCTAGGCGGACTGGCCCATCAATGACTTTCCCACTTAAATCCGTGACCTCAACTTCCAGCTGCATGAGAAAACAAACAAACAAACAGAGGGGAGTAAGTTATTAGTTCATTATCACAGTGAAAAAAGAGTAAGAAAAAAATAGCTCCTATCAGTGCTGTGGTAACCAGATCCTGCCAGGGATGCCCCCTGCAGCCCATTCTTTTGGACTGCGGTCAGAGTAGATTTTAAATCTAAGCAAAAGAGAAAGACAGATGTACATTCACATCAAGATACCCTTTGGTAGCTTGAAAATACCATATTCCCTGAAGAATGAAATGACTAGAGTACATGAAAAAATGACCCCCCTAAATTTGATACTACTCATGGGAAGATCTGCTTAGAATTTGTTACTTTACTCTTTTCAAGTACACTTAAAGCATACACGTACGGAGCTATCACAGTATAATTGACATATCTTCTAATGCTCTGTTAGGAGCTTTTTTTTTTGTTATTTACCATTATTTTTTATTTTTTTAGAGTGCTTTAGACATTAAATACATTTTCTCAATGATGAATTATGAAGTATTATGTTAGATATTTTTGAGAGCTTTTTTTTTTAAATAAAGTATAGAAGGACAAAACAACATATGCAGTTTTATATAAACAGGTATATATACACACACATGCACCCTCACATCCCAGTGTATGAAAACATCTGCTGAGCAAAAAGCCACATACAGCTGTACATTTGTCTGGGTTTCCTTTACTTCCAAAAACTGGCTAGCAAGATCAGATCATATATACCTCAATCCTTCAATCCACTTTTAATGGAAAAATCACAACGAGTTACTAAAACTTAATCATTAGGGCAAACCATACCAAAATTTCTTATATATGATAACAGAAAAGGTCAATTCAGATTGCAGCTGCTTTCTGTATTTGCAATTCTCTCCTCACCATGACATCAGTAAAAACAGTAATAAATGTATCAGAGCAACAGCTATCATTTTCGCCTACTCTACCTATCCCTAGACTTAACTCTTTAATGGAGTTAAACCAGCCAGAAAATGAACCTGGGCACAGATGTCAACATCACCCTCTTCTGGTCTTTCCCTGAAGAACTGGTAGCAGCAGAGGCTGGAAGTCTCTGAGCATTTTGTTTATTCTTTTAATTTATTCTTCATTGCCATGTCTTATACTTGTAAGTTATTTATAAGGTAATGATAAATCCTACTGGGAAAGAATTAGGTCAGAATTCTAATTCCTTATTAAAATGGATGGTTATTATCACATCTCTGTGTCTTTTATTATGCTTATAAATACATCCCACTTTCATAGTTAAACTTGCAGGGTATGAGTAGGAATACTGATGTTTTAAGTAAACCACCTAATCATACCCACTATTTGTAGTGTCACTGGCCATTTTAGCATCTACTCACTATGCTCATCCTCACTTCTCTAGAAATTGTTCTTGCAAGCCTTTCCCAAATATTATTTTTTACTAGATATATAGCTTAACAGCTTAAAAGCCAACCAATGCTCTGACATGAAGACAACTGATTCATGTGGCATCGGTACAGCAGAAGCTTTATGGTGGCACATGCACCTTCACTTTCCAGGTCTTGCTTAACATTGGACTCTGAAGCCAATGTGGTAATCATAGGATTGCATATGATGTGAATAGGGACTGGGAAGAAAAATGTGGTGCTGCTATTGAACTACATTAAAATTAGATACAGTTTTAGATACAGTTAGAAACTGCTGACAAAAAGATTTATCTTAGTAAATGTTGACTCATCAAAACTATGTTAATTGCTTTGGGAGAACAGAAATACTTCTCTGTGAAATTCCAGCAAGTTCACTTTCAAATTCAAGATAACTTGCTCTTAGTCTCTCCCTCAATATTAAGTAGATATACCGCTCACTGGAAAGAACAAAGGCTTTCTCAGGTTTAAAATAACTCCTTCAGCTGCTTTCACAGAAATTGCAAGTGATCTAAAGCAAATGTTGACCTAACATCTGTTTGTTTGTTTCCCATGGACTTCCACAGGATAAGGAAGAGATTAGGAGATCCTTATTAATAACTGAAAAAGATTTATTTTATCATTGCAAAGTCTGTTGGGTCTGAGTCATACTAGCCCAAAAGATTCTGGTAACAGGTCCATGGGAACTGCTACGTGATCTCTGCTTCATTTTATTAGGATGACAGAGGACTTATTTTTATTACTCTCCCTACAATAATTTGTAGGTCCTAAGAATTATGTAGAGAATACTAAAAGCCTGCAGCACCTAATTATGACTGTCTGTGACCTGACCGGTTTGCAAAAGAGCCTTGTCTATATCTTAACTTGCCTGACAAAACAAACAACAACAAAAAACAACAACAACAAAAAAAAACCTCAAAAACAGCAACAAAATAACAAAGAAAAGAGCAACAAAAATATAAAAAACAAACATGCAAGGGAAAGAAGTATTTTAAGAAAGACAATATAGTCACAGAAAAGAGATTACTTTAAACAGGCTGTAAATAAAACCAGGTGGAAAATTAGATTGTCTAACTGAAGAGTGAGATTTCAGTCTTTCAATAAAGAAGAGGAAAAGCCTATCTAGTTTTAATGTAAAACTTGACTGATGTATAAAAGATATTGCACTCTTTCTTTTGATAGCAATAGACTCTAATTGAACATTCAGAAAGTATCTAAGTTCCTACCCGATTACAGCAACATAGCTCTAAGGACAAAAGGTAAGTATAGACAGATTTGGGCAAATTGACAAAAGAAAAAAAAAGAAAAAAAGAAAAGAAAATCTGCAGTGCTCTGTAGCTACTTATTATGTGAAAACCTGATAAGATTGACTATGCTTCTCATATTCCAACTTAAAAGTTATGGAATTACATTCATAATGATGAAGTTATGTTCATCATAATCTAATCAACCATATTTTCAGCGACACTGAAGGCTAAATCCCAGCTTCATTTCCGACTAAAGAATACATGCAAACTACAAAGGATAATCAAGGGTTTACGAGAACCTAACACCTCACAACACAAATCGCCATGATAGGATACAAAGCACACTTCCGCCATTGCTCTTATTGTAGCTGAGGAACACTGATAAAATTAAGAACACCAATTAAACAAGGAAAAGCAATGTAACACTGAAAACTGCAGGCAGTAATAGATTTCAGCCTGTTTGTCTAGACAAACCCTTCTTCAGTACTCTTCCCTTCTCAAAAGGGACTTTCCGACTTCCTGTGCGATTTCCCTCCTCATATCTGCAGTGAGGATCTTTCTCTTCACCTCAAATATAAGAATTTTATCAGAATTTTAGTAAGCTTATTCTTAGCTGTTCAAACCTGTTTTAAGTGCTCTCCTGTATTTTATATGGCTTTGATTCCTTTGCACTACTGTAGTCAGCAATAACCTTTATAGGAACAGCTAACCACTCTCATCCTTACCATTACTTAAAGCAGTTTCAAAGGTTTCTCTTCACAGAACAGTTGTTTCCATTCATTTACTGCTTTTGGTGAAATGATTCTGGACAGCCACATTCCTTCTCTGCATATGTCTGTTTTCACTTTGCAGCCAGCCAGCCAATGGCCCACACCAAATCACATCATAAATTTAAAGTTTTTCATAAAGTAAAGCTGGAATATCTTTTAGTGCTCAATTATCTTCAAAGTCTAATGTAGGTTCTTTAGTCATTAACTACTTTCTAATTTTAATTTCCAATTTGTTTCTGACAAGAGTGCTCCTCACAGATTTCTTCCAGTTGGTTCAACAGATGGTTTTTCTACACATTCCTTGCATCCAGCTTCACTCAGAAAAAAAAAAAAAAAAAATTGTGTGAAGACACCAGCTTTCCAGCGTCACACTGTCCCTGTGGCGAGGAGCACACAAGTGCACGGGGTGCCTGTGTCCAGTTGCTGGCAGCAGGGCCTCTGAGGAGAGGCCGGGGCTGCCCCACGCCGGCTCCAGCTGGTTCCACAGCAGCCCCACCGCAGGGCGTGGCTGGGCCCCTCAGCGACGCCGCTGGCGCCTCAGGGAGAGCGTGTTTAATAAAGTGCAAAAAAAAAAAAAAGTTGCCCAGGTGTTTTGTCTTTATCTCAGCCAGAGTTTTTCATCTTCCCCATCCCGCTGAGGAGGGGAATTGAGAGCACAGCTGGGTGGGCCTCTGGCAGCCATCGAAGGGCAGCACACCACAGCAGGAAAAGTAGACAAGAGAAATGTGACGCAGAAAGAGGAAGGGTGCATTGTCATTCAGTTGGGGCACACCCAAAAATCTGAAAGGATCATTGTGTCATCACGAAAGACTGCTATACCACCGCTTGCCCCAGTCTCAATTATTTTGAGATATCTATTTATACAGACCACTGCTGGCTTTATTTATTCCTCTCTTGGTTAGAATTACCACTGAGAATACCTGTAAGGTTAGTTTATCATCAGTTCCTAAGTGTGGACTGACTGTAGAGAAAGCCTGACAGACTTAGGGATCTTTCAGGCAGGCAATTTCCTGGTAAGGAAACACAGTTCGCTGTCTCTAGGTCATAAAAGGTAGCAAAGAAATTCTCTTTACATTGAAAAGTTGCACTAAATTTTTTTTTTGCAATTACCTAGAACAACTCAGAGAAGACAACAATTTAGACACAAATAAATTGCAGTTAAATTTTCCTGCTATTAAGAATATGAATAAAATATTAGCTGATTATTATATAGGACAAGGAGAGACAGAGAAAGAAGATATAAAACAAAATGCAGTGCTTCTAATAGGTATGGATAATTTTATCTCAATCTACTTGATAACATGGTAGTGATTACCACAGCAAGGTTGTACAGATGATTACAAGAAAGATGGCACAGTTTTCTGCAGTGGAAAATTTTGGTCTCATATTCAGAGTTAGATCCTAGATATGAATTAGCCAGTCCTAGCATAAAAAGATACACCTGGCCTATTATACAAAAATGTTTAAGTTCTTCTCTGGGAAAATACAGATTTCATTTCATAACTTTCATGTTTGTCAACATGACTCTCTATAAAGCCTTTAAAGAACTCCAGGACTGTATATTTCGCTAAGAAAACTAACTAAAACAGCAACTGAGCCTTCTGGTGAATGCTTAAATTTTTCTTTGTAAACAACAGTAAGTTGGGCAATGTATAGACTGTAACCACATACAGTCTACAAATTGAAGAAAGCAATATTGTAGGAAATTACAGTGCGAAAAGATTCCAAAGCAATCATTCATAGAATTTCTATTCTATGAATTTTCTATTTTTTTTTTAACCTCAGTTAACAAAAGAATAAAGATCAAAACCAATATCCAAAAAAGCCCTTTCCTTCTCTTCTCTTCCCTTCCCTTCCAGAATAACTGTATGGGTCTTTCTGAGTACACAATATGTGATTTAAATACTTTTCACTTTAATGCATTCTTCAAATTGGTATTTTAAAAAATCAGATGATTTTATGGGTAGCATCATTATCCAATTCTACTCAGCAAGTCTGAACCACTGAAGTCCAAATGAAGAACGGAAAGCAAATTCCGAAAATAAGTTGGTTCATATGAGTAGTACATTCCCTGAACCGTATTTAAGTGGTATTCCCCTAGATTGTACCACCATAAACTTTGCAATTACATATTGGGTTTAGCTCTGTATTCCCCAAATCAGGTGAAAGACAGAACAACCTTAACAACAACCTTGCTAAAACAAAGGCTTGCACTGACCTATCTTACAATCCTAAAATTACTCAACAGTTATTTCATAGCTTCCATTTTCTTAGTACAACTACCTCTTAAGTGTGTGCATTAATTAAACAAAAATTTCAACAAAACACAAATTCCGTCACCTGAAAGAATGACAAAGGATGAATTCTTCATTAGGCAAGAGTTACTTCATCTTCTTTGATCACATTAGATGCAAGGCTTTGCAGACACATTAGTAGAAGCTTTGTGAAAAGGAAGAGGAATTTTAACAGCCAGAGGCTTCTCCCACTTGTTTTAAAGGTAGTGGTCTTAATATTTTTAATTGTCACTTGCATAAGGAGACCGAAAGCGCAGTTTCAATGTTATACTGTTCTGGTTTGCGAAGTGTAACATATCAAGTCATTCCAAGCAAAGAAACAAGGAATAAATACTTGTATTCTTTATGACATTTAACTTTTCTAAATTTCTGGAACTTGAACCTCATTAAGAAAAACAACAAAAAAAAATAACAGAAACAGTATGTATATATATTTCCTTACACTACTAGACCTGGAAGAAGAGGTGGGTTAGTTTGTTTACTCACACCTGTGCAGAGCTCTTCACCAGGGAAGTACAAGCAAACCAAACTGGAACGACTAGTCTAATCCTTCATAATGAGACCATACATCAACTGAAGAGAAAGATATAGCATGTTTAGTGAAGTTCATTGTGCTGTGATGTATGTTGGAAGTTTGATGTTATTTGACAGCAAAACATTTTTTTGTGGGAAGGGAGGTACATCCAGCAGTGGAGAGAGAAGCCTCAAGAGCAAAGTTTTAAAAAAGATAATGTGAGGAAAGACGAAATGACGAAGAATACCATTAACCTTTCCTAGAAGACCTTATCTAAGCTGAGTCAAATTCAGGAATACTCCACAGAACTGACCCAAATGATGTCCTGTGGTCTATCAGGAAGCTGTCTGGTAGCACATTAGTGGCAGGAGCTGTCTCATGCCCACTCTAATGCAATTCTAACTGGTCCTTGCAACCATGTCCTTCTCCACTGCAGCTGCCACGAGATCATTCCTAAATAGACACATCAAGTCTAATAATTCTTCCACCTTTTTTTTTGGAGGGGGGTGGCAGGAGGGGGAGAGGGGTAGAGACAGAGGGAGAGGGAGAACGAGAGGTAGAGAAAGAAAGAAAGGACAGGTATGAAAATAGAACTGCATTTTCACAGTTCATATACTTTTTACTAACAAGAACCTTTAACTTCTCAAAGCTGAGTAGCATTTGAACTTGTCCAAAGAGGAGTTTAACTATATGTGGCTATAAGTATTAATGAGTTTTCCGTATTATTTCAAATGTTTTTCTTTACACAAAACCAGCCCAAGTCAAAAGTTTTCTTAATTAAATAACTTATTGTCGATTTTCCACACTTATGCATAGCATATATTTGTAGTATGAATATCTTACTGTTCATCCTTCCTTTGAAGTGGGAAGCAAAAGGACGTTGCTGTTGCCAGTTTATATTCAGCAAAAGCTGACTTCCAAAAGCACATTGTATGTGAAGAATATGCCTAGAAGATGCCATCAGTAAAAAATGCTCATTACTGCAAAATGAAGCTAAAATGTTATATATTTTAGATTTTCAATACAGTAAATTCCTTCATAGCACTAATCAATTATGAATTCACTAGGTAATTGAATGTATATACTGTAATGCTATTAGTGTCACAGTGCACGAATTTTTTTCCACAGCTGTGTTGCTCTCAATCATAATATTGTTAGAAAGGTGCTATTTTCCTGTAGAAGTTAAGTCCTGAAATTTTTTCCTCTGCTGTCCGCATGAAAAGGTCCCTTTCCTGTGAACAAGATCACAGAACAGGAAAACAGAAAAATTGTAGAGGATGATGGCATAACATATTCTGTTCTCTAAGGTTTAAGTAAGTATGGAAAATAGAAAAGCTTATACCATGGAAAGCTTTTATCAAAATGAACTGTCTTTTCTACAGGACAACACTAAATCCAAATTCTTTTTTTTTTTTTTTTTTAATTTTTTAAAAATTTAACTCAATTAAAAAAATAATTTTGCTTTTTTTAAAAAAAAATTTCAGCTCATTAAAAAAATAATTTTGCATTTTGTAGAAGCTTTCTTGCATGTCAACAGAAAATGAAATGGATAACTATCTGATATTTTTACCACCTATTCCTGAGGTTGGTTTTTTAGCACTAAATGCAAAACTGGTCATCAAGCAGTATATGATATTTTCAATTATTTATATCAGTTTGAAGCAGACAGGATTTACTGTTGTGAGTTCTTGTAACTATCATTTTAAGATTTCATATTTTTAATATTTAAATATTTGTAAGAAGTAATTCTTCACACATGCCAGATTCCTTGTTATGCTCATGGAATACTTAGTTTTATGTATAAGATCAAACACTAGTAACCAGCAATTTTTCAAAGCTTCAGTCCATCTTATGCCCTAGATTCACTCCTTGTAAAATCCAGTCACTCTGATGAATGTCACTGGCTAGGGACACTAAAATCCCAACAGTCGGGATGCACAGGAGAAAACTGGGCTTCACTAGTTATGCAAAAGTCACAGTGGACAAAGGAATTGGGAACAGAGAAAGGACGACACTGATATTATCACCAAACCTCTGTTGTGCAGGAAACGCTGACCACGGTGCATGGCACGGCAGATTGAGGTGGGTGGCCAGGCCAGAAAAACTTTTCCATGGGCTCTGGGTGCATGCACAAACCCTGCTGCAGCTGTGGACTGTCAAAATACAGTCACTGTAAGTACTTCCAAAAAGCCTCAAAATCACCATCACCATTTCACAGGTGAACATAAATGAGGTATGATGTGCTTAAGCTGATCGTAACTATCCTAATTATGATATAACTGATGGGACCAGCTGATGCAATACAGCAAAGCATTTCAAAAGAAAATCAATTACTTTAATAAGATAGGCAAAAGATAGGAAACAGATTAAATGATTTCACAAAACCCATACACCAGGCAAAATTCAAATCAAGCTTGAATCCAGGTTTTTTGATCTCCAAATACAAGACTGATAGCTAAATTATATCTCTTGCTGAGCAAGTGAAGTAAAATTAGATTTACAAAGGTTATTAAGCTACCAACATGTGCACAGTGTGATTTTCAAAGTGCCTTACAAGACTGGGTAATATATCCTGTAAAAATCAAAACACCTTTGAAAGAGCTTTGAAAACCTGATTGTTCTCTCAGTGTCTCATTTTTCCCCCATTAAGCACTTCTCTACAGCTGCATAGACACAAAACAACAACCGAAAATAATTTCGTGTTCCCGCAGTAGAAAGCTGTTGCAAATTTTTAAGGGTCGCTCATATATCTACAAAAATAGAATTAAAATTACTTCTGAAGCATACTTCCTGTTAAATATTGTCTAGGAGTTATGAAGCTAGAGTGTCCACTCCAAAAATAACCTCAGTGAACAAATGAGAAGGACATGCCTCGAATATGTGTAGCAATACAGCTCTTCAAAGGAAGGCATGTGCACTTCGTACAGAGCAAAAAGTATTATGGATGATCATATAAAAACTAATTAAAATCTTCCCATATCACAAGAGAGCACATGTTGAGCCCCTCAAAAAGAGAAAGGAGGAGTGGGGAGGGGGGAGAGAGAGAAGGATATCAGGATTCACCAAAGCAATCAAGCCTAATCACCACAAAAACATTAAATTAAAGAAAATCAAAAAGAGAGGAAGTAGGACTGAAATAAAGGATTAAAACATAAGCTCTGCCAGAATTTTTAGGCTTTATACTGCACCACAAAAACAACAAAGATGTGTAAGAAAAGACGAAAAATGGCTTTGCACTTTTAAATAGCTCCTAGCAGTATTCAAGCACTGCTCACTGTTCTTACTGCTTGAAAGTCACTCTAAACGGCATGTAGGATGTGGCAAGAGTGTAATGAATTTCATCTCTCAGAAGGATTCAAGAAGCAACAGGGTCAGAGAGAGCCCATAACTAATCAGACCAACAACAAAAATCCAAGATCTTAAAAGCTGCGTTGACAAGAAAACTGACTTATTTAGGCACAAGAAATAAAGGCCAGTGTAAATGTCAGGTATATATCACACACATTTTACTTTGTTATTACTCCTTAAAATATCTCTTCCTACAAATGAGTAGGAAAAGGTCTTAGAAGTCAAGGATCACTCAACTTACACCCGTCTAGTGTATATGTAACTAGGTTTCTCTATTTTAAAGCAATAAAACAGGGACCACCTGTACAAGCTGCACTAGAGGGCATGCAGCATGCTGCTGCCTTGCTGCCCAGCTTTCAGGCTCTGTCGGTGTTCCTGGGATGACATCTCATCTTCTTCACACCGTCAGATTTTCAAGTGATGAGCTGCAACCAGGAGTCCTTCAAAGCCTTACGTAAGAAGGGAGTAAGTGTGCTTGGCCTCTAAGTGTCAATGAAGAGAAAAAACTTCATGATTTGGAAGCAAGATTTTCCTAGTGGATTTTTTTCCTTCTGAGAAATTTGCTTATTTTGCAACTAAAATTGCTCCTCTTCAAGATTTGAAACAGTATCAGAATATTGTATTTGCCACACCTTCATAAGATGGAATGGTGTCTTTTAAATTTTGCCTTCTTAAATGTTAGTCCACAGAAATCAGGCAAAGAGAACTAGAGATTTCTTTGTATCTGCGTTATAAGACTTGTATTGCAAAGCATAAGGGTTGTATGTTATGAAACCCTTTCAAATTGCTTATCTACAGAAACCCCGTCACTGAGTCTTTGCTGTGAAATGCTGTGTTATGATGCAAAACATCTCCCACTCCCTTTTTCCAACATGCTGATTACCATGATAATGGACTCTTAAGTGTCCTGTGTCTGTACATATACAGTCAATTTCAGTATTGTCTTTATTTTATTTTTTTTTAATCTGCTGCTAAATCTCATTCCCACTTCTCTCTCAATCTCCGGCAGCCTCTCATATACTCAACGCATCGGCATTAACAACCAGAGCCTGCCTCTTTGACCACAGAGCTGAACTGCCTTTCACAGAGCACAGATCTTCTTCCTCACCATATTCTTTGCTAGTAAATGTTGTATGCTTTGCTGACTCTTTTTGCTAAGCTGAAGATAACATATTTCAGTGCTGATGATGAAAGGGTTGGGTGTTGGAAATGCCATCTACATGATTCGCTATCTACTCTATGTTTGGTTACGTAAATCACATAAAAGTGAGTTTATTGAAATTCCTCAAAATCATCATAAGAGGTTATAAACTCCGTTACATTATGAATGTTAAATTTTGACATCTGACTGGCTAAATATATCACAGAATTATTCACAGTTAGAGCTCTGCTTTCATTTCCCTCCTGTATTCTTTGCCTGGCCTTAGCAGTTACAGTGATATACGATCACTGAAGTTAACAAAGCACTGTTTATCTTTTCCTGTTATTCTGAGCTAAATGAGTTTTTGCTGATTTTGTCTACAGTCAGCTTTATTGAATTTCACATTATGCCAGGTTGTTTTTTGTGAGAGGATGTCTATGGCAGATACTTTTATAATTCAGACAGCCGATCTTCCTGGTAACATCTAAATGGATTAGCACATCCCAGATGACAAATATTTAGCAGCTTCTCTGTTTCAAGTAAAACAGCATAGTTGTTTCTTTTACTTTGCCAAAAATGGCAAGGTATGTATTTCATATATAGAAGAAAGAAAATATCTGAGTGGTTTCCACATGTTATTTTAGTGGAGATGTTTGCAGATATGTACTTACTTAATGAAAGATATGCCAAGGGCAGCCTGATCTGAAACAAAATGTTGTTTCTAATTACCTGTTTTCTCTCTCTAAACCTAATCTTTGTAAAATGTTGGACTACCTTTCTACATTGGTTGTCGATAAGAAAGATTTAGTCAATGAGCCTCAGATTAGCTAAATTAACACAGTAATGGTCCCTTTGAGCAGTCAAACAGTTCTAATGTAGCTCCCAAATGATCAACAAGGGTCTGCGATGCAGTGACACATCAAAAGCCAGAATTTATTTCATGTACTTTTTATTGCTTACATTTAACCCAGGAACTTTCTGAAATTCTTCACTGGTCTTCAACTCTGAAGCATCTGACAATAGCATCATCTGTTAAAACTATTAATCTTAGGTATAACTACTAGTTCCAGTGCATCTCCTTGGAATTGTGTGTGTGTGTGTGTGTGTGTGCGTGTGAGTGAGAGAGAGAGAGAGAGCGCGCACGCAGGTGTTTTGTTTTTTTGAGATCTCAGTCAACTCTAAATTATCACATTAGGTATGTTAATAAAGGCATCCTGGCAGTAAACTATCTGTTCCATCACCACTTTCCCATAATTCTGAACTTTCACTTGATGTTGTACAGCATCAAGTATAACATCATGTCGAGCAGCTATTCCTATATTGGTGCTGTATCTTCATAAAGTTAAATCTCAAAATAAATCTAAAGATCTCTGACCTATTATCCTTCACTACCATTCAGTACTTTATCCATGCTATATTTCTATGCCTATTTTGTTTTTGGAAATAAACTAGACCTCCCTTTTTCTCTCCCTCATGCTTCTCCTAAGCTGCAAATTATGACAATTCCACCTAAGCAATTTCTTGAATTCCAAGACTCACAATGTAACTATGTAACTGCCACTTTTTTTTTTAACCCTTTTCAAACCCTTTGATGTTTTACCAATCTTAACAGGAAGGATCTTATGTACAAGCATAAAACTAAAATATTTTTTGCAAGGAAAATAATGATGTTGCAGATTACAATTTTTTCACTGCTTGATGCAGCTAAAAAAGACACCTGCATAGTAAAAGAACACTTATACATTGTCAAAAGGAGAATTGGAAAGTCAGCGTTATTGCAACAAAAATGAAGCCTGGATATAGTCAGTCACAAAAATCATGAAATGCCATTTGAATCAAAATTGCAAATGCAAAAAGCCTTTCTGAATTATGACAGTCAGTGAGACTTTTTTTCTTGTACCTACAAAATAAATGATCATAAAAGGTATAAGCTTCACAGAAACCTGTTGCAGTAAAGTTTGCTTCTCCTATTGCAATGCTGTAACTGAAACAAAAAAAAAGTATCTTTGTAACCTGAGGAGATACTCATTAACAGAACACTAGGAGTGAATTAAAGTCATAGCAAAAATAAAATAATGCCCTATTGTATGCTAATAACAATTAAATAAAGGCAACTGTAATTTCAAACAAATAAGCTTACCACAGTAAGACCAGAAAATTGAACAAACATTAGAAATCTTGCATCATTTTGACCTGTCAAAATCTACTGAGGCACAGCTTTTTTTTTTTTTTTCCCCAAAACTCAGATGACCTAGAACAGGAAGTCCTTGAATAGACCCGCTGAAGTTTATGCTCCAAAGTATCACAGTGAGTTCTTGCATAGACTTGTTCAACCTTCCTGTATTTAGTGCCAAAGTGGCATTGCACTCACAAAGTGATGGGCATTTTACTCCATTTAGTCCCTTTGAGCCTGTCTGCATCAATTAAGGGACTTAATACCACAGTACAGACCTTTTCTAAGCATAATAGGTCTGTTTATGTTTAAATCTGATTTTTTTTTTTCTTTTTAATATGGAGATATTTTAACAATACAACATGGTTTTCATGAAATGTATTTAATTATAGCTTAGAAGTATCCTCATTGTTACTGTCATTGCTGATAGCCCCAGTGAGTACAAAATACCTTACTGTACAAGTTTCTGTCTAAAAGCAGAAAAATAAGATTGTACCTAGTATTCTTCACCATATTCTGACATGTCTAATCTTGTCTCTATTCCATTGTTACTATTTCCTTCTAGGTTTTAAGTTAATACACGTAGCAGACAACAATGGGACTTGACTGTAGAAAAAAATAACAATTAGTTACAAATTGCATAAAGGTTGTTCTTCATTCAGTTTTACTACACCACCAAGAAGTGTTCTCCTTTGACTTGGCAAGGTCACTTTTCATCAATATATTGCTGGTTGAAATAAGATAATTTCTTTTATTTAGAGTAACCTATTTATAAATCCATCACTATTAAGTAAGTTGCTAGCTCAATGCAAAACACATATAGAAACTCAGTCCAATCAATAGCAAGAGTTTGATTTTTGAGCTCCAATCAGTAGCAATCCATCAACCATATGGACCCTATCAAAGAGAATTAAAACTATTCTGTTTGCAATTGAAGTGTCTTGCAGAACCAAAGGTTTGTTGTTACGACACAAAATAAATTCTATAGCATCTGGATAAACAATGTGCCTAAAATTGTATAGCAACCATATTTATAAGGAGTACAATGTCTTAAGAAATACGGAACAAAGCATAGATCACTGTAACATGCCATATAAAAAATTGTTCAGCAAACGCAGATAATGAAGACACAGATAATGAAAAAAATGTTGAAAAACCTGATGTCAGAGAGATGAGTTTATGTTTTGGGAGAAACCCATTTATAAGGAATGCATAATCAGCCTGCAAAAACAACTTAAAATTATTAGGTCTACCCATGAAAGCAGTAAGATCTCCAAATATTTTCTCAAATGTAAAATAGGCCAAGAATAATTATTTTAGAGGCCCTGCTTTGTCCCACTTTATGTCAAAGAAGGAAATTAAAAAAAAAAAAAAAAAAAGGAAAAAAACATCCTAGCGAGGTGGCTGATGCTCCAAGCCTGTCATTGTTCAAGAGGCATTTGGCTAATGCCCTTAACAAAACGTTTTAACTTTTGGTTAGCCCTGAAGTTGTCAGGCAGTTGGACTCAATAATCTTTGTAGGTACCTTCCAACTGAACTATTCTATTCTGTGCTAAAATCTCTAGTAGACTTAGTTTTTCTCTATGTTAAATATTTTACAAATATATTTGTGTCTCACCATCTTTCAAATTCAAAACCAAGGCTGCAGGATTACAACTGTTCAATAGATGGCACTATATATTCTTCTACAAATACCTTACATGCCATTAAATGGAGACAGCTGAGATGAGTGCACTGACTTTAGTCACCTGCCCTAATTTTACTATAGATTTTGTTTAAAAAGAACTACTTTTTATCAGAAGATAAATAAGCTTCACACCAAGTAATTCAAAGAACGTAGAATCTTTAACCACAGAAAACATGCCTGACAGAAATATATTTTAAGTAATCAAACCTCATTTCTCTCACTAAAAGGTCAAATAAGTAAGCAAGTCTGTAGATTGCCTCTTCAGCAAGGAACCAAAATTGTACAACAGCAACATTCTCATGAAGAAAAAAAAAAGGACACTCAGAGAAGGATGCACTGTCTATTTAATGGAATGCTGGGAAAAATCTTATAAAAATGTATACTACTAAACACAATATTCATAGCTCATCAAATCCTGACATGTTCTGGAATATGCTAGTACCAGACTGTGTCACTTCAACTGAGTTTGACAGCAGGTAAATTACATTGTGCAAGAGTTTAACTAAAATGAACTTGCACATCAAAACTATCTTGATCTAGATAGGATTTTCAATGTTAGAAAAATATTCTATTAATGAAATAACAGACAAGAAAACTGACATTAACTTTATTTTTCTGCTTTATGTTGTGCTTTAACCAGGAGAAGGTAATAGAAAGCAGAACTGAATAAATCTGCGGAAACTTTTTTTTTTTAACCTTTTTCTCTTCCCTCTGAGCAGGTTCATTTTCAGAACCACATTTATCATTCAAAATTATCCATCAAAAACTGTAATTTAATGCCTTTCAGCCCTTAGATTTTGAATACAGCTTTGAATAGCCGTGCTGACTGATCACCTCAATCACATGGCATTGCTGGTACCCTCTGACTTGACCTTCCCCAGAAACATTTAAAGGACTGGAATAAGTCATTTCCAGATCAAAGCTTCATGAAAGCATGTGGCAGTATGACTACCCTATCAAGTAGCATGACTATTTTCATCTATAAATATTCATATTAATACCAAGTTTCTTAAACTCATATTACTAGAAAACAGCTGCATGAACAGCCACTACTGTCATCACAGCAAACCTGGTGATTGCTATACAAACACGTGTTTGACTTTCTGTTTTTCAAGATTCACATCATACAGCTAGTCTGGGCTTTTTTGGAGTACTTAATATTCATTTAACATTTAGTAAGTAATAGATGTAGTTAGATAATTTAACAGACAATCCGGTAAGCTAGAAATGGGTTTACATTAAAATATATAGTGCAAAACCCTATCTCCAGTTGCCAACAGCTGTGAAAGTCCCATTTTTACCCCCCCTAAAATGGTTTTACAGGTGATTTTGTTGCTGGAAATACCTCAACTCTGATGGCTACTTTAAAAAAAAAAAAGAAACATGAAAATGAAATCATAATAGATTAAAGTAATAAGGGCTGCAAGTTCTTAACTATAATGCTATTATTGTGAATCCTTTTTTACTTAATTACTTTTTCAATAATTTTTATTTTCAGTCTTACAGTTTTTATTGTTTGTACTGATTCAACATAAACCAACTCTGTCACACTTCAGTATTTTCTGAAAGAATGCAAAGTATCTATGCTTCTGTGCTCTTGCCTTTGTATTTGCTGTAGCTTTGTAGCCTGATCACAAGCAGTAAGATTAGCAAATAATGACACTTGGTCAGCCTGCAGGCATGGAGCTAGGAAGGAACAGTGTTTTTTTAAATCTTCCCACAGAGAGAAACTTAATATTGGTGGGGTTTTTTTTTGTTTGTTTGTTTTGTTTTGTTGTTTTTTTTTGTTACACAGTAATAGACAGGGCTATTTTGTTTCTTGTCATAATGAAACATTCATTTGTATAAGTTAGTATCTACAGATCAAGAGGCCAAATAAAAACTATATCATAATCAAAGAACAATGAAAGTATGGGAATTTTCCATTTACCAAGGTGATGAAAAATACAAAAGCCTAAGAAATATTCCTCTAATTTTCATTCAACCTCCACATCACATGTTCTGTGACTTCCAAGAAATTTTTACTTTCCCTTACTAAGCCATGTTCCTGTACACAACTGTTCCCCTCAAGTAAATCTGTATAAAGTCTAAGAAATGTTACCGATAACTGATTTCTTGTTCCTTCCACCAACAACCACAAGAGCTCATTTACCTTATGCAGAATGTAATTAGTAGGTATCGTATTTATTTGACAGCTTTCTCATTTTCTCAGTTCTATGTAATTTGACAGGGACCATTACAGATCCGTAACTAGTCTTTCAGAGTGACTTTCACAAGGTTAGCTCACTTATTAATTGACCCTTGGTAATGGTAATTTAAGAAGCATATTAATCTCATCTGTCAGTTCTAACACATACTAGATGTATAAAATAATTTGTCTTTTGCAAGGAGCCTTGCAACAGAAATGAAGTGTCTAAATTTTTAATTAATATGCATTTTCTTTCAACAAAAGAAATTGGAGTGAAAGGAGACTTCTTTTCAGTGGTTTTCTTTATTCTGCTTTAAAGCTTCTGCATTTTCTTATTATGAAGATAAACACTATTTCACCAGTCAATAAAGCCTATGATCTAAATAGTCTTCTACAAAGGACATTCTGCTATTCTCAACACAGATCCCTGAGACTTGAAAATGTGTGAACAACGCATTTACCACTTCAACAGCAGTGTTACTTATTATTGCATATAGTGATTAAAGGTTTCTTGCATTTAAGGAGATTTAATTCACTAAGAATATTAAACAAAAGATTCCTATTCAGAAATTGAAAATCTTCAACTAATATCAGATCCTTGAAGTCGTAATCTTTTTAAATCTGGTTTTCTAATGCATCATATGTTAAGCAGAGCCTGCAGTTTAGCTCTAAGAAAGGGTTATATAAAATTGTTAATTCAAAGTACTAGTAAGGACCATGGGTAAGTTCTCCTTTATTTCATTCATTAAGTAAATAATGGGAACAGTTAACAGCAAGGGGAAGGGAGAGAACTGTGTGAAAAAAACAGTTGTGCCCTTTGCGTGTGATCTTCTGCACTTTGTAACACATGGATGAAGTGCAGCTTTCCACACAAACACTCCAAAAGGTCACAAGTTCTCATTAAGGTTAGCACAGGTTTGAGGTGGAACAGAAATCCTATAGTCTTCATTTAAAAGCAGAGAAGTCAAGAAAGTAAAAGGTGAGGTCTTCCTCCACACCTAGTTTCTACTTCTCCTTTTGTGTCCAAAGGATGAAGAGACTTTCCAAAGGATAACTTCACAAAGAGTTATGCTGTACAGCCCTTATGCTGTAAATTCAGGAAGGCTGTACTAAGAAGGCAGGTCAAGCCAATATTTCTGCGTTACCTTACCATCTCTTACAGAGTCAGCTATGTTTTAGTTCATACTTCTTACAGCAGACCTTTGTCACCATATAACGGCAACGCAAAATCCTTTCAGCTCTACAGGATAAAAGCTCTTACTAGCACCAGAGAATTTACTGTGTAGACACCTTGCAAAATTAACCATGGAGGACAGGCCATAGCAATCAGTGTGGTCCACAACACACTCACAGAGGGCCGTCAGAATCACAGAACCACAAGGTTGGAAAGGACCTTCAAGATCATCTAGTCCAACCATCATCCTATCACCATTACTACCCACTAAGCTACTAAACCATATCTTGTAGCACCTTGTCCAGGCGCCTCTTAAAAACCGTAAGGGTCGGTGACTCCACCACCTCCCTGGTCAGGCCGTTCCAGTGCTTGACCACTCTCTGAGAGAAAAAGTTTTTCCTGATGTCTAGTCTAAATTTCCCTGTGCGCAACTTGCGTCCGTTACCTTGAGTCCTATCATTAGTTATCTGGAAGAAGAGGCCGACCCCCTCCTCATCACAACCTCCCTTCAGGAAGTTGTAGAGTGCAATGAGATCTCCCCTGAGCCTCCTTTTCTCCAGACTAAACAATCCCAGCTCCCTCAGCCGCTCCTCATAAGACTTGTGTTCCATACCCCTCACCAGTTTCGTTGCCCTTCTCTGGACACGTTCCAGGGCGTCGATGTCTTTCTTGTAGTGAGGGGCCCAAAACTGAACACAGTACTCGAGGTGCGGCCTCACCAAAGCTGAGTACAGGGGGATGATCACCTCCCTGCTCCTGCTGGCCACACTGTTTCTAATACAGGCCAGGATGCCATTGGCCTTCTTGGCCACCTGAGCACACTGCCGGCTCATGTTCAGCCTGGCATCGATCAACACTCCCAGGTCCCTTTCCTCATCACTGTCTTCTAGCCATTCTGCCCCAAGCCTATAGCGGTGCATGGGGTTATTGTGGCCAAAGTGCAGGACCCGGCACTTGGCCTTGTTAAACCTCATCCCGTTTGCCTCAGCCCAGCAGTCCAGCCTATCCAGATCCCTCTGAAGGGCCATCCGACCCTCAGGCAGATCGACACTACCTCCCAACTTGGTGTCGTCTGCAAACTTACTGAGGGTGCACTCAATCCCCTCATCTAGGTCATCAATAAAGATATTAAACAAGATAGGCCCCAGTACCGACCCCTGGGGGACACCACTTGTAATGGGACGCCAGCTGGACTTAACTCCATTGACCACAACCCGCTGGGCACGGCCCTCCAGCCAGTTCTTTACCCAGAGAAGAGTATACCTGTCTAGGTCACAGGCAGACAGTAAACAGGAAAGTCAGGAAACAGGAAAATCTGGAGGTTGCTGAAGGTGACTAATTGCCCCAGGTGACTCCATTCAAGTCCTCTAGATGAAGGTGGCAGATCCAACACTATGGAAATCCACCTCCCCACTGCTTGTGTTTTCTAGAACAGGAATGGGAAGCAAATGTAAATAACACTACACCAATTTCCCATATGACTCCATGTATGACTTAGTCCCCACTAATGAAGACTATCTGTTATTTAGATTAATTCAGCTTCAAACAGATAAAGTCCAAACTGTTACCAAACATATTGACAAATGCTACCATGCTTAAACTCCTATTGGTTCCACGTGAATTCAGATCAGGACAGCAATTTCTTAAGAAGCAATCATTTGTACATTTAGAAAATGAAGCAAATACATTATATAAATGCATTATAGAAGGTATAAGCAATAATACTATGATACTATGTTTACTGAAGCTTATCCCACTGGAATACTCAAGTCGATAATAATTTTGATGATTAAAATCTAGAGGCAGCTAGACCAAAAACATGGCCTTGTCTTTACAGAATTTTACAGGCATATGAATACCAATTTCCTCACAGACATCACGCTGGATTTTGTTGGCAAGTATTTCAAGCACTTAAAAAAATGCTAACCATCTTATTTATTAGTTATATCGTCACAATGTCTCCCCGCTGTTAGAGTCTACTGCGTAAACAGGTATTCAAGCAATTTTTAGAAAAAACAAATCACACACTTGACAGACTACAGTGTCTCCTTCAGAATCATTAGCGTCAATCATATGAATACAAGTTTTAAGTGCTGTTGAAATGCATGCTACTTAAACAATTGATCATATGGAACCACTTCAATCTTAATACAGCCATAAGTATATACAGTATCAACAACTCAGCTATTACAATAGCATCTGTTTTAACAATACAGTGAGAACTTACTATAAATCAATGCCTACTTATTCACTCATAAGTTACACGATTCAGTTTCTTAATTTTTAACTTTTTAATCTTTGGAAGCTGTGATTTTTGATGAAGACCACCGATTTGAGAGTACATAAAGAATGCTTCTTCAAGAAAGGATATAGACCCTATATGAAGATGATAGAAGTCAGGAAAATCACACCAGAGTGTCAAATTGTGTTAATAAAAGTATCTTATCTTCCTGCCTGCAATTCCTAGAATTTTTAGTGATGTCATTTTAGTGACATCACCTGAACTGCATTGATTTTTGCCAGCTGAACATTTGCATCTCATTTGAAGGTCTGAGTCTAAAATGATTCTTGTTAGACTTGTTAGTGTCACAGAACTTGGTACAGAGAGAGCGCAAGATTTCTACTCTGTGGCATTGAATGCTCCTACCAGCTTATAATACAGCAGCAAAGATTAGAGATGACCTTGACTACATATTACACTTTGCCACTGTTATTACGAGATTGGCAAACTACACTGTAATCAGCATCACTTCTGTTGCTGAAAGAGTTATTGACAGCTGGAGAATCCTGCTTGTTACCATTTTCAACAGTAAGTGGAGAAACTAACCAAATCATCAAACCAAACACATCCTTAACACTTTACTTTATAAATTTTAAATCTCTAACATTCATCCAGTATCTTCAACTAAGTTACTGCAAATTGATGTCTGTAACAAAGAAATGAAAAATGGACAAATTGAAGGAAAGAAGGAC
>VXAL01016823.1:3471-24847 GCA_013399475.1 Chauna torquata
TATACTTGGTTCATATTTATATTAAATATGTATTTCATCCGTTGACATAATAATTATAGTTCAGCATCTCAAACATTCAAGGAAAAGAATATACAAAGACTACGCAAATCCTGAAGCAAAATTCCTATTTATCAAAAAGTACCTAAAAACTTTTCTTTTGAAGTGGGAGGTTGAGGGGGCAGGCTGCTGTAATTTTTCTGCATAGCTGTATGACCTATTACCTACATATATTGTACTATATATGCATATAAATACACATATGGAACACAGCATAACAATAGCCCTGGAATTCTTAATCATTGTTGAATTCCATACGCTTTTGGAAAATCTGAAGGGGAAAAAAAAAAACACAGGAGAAATACTTTTGTAGAAAAAATGTTTTCAAATTCAACTGCAATAATATATTAGTAGTCATTAGAGAACTTTGAGATAGAATTTAATCAGTGACAAATAATACAGGTTGGCAGAAATGCTGCAAACTGTAAGAATACTTTATTCTACATTTTAAAAAGATCGTGACTGTGACACTCAGTACTGCGGAACACTTTGAAGCATTTGCTTCATTTTTTGTTAGCTTGTGACTATTGTTTATCTAAATGGAGAGACTGATAAAAAGAGTTTTTTTTCAGTGTCTTTCTGACCAGCTACAACAGGTGGGATTGATAATCTCCTGGAAAGATGTATGTATTGCAGTTTCCAACTAGAATTTTGTGGATTACTGTGATACAAATTAACTCCTGTACTTCAAAGTACAATCCCAAATGTATTCCTTTTACTTTATACTATTGTTAATTTTAACTAAAGAGTTGTTACTGCAGATTAAAAACTTCAACATTTTCTGTCTCTGTGTAGCTGAAGTTAGATTTATTACTAACCAAGCTTAGATTGGTGACATTAATCTCTTCATCCTGCCAAACCAAAGCAATTGTTCTCTCTTTGTACTACTCTTTTTGGATTGTCTTGCATGTATATTTTCTTCCCGCGGATCAGTTCAAAACAACTTTTATTAGTCATCTCCATTTGAATAAAATATCAATGCCTTCTTTTCCTAGTGCAAGTTAATAGCTTCTTACTTTTCTGAACATTAATGCCTTGTATACAAATGGTAAATCCCTGTAGCATTCTGGGCTATTTTTTGCTTTCATTTTTTTTCCATGTTCCTTTAAAACATGGTGATGGATTAACTAGCACGTTAACTAGTGCTAAAAATGATTTTTAAAAGATGTTAACGTAAAACTTTCGCCAAAGTGGTCATAGCCATTTCATAATAGCACTGGCCTATCGATGGTCATAATAGCACTGGCCCTTGGTGGTCACTGGAAGTATGCTATTCCTGCGTCATTCTGATTCAGATTTTCATCTCTTGCTCTTGCAGTCACATTCTCTTCTACTTTTTCTGCCTGTGATTCAGTTTGTTGGTTATGATGATGTTAAATTCAACTTCAAAATGAAGTTAAAACCAGCATATAGAAATGATCTTGTTCAGTTTCCTTTTCTCTGTTTGCTTCTTGCAGCCTTCTGTGGGGACCATTCTTCCAAGGCAGCCTATCAGTTATGTTGTTACATTTCATCAATCTTCAAGCAGCTTCCATTATCCATGGATAATTATGACACTTGTACCACAAAACTCCTAAATCCCCCATTGCCTAGTAATTCACAGGGTTTTTTTAAATTTCTCCAAACATAGGACATTTACCAAGACATTCTCTTCATATGAAAAAGCTACTGGGTACACAAATTCTGTTTTTCTTTTTCCACTTCAAAGCCCAGTTCTGTCTCCTGAAAAGAGGATAGCATAGTATATGCTGGATTAGGCTCCCCAGACTTAGTCTCAATCTTTCTTCCAAACCTCTTGGAAGAGAACAGGCAAGACCACTCATTTCTTTTACAACCTAACACAGCAAGACTGGAGAGGAAAAAAGGGGTGAAATGCAGTAGTCTTTAAGATACTGGCCACAGCATGATCAGTGAACAACTATATACATCTATAAAGTAACAGGCTCTCAGGGACAGTCGAGTAACTGCACTCGTACCTTCTTGTGGAATGGCATAGCATAAACTAACTCTGCAGATCTTTTTCCATCTCACTCGGATGTAATAAAAGAAATATATGATCTTTATATAACCTTGGCATATACATGGTCATGCTATATCTTGAAATGTGGAAAAATAATACAGCAGTGGCGAAACATAATCCAAATCCATACAGTGTTTAGTCAAATGCAGTACTCCCCTATTACTATGTCTTCTATGTGAACTAAACCTTGTGGTTTTAAATCAGCATCTCAGTTCCGTTTGGCTTGATTGCTTTCTCCATTAATCAGATTCTTCTCTTGTTGTTCAGCTAAGGATTGCCATTTCTGCCTATTTTTTCTACACCCGTCCAGTAAAGGGTAGCAGGCCTCTGATACATGCGTTAGGGCCTGAAATAAATTGTAAAACATGTAAAACAGTTTATATTTAACAACAAAATAAATGTTCTTAAAGATGACCATTAGAGAGACTAGAATGACTGAAATATGAGATCTAGCTATACTTGAAATTGGATTTGTATTTTGAAGTTTAAGGAAGGTTTCCTGTGCACATCAAACGTGAATACAGTTATCTGGCAGATTAGACTGAATGGCAGTGTCCATGCAGCAGTTAATACATACATGCAGAAGGAACCATGATCAGTTTGTTGTATTACGCACAAGTGACCTGTCTAGGATTCCTAGTGAAGTACTATTGGACTTTGTCTGCAAGTCAGCCCTTTGTATATATATGGCAGGGCTGGTCATAAGGATGGCCTTGGAACGGTAATTGGATACAGAGAAGTTATTGACAATGCAGCCATATTCACTGATGATGTCACAACTGATTCAGAGAAGTTCTCCCAGAAATACTTGAATTCAAGACAATTAGCACCTGAAATTACATTTGACACTTGATGCCTCTTGGGAACAGCTGTAACTGAAGTCTATAAAATATTTTTCATGATGTGGCTGTGATACTATAGCAGACTGAAGGAAAACTGGATTGGTATTTAAATATGGAATTGAAAATTAAATAGAAGAATAAGCTTTTCTCATGTTTTTCTTTTTTGATGGAAGTGATGAATATGTATCCTCGCACGATAATGACGCTCAGTCCTTACTTGCATGAAGGGTTCTGTTGACTTCTGGAATGAAGTCACACTATTCAGAAGTGTGAAGTGGGAGTTTAATAGTTCAGACAGTGCTGGACAACCAGGTATGGGCAAGAGTGAGCCCACTAATTCTAGAACTACTATGACTGACTGCAAAGTACACAGAGAAAAGTCCCGGCCCTTCTGCTGGTCTCTCTCTATATTTAAAAAGTCAGAATTTCACATGGAATTTATGTCTTATTCAAATAACATGAGGTAGCAATGTCTAACTCTCCTCTAACTTAGGAAAATTTTACATAGGTAGTCTAGTGAACTACCAGCTTCTATAAATCTTCATAGTTCCTTTCGGCTTTCTAGGCAATGTCATTAATTCCAGTAGAACAATCAAATTATTCTTGATTTACACTACTATAAGAAAAATAGGGCTGTCAAATATCTCTTAAGTATTCTTGTTTTATCTGAGCATACATAAACAGCATTTAAAACTGCTAAATGGTACACTTTTTTCAATTAAAAAATGAAAAGTGAAACACTTTTGTTATTTTTTCAGATTCCTGAGCTTAAAGGGAAGATGTAGATCATTCAGCTTAACTCCACTGGTTATCTGTCTAAAACAAGCCATGCAGCTTCAGTTCACTGGGATTTGAACTACTCTGAATAACATGGTAAGTCACATATTTGCAGTGCTGCACTGGGCACTCATCTCTGCATTGTTTGACAAATTTCTACTGACTGGATGAAAGCAAACGCTGTAGTTACAACCTGATTTATTGTTTGCCTTTTTAGCATTAGAACATTTGAGAGTGAAATGTGTGCTTGTTCATTTTCAAAATAACACTGAAGTTTTTATATGTTTTACCATTTACTACTCATTGAAGAAAACAAATCCGTGTAAGCAGGTGATATCCCCTACCTGTACTCCAGCTAAAATAAAGGAACACTGCTTCAGCTCACACCACTGCCCTTTCCTTGGATTTACTAGTACTGTTACTGGTTATGTCGCTTCCTCGTAGGCTCCCCATTCTCTTTAGTGCTCTCTGCCCTTGCAGATAAGTCACGCTGACATACTTATCTCTGAGATTAGGACACGTGCTGGCATACTCTGAGCCTATATAAATTCCCAGATACTGCCAGCTTGCTATGTCTCATTCCAGTTCAGGTCAGACTTTGAGATAGGATGAAAAATAGGAGTGATATGCTGAAAGCTGTAAGAGGTAACATGTTCTGAACAAAAAGATGTTGGTTATAGCCCCTGCTGTAGGCACAGTATCTCCTTCTTTCTTCCTCAATTAAAGAGAAGGGAGAAGACTCCAAACATTTGGAGGTGCTCTTGGCAGCTAACCAAGAATTGCTTTGTCTTCTCTGCAGCGTAACAAAGCTGCAGTTAGAAAGCGGGTGCTGAGCAGCTAGAAATTACTCACATTTCCTTGCAGGAATTGTACAAGAGCTAGGTACAATTTCGACTAGTATCATTTGGTAACTGTTGATGTGAGATGCAGTGCATATTTCAGAGTAAATAACTGAAAGTTTTCTGGTCTTTCCATAAATGGGAAGGTAAAGCTATTCCCAACAAATAAAGTACAGTAGTTCTGTCTCTGGAGCTGTAGACATTCAAACCTGTTCAGATTTTCTGTTCAAAGAATTTTCTGTTTGTACAGTCTGTACCTTTGCACAGCCACTCAGTCTTCTTTCAGTGGCCTACCTACTCCTGGAGACAACTTTCTGAGGCTTCCCAGCAAAGGATGCTTTATTTTCCTGACAAAGTTGTTACAGCACAGAAACATGCAAGTCTCAGGGGCAGCAGCTAGTAGTTCCCTCCTTCCTCTACTTTTGTGTTCTTCCAGCTGGTGGATGTTGATTATTTTTAGAAGGATTTACTGTGTAAGAGGGGAAAAAACTGAATAATCATCTTGTTCCTCCCATTGGAAGATTAAGCTTAGAGTTAGGCTATCTGTTCCTCACATTTCTTCTTCTCACCTCAGTTCCTGTAAAACACTTGCTACAGTCTCAGTGAACAGGCTTTCACCCATAGTGCTTTACTGATTTAAAAAAGTCAGAAATTATTATAATGTGCTTCACACTTTATCTGACCAAGTATTTGCTTATGCAGTTTGTGACTAGGATGAAAAACATTTCAATGAATGCTTACATGCACTGCTTTTGTGTATGATGAGAGACAAAAAAAGGGATGGGAAATTTTAAATTCAAGTGAATTTCCTGTATATAGCATATCACTTTTTGCATGAAGAATTCTGAATGTTATAGAACTCTTAAACAACACTCTTTATCGGGGCAGTACGTGGATACCATTCTTTACGTAGATAGCAAAGCATTAGATGTTTCTGACCTTCCCTAGTGATTACAGCAGCTCGCTGGCAGAATCCAGAATATAACCCAGGGATCTAACACCCAGTCCACAGAACACAGCAATTACCACTGGGTTTAAAAAAATTATAACAAAATAAATTAATCAGCCAAACACACTGTTAATGGTAAATACTAAAATAATCATTTCTCCAACTGAATAGTGAACCATATATAATATATAAAAAAATCTTTTTCTTTTTAACTAGAGTACTATAACAAATTTGGTTCTAATTTTAAATCTGCAACTATTAGAAGCTACAGTGAGCAGTTCTGGTTTTAGATATTTCCAGTTCTTTCTTAGGCACCATACCTCATACAGCTGCAAACAAACAGCATCAATGAATCCAACCTGCATGCTTGGAATTTTGTTTTTCTTCTCTCTGTTCATTAGATCCTGCAAACAAGAAGTAAATAAGTTCTATGTTTAAATGCATTTAAAGTTGAAACAAAAACAAAGGGCCTGGAATTAGAAAGCAACACCTTAAAAAGCACAGCAAGGTATCAGTACATGTATTATAACGCAGGTATAATATAATTATAATTTGCGTGCACGACTAGCCGCCTTAGGAGGTTGTCTTTGGATGGACAGAGCTAGAGGAATAGACAAGCTTACTTGTTTAGGATAGACTGCAAATACATACCAATTTAGGAATGTATTTCCTAGACAATTTAGTAAAATTTAGTAATACTGATTTAGAAGAAATAATGCTGTCTGTTCTTCTGGCTCAAAGATGATGACATAGTGGTGGTGTGGGAACCACAGAAGAAAACTGACTGCTAGGAAGACAGGGAAGGAGTTGGTCCTAGATTCTGGTCACTAGGAGAAGTGGTGGCTTTTGAAAGGAATGTAAAGTGCTGTTTGTAGAAGCCATTTTAAAAGAGGTGATTCTGCATAATCTTCCACTTACTGTTGGTTCTATGTTGAGTTCCTTCCGCTCTTTATCTCCCTGATCAAAGAACTCAGTAGCTACAAGCTCTGCAATCTGTAAAAGATATCACACATCAAGAGCTATAAAAGTTTGCTTGCTACCTACAATCAAAATTGTTTTCTGAGTTTTGTATGTCTTCTTAGGGTATATCAGATTGGGGATCTCCCCATAATGAGAATCTCCAACTTAACAGCTAGCTTTTAGATTTCTTCACACACATGTATGTGCACGAGAGAAACACCTGGTGTGTGCTGGTATTTACTCTGACAAAGCAAAGTGGATAAAATGGCACAAAAATGTCTTACCACTGGAATGGTTTTAGAGGTGGAACGATCCACATGGAGAAAGGTCAGCTGATACTAAATAGTGTGTTCTATCAGTTGACTACCTTGTAGTAACACACAGATGTTGCAAAAAAACCAGATTCCTGATTTACCTTCAGATTACTGCTTACAGGCTGACATAGCTAAATGCACGGATCTTGCTACAAAGACCTGAGAAAGTCTTCAATCCACATTTAGCACTTTGAAGGACTGCTTCCTAAGGCTTTGCATTTCACCCTTGCCTTTGCAATACAGATTGGACGGAGGAAGCAGAAGCTGTTATGCAGAGTTTGCATTTAGGAAATCTTAAAATTAAGCATATACCCGTTGCTGAACTGGCCATGGTTTGGTTATGGCTGATAAATCGCAAGCAGTCATCAGCATTGCTCTAAAGAAAAAAAAAAAAAAAAAAAGAAACTTATAAATTCTTTAATTTTAAAATTTATGTGCCACCAAGCCAAGGGATTAGTAAATAGGATACATAGAATTTCAAGGAAAATCAAAGACAGAAAAACAAGTAAAATTAAAGCAAAATTATAAAGGTGTCCAAGGCTTGATGATGTGGTAGACTCTTTCACCTGTGTGAAATGAGCACACAGAAATGAGCAAATATGGACCAGCTTGTTTGGTGGATTCATATAAAATGAACTGTTTCATTCTGTTTGCTACTGGACAGAGAGCACATTTATTCCTGGCAGCCAGGAGGGCCAGCCGTGCCCTGGGGTGCATCAGGCACGGCACTGCTGGCCGGGCGAGGGAAGGGATTGTCCCGCTCTGCTCTGCCTGGTGCGGCCTCACCTCGAGCACTGTGTGCAGGTTTGGGCACCACAGTGTAAGAAGGACATGAAGCTATCAGAGAGTGTCCAAAGGAGGGCTGCAGAGATGGGGAAGGGTCTGGAGGGGAAGACGTATGAGGGGCGGCTGAGGTCACTTGAGTTGTTCAGCCCAGAGAAGAGGAGGCTGAGGGGAGGCCTCATGGCGGCCTGCAGCTTCCTCACAAGGGGAGCAGAGGGGCAGGGCTGATCTCTGCTCTCTGGTGACAGCGACAGGACCCGAGGGAACGGCATGGAGCTGTGACAGGGGAGGGTCAGGCTGGGTGTTAGGAAAAGGTTCTTCACCGAGAGGGTGGTGGGCACTGGAACAGGCTCCCCAGGGAAGTGGTCACAGCACCGAGCCTGCCGGAGTTCGAGAAGCATTTGGACAATGCTCTCAGACATAGGGTCTGATTTTTGGGTGGCCCTGTGTGGAGCCGGGAGCTGGACTCGATGATCCTTGTGGGTCCCTTCCAGCTTGGGGTATTCTGTGATTCTATGATTTATTTCTGTCACTAACAGTGACTGCCATCTTCATCGACAGTATGAGGGCCAAGGACTGAAATAGGAAAAGGCATGGAACATGACTAAATGAGACAAGTTTTGAAAGGCACTGAATTTGAAATAGGGCAGCCTCCCTTTCTGAGACAGCCTAGGTAAACCTGCTTTTCTGTAGCTGTGCATTACAAAGTATCTAAGCATAATCTTCTTTCTAAAAAGCCAGTAAGAAATCCACTTCAAAACAAACTGCCTGTCCTGAATCTTCAGTTACTGGTTTCAGCAATTCAATATTTAAGTATAAAGTATCCACAGCAAAAGAACATGGTACTTAGACAGGAGTCTTATGGAACAGAAATGCTTCTATAACTCCACATGCTACTTAACAAAGTTTATTATACATGCTGCAGACTTAGTAATTCAGACCAAAAGAGTGACCTATGTCACCTCTACCAGTTTTTACAGGCCCAGAGCACGCAGATCTGCTGGTTTTAATGCAAACCACAACAACATGGCATGGAAAATTGGGCACCTAATAATATTAATTGGCTTTTTAATCATTCTGCATTTACTTACAAAAATAGCTCTTTCTGCATAGGATCTTCCCAGTTAAATTGCTTCTTCCTTAGAAGTTCAAAAAATTCTCCTCTCCTCCTTTAAAAGAAGTTAAAAGATTTTACAGTGTGCTGACACAATCCAAACATCAAGCAATGACAACCCAGCCAAACTTGCCTCTGACTTACTTTATGTATAGTGCTAGGTCTGTGGCAAGGATGGCTTGTTTAATCATTTTCAATGTGGCCTTGTATTCTTCAATGGAAAGGCTGCTGAGAATCTGATTTCCCTTTTTAAAAAAAAAAAAACCAGCGTTAATAGTAAAATAGGCAACAGGACACCAGTTTGGTAAAAATCTCTCTTAGATACTGAATCATTCTGAGTTGCTTACTGGTATCTGCTGTCATTCTTTTACCCTGCTTCCTTTTGCAGATTCTCCAATTTAAAAATAAAAATTCCAGTCATCTTGAGTAATGGCAGAAAGAAAGCCATGCAGCAACAGCATCATAATCGACTTTTACGAAATGAAACTACAGGCAGAGTAACAGCAAAGCCTTTAAGTCCCTTTCATTCATAAAAATTAAATTTGCTGTCAGCTGTATCGGAGCATTTCTCTTTCCTTTTCCCCCCTCCCTTAAGCACAGGAACAATAGCAGATTCCACTATGTGCCTATACACCTCACGTAAATTGAAATGTTTTCCTTTCATGAAACAACACAAATAACAAGCTATTACGTAGAAAGACAAGATCAGCAGGTCATTGTTAAACCAAAGCACTATGGAGCTAGTGAGATGGCAACTTGCCTCCACATTTTTCCATATGTTCCTATCTGGACAGGAGAGAATAATTGCAATAGAAAGGATGCCAGAAGTACCACACCTGTGATACAAAATGAACACTGGAGATGTACTGCTTTGAAATGATCATGAATGATGAATAACTGGTCTTAGAATTAGTTAATAATAGAAGAAGAATGTAGTTTTATTTGCATATTTACTTAGCTTAGGTTTGGCTTCACTTTGGAATGTAAACATCAGCAGTGTTTGGTTTGGTCTCATCAGGACTGCTTTGTGTATGTGTAGGCCAGAACGTTTTTTGAAATGAGAGCAAGGACTTGGGTTTGTTTGGTGGTTCACAAGAGGTCATGAAAACGGCAACAAAGTTTTTTGTTTCCTTTGGTCAAAGGAAGCAGGTATTCAAGGATATTAGCAAGAATTCCCTTATCAGGCAACACTTGGAAAGGTTTGGTGGCACTCAGAAATGTAGCTGTGATTTCAAAACAGCTGCATTTGTTTTCTTTACCCAAAAAGGAATACAGATCACTTTAGGAATGTATAAGAGCGGGAATCTATCCAAAAGCTAAAAATAAAAAGTAAAATAGGGAATGGTTTCCTTTCAGCATACACAAAAAGGAGGCACTCACTGGACTATTCAGGATCATCAGGCATTGATCAAAATGGTGATGCTCCATGATTGAGTGGCAATACAGTTGAGCCAGTGGATGTTCACTTCTGAGGAGCAAAAAGACCCATCAGATGGAGGAATCAAATTAAATATAATGCTCATCCAGAAATAATTTCCTTTTTAATGTCCTCTTCTCATTATCAGTTCATCCCCACCCATTAATACGTGTTCTTAACCAGTTCCTTTGCCCCTTCTGTGTGACTGGCCAAACAAAATGAATACATTTGGAAAGATGCAGGGGGAGTACAGATAAAAAGACAACCCTGTTACTTAGTCAGAGCAATGACAACTCTAGTTTTCTGCCTTCTGTTACCTGTAGAGACCAGCTGCACACAAGGAGTGAGAATGCAATACAAGGTCTTGTAAAGAGTTAGGGTTCTTCGACGAGAAGGAAAAACAACAAGAAAGGTTCCTTCACAATCAGAATTTAAGCAAGTTTTGTTTTTTGTTATATTTTGCACACCTGCCTGGTATATTTCGTCAACTATACTGAGCTTGCAAGTAACAAAGCAGACCTAATTTAAAGGACGCTGATATCAATGGAAAAGTTCCTGCTGACCTCAATGGACTCTGGTGCAAGCCCCCAAACGTTGAGCAAATAATTTCCTATTGTGCTAGTAAGCATTACTGATACTTCATTTTCACCACTCTCTTCATGACCAAACTACTGCAGTATCATTACCTTCCCTTTGCCCTGGGCAAAATCCAAAAGTAAAATAAGGTATCAGCTGTACTACAGGCAGTGGAAGAAACAGGATAAAAGCAACTGCATGGATACAGAATTTAAAGCGGTCTTAGTCTAGAAAAAAAAAAAAGAACTGTCTGAGTGGCTTTAGACAAAAATACATAAAATTCCTCATCTCTGAGGATTTCTGATTTTCCCCCTCTTCCTCACTGCATAATAACGTTCTTAGTTTTTGCGACTCTATCCTCATTTTCAAACCCTGTTTCCACATTGTTCTTCTCATATCTTTAACTGAATCAGGATTCTTTTGGAAGTCTGTTTTGCTGCTGATCGTGAATCTATTACTCTAATTATAATCTGAGCTACAAATGTTTAATCGTGTAAGAATGTTTTAGTGTACAGTTCCATAAGACTTTTTGTATGGTTAAGGATCATTCATATGAATAAGTGGTTGCAGGATTGGGTCCCTGTGTAAAGTGAATGCACACAGACTCAAAAGCCATAACAGGAGCCTCCAGGGATTTAAGAAGCACAGAAATGTGGAGAGAAAGATGGAAAGACAAACAAAAATGCAGAAAGGGAGATTAAAGGATGCAGGCCCCTGAGGATTATGGGCTGGCTGCCCAGCACCTCCTCCGAGACCACTGCAAGAGGAATATACAGCAAATATGCTTGCATGTTTCTTTTAGAAAACAAATTGTAGGATTGTGCCAATGCATGCTGAGTGAAATTCCCATTGAGTTAAATGGGATGCATACTATGTCCCTGAAGTTCATCCTGATCGGAGAGAGAAATATGTGAGAAAAATCTTAGGTTATCTTCCCAAGTACTGCACCAAACTAGAGCTTGCTCAGTACTTACAGACCCTGACTGTCTGGGAAGACACAAGTGCTGGAAATAAACTCAGGTTCCTAATTCAGTAGTATGTAGCATTTCTGTTAAACCACCACGCCAGGGCAAAGGACACCACTGCTTTCAGAACACAGTGGTTTGGTTATGCAGTTTTCATACTCTGTGCTTGTCTACTTTACATGTGGGTATGGAAAAAAAAAGGAAAACAAAACCCCTGCATATCTACAAAAGACCTTTAAACAGTTCATTTCCTGTAATTTCTGCTACCAGGCCCATTTTAATTTTTGAAACCCTGTTGTTTAAGAAAAGAATCATATGCCAAGTATCCACTTTCTCTGCTTCCAAGGAAGAGATAAAAGGGATCCATTTCTAGAAAAAATAACTTTTCATTTAAATGAGGAATTTGACAACAAAATGAATGTAACTTTTATTGAAAAAGAATTACTAAGCTGTAATCATTTCTGCTTTACAGCATGCATGAATGTTAGATTTTGCTGTCTATGACACTTTCCCAGGACATTTTTGAGAGGAGATGACGCATCTCCAGATGTCTTCCAGGAAATTTATTTTTAAATAAATAAAGCAAAAAATAGCTAACCAGTTCTAATCACTGCAAGGCTACAAGTTACCGCTGGATTCTCCTATTAGGGAAGTAGAAAAAGGTTTACTCTTTCAATTTTGTGGCTTTTTTTTTTTTTTTTTTTNTTTTTTTTTTTTTTTTTTGCTTTACACATCGGTCTTAGTGTTATTCTGGACATGTATCTGAAAGGCAGGAATTGTGCTTCAGCTTACTTATTTTCTGCCTTTCAGTATTCTCTGCCTGAAACAAACTTTTCCTCCCCTAATATCTTACTTTACACACAGCGAGAACAGCAGACCACTTCTTCCAAAGGTAGCTTCAAAACCACTCTCCAACTCTGCCAGAAAAAGATACAAGTATACGTTTCTGGGTATCTTTTCCCCATCTCTGGTCAGATCAGGACACAATGCCATATTATAGTAATAACATTATACCATGTTTTAAGTCAAGCTATTTATCTAATCAAAGAATCATATAGTGTTATTTGAAGTGAATACTAAGTTCAGCGAAAAACGCATTTTGTGCAGATCTGAAACTATTCATAAATTCTAAAAAAAAAAAGTATTTTTTGTTAAAAGTTAAAATATTGGGAAAATTTCAGAAGAGTTCAGATTATTCATTCTGATAACTTCAAGGTGAAATATTTTGTTTAGTAAAAATATTTTCTTTCAAGGCTTTAAAATGTATTTTGCCTTTTTTGCTTTGTAAAGGCTTTTCTGTAATTTCAGAATTGATCAAAGTTAGAGTACAGATAACCCAAAATAATGCAAAACAGTCATAAATTTGTGATTTTAGATATGTATCCTATCCAAATCAACTTAGAATTCTGGGAAACCATGGCTAAATCAAAGAGCAAAACAATCAGAGTTCAAAATGAGGAGGAGACCACTTTGAATCATCAAGATGGCTGCAGGTCTCAGCTCTGTGCTGGCCCTGACGAGACGGGGAACAGCTAGTTGGGCAGTGAGCAATCTGAAAAACTGCACGTTTTCAGCATGCTGTTGCTTAGGAGCTGGGACCTTTTGCTATCTCTGTGTGGGAAATGGGGGATGGGACATCCGGAACAGGAGCAGGAAGATGCTGCCCCTGCACGGTTTTCAAAGAGTTCACGTCATCTGCCATCATAGTTAGTCAGCTCTGTGAGGTTATGTGTCTTTGGTTTGGCCTCCTTGAATGCTTCGGGCTGTTCTTGCGCTTACTGCTTTGTAAAGACCTTCTCCTTTGCACAGCCTCACATTGTCAAATCAATTAGGCTGTACTTAATTTAGTTCTATGATTTTGTGTATTCTTTTTTTTTTAATTTCTTTCAGACTACTTACCTTTGTATGTAAGAGTTGTTCACTCCCCTGTGATCCAAATCATGGCTTAGAGTTGCTATCAGCAAAGCCAGTGTTTCTAAGTCAGTCAGTTTGCTCTACATGTAAAGAGTAATACAAGAAGTGAGTTAACTTTGCGACAGGGATTTATTTTGCACAGTGCATTTTATAGCTGCCATCTTGTCTTCACCCACATAGCTCTGGCCAAAAGAGGCCACGGACATAAAATTGTATGCTGAGAATAAGGGGTTATGTCTGAACTTGTGGTGCACAGTAATAATCATTTTCCATAGGCCTCAATGCAGTTTTCAGAAAGAAGTAACATCCTCTAGCCCTATATTACTGATGAGGAAACTGATGCAGAAGAAGAGGAAGTGACTTGTGTAATGTCACTGGCAGCAAAAAGACAGCATCGGGTTTTTTTTTAGTTCTGGCTCCATTACTTTTAGTTCATTCCTATATAACCTAACGGGAGTGAGGGTACACTCCCTAAATCAGTATAAAAATACAAATGTCCTTGGAATAATCAGAAGGGAAGAATATCATGCTTTTCATTGATCACTGGTCAAATAAATTAACAGAAGTTCAAAACTCATGGAAAACGGAATTAAACAATATCTGATTCATTATTAAGAGCTTATTCTAGAGCTCTGGCAAAGATTAGCGGAGAGGTTACAGTTTCTCTTTCATGACTATTTCATGTCTTTAATATTGCTTAATAGAAATGGATAGAAAATTTATTTAAATGTGTCCAGTGAGAAACAGAGGCTGGACAAAGCTACAGTATTCATGCAGCATTTTTGTTTAATGGAAAAGTAAATTAGCAGGAATAGTAGGCACAACAGTCAGGACAGGAATTTGAAGAACAGCTAGTGACAGCATAGCCACTGGGGGGCTGTACCCTGTGTAGAACCAAATCCAAATTTTCTTCAAGCAGTTACAACTTCTGTGGACTGTGTCTGCTTTCTAGATAATGCAGCTTGTCCTTAGTCTAGTCAGATCAGTTTGGAAATGACTGATTTTATGTTTCTCTTAGGAAGATTTGTGTCCTGCTGCCTATTTTTCCTCTCAGATAAGAGGAAATTGAGCGACTTATGTTCAGTGCAGTTTCTGAGTCCAGAATCCAGGACATGAAAATGAGAATGGAGTGAATCCAATGCAGTTACGAATAAAACAATTTATGGAAATTGCAGTGGAGACTGACAGGATTCCAAAAACAGCAAGCAAGCTATCAGAAACATCTGAGATTGCTGTAATGCACACAGAGCAAAACTACCGTGTCCATTTCTTTTCAATCTAGAAGAAATGTGAATGCCTTTGCCTTTGTCTCTTCCAGTGCCTTTAGTTTTTTTTCATTGAGACAGTTTGTAGAGGAAGGGAATGCCCCTTCATTACTGGTATTGGGTTTTGTCTACAAATAGGATTTATTTATTCTGTCAGAAGTGCTTACTGTAAAGTGGAATAAACCAACTAGTCTGTAATCAATTGTAATACAATTGTCCATAATCAAACTGAGAAACACGCTGATTCAGAATGAACAGGAACATGCTGTGTTCTTAAAGAAAATAAAAAGTAAACCTGAAAACGTATTTTGGAAAAATCTTGAATGTAAGTTTTTCCTATTTTGGAGATCATCTAGCTCTTCAGTATTTGTAATAAAGAACGATTAGGCTGCTTTTGAAATTATTATTTGTCTTTTAAGTGGAAAGTTGAAACATTGTTCAAAAGCACTGAAATGAGCATTTAAATTTTTATTTCCAAAAATGTCCTATTGTTTGTCTACAGCTGTATTCAGTTCTGTGTGTGAACTTAAAAAAAAATCTGTTGATTATAAGGAAGCATTCTGAAATAGGGTTGGTCCCTTTCTTCTACAGCTTTTAGACTTGCTTGTAACACAAGCATTGACTTTTAAAAAAGATATAATCATGTATGTACCTTATTTGAGATATTCATATTGGGAGCATCCACCTGATCATTTTCAGAGGATTTAACTGAAACTGGATACATAACAACATGACAACAATTTAACAAACCAAGCTCTTAAAGCCAGAAGTCTTCAGCAGATAGAGTTTGATTGCATTAGCGATACTGCAGAATGATGAACGTCTTACTGACATGACAATCGGAACTACGCATCATTACAGAACTTGTTTAGCCAGAAGGTTCTTACTGTACAAACAGAAAAACGTACCTGAATTTTACCAGATTTTAAAGCAGCAAACATGCACTGTGCTGTATTAAAGGCGTGTCTCCAATTGTGATAAGCAACATTTTTCCGGTAATTTTTCTTCACGCTTAAAATCCACCTGCAGAGAACCTTTAAGAAACAGCATCACATAGTTAACTGTAAATTTATTAGAGATTTATTCTTTCTAGGAAAACAAATCTTTCTCAAGAAAGTTTTGAAAACTCTCATACAGAAAAATTTTCCTTTTATCTCAATTAAGTTCAAATATAACTTACTTCTGTGAACACAGATAAGAATATGCTTACAACCACTAGTTTAGCCTCTCCTTGGGTATGTAAAACTTGTGCTTTTGTTTTTTTACTACTAATGGCTAAATGTTAGCATCTGCTATGTTAGTTAGTAACTGTTGTTAATTCAGAAACTGAGTTATATTGAGCTAACTGGTAGAAAAAAATGCTTGCTTGTAATGACGTATTTCCTGGAGGCGACTTATTTTTGAATTACAGAGCTCTCTTAAGAGCTGTTTTGATAATAAACTTTCAGTTATTTCAGTTCAGGCTTTTCAGTTATATCAGCTTGTCAAAACACAAGCAGATTTGGACTTTGGAAAGCAAGTATGATAGAAAGACAGTGATTACTATATTGCTGGGTTGTATTTTCTTATGAAGGAAGAAAGTATGTCCTGGATGTTTTACACAAATGTATTACACATTGTGGGTTATACTTTACTTTCAAGAAAGTGAAAGGCATGACAGCCAGATAGTAAAAAATCAAGATGATTTTTAGTGTTCCTCGTGAAAAGTAACAGAAATGAAAATCCAGTACCATTCATCCACATAAACAATTCAGCAGACAAAAGCAGCAGTACTGTGTGCCTTTCCACTGTTAAATAAGGAGTATTTTGCTACTGCCGGTTTTTTGTTAGCTCTAGTATGGGAAGATAGAGGTGTAGCTTCAAAGCTGTTAATGCTCTCTTGCATCTATCAAGCTGTGTACCTATGTGTCTATTGTCATGATGCTATTTTGTTGTTGCAAATCCATTACAATTGCTCCATCAGGAACTAGAAGTCCACTCAGTACACTCTTTCCTCTGTTGGCCCATATCTCTTACCAAGGTACAAGTTCTTGGCCTGTGAAGGTGAAACTAAGTACTGTGATATTTGAGAGATCAGACTAGGTAATATAGTACTCCTTCCTGTCCTTAAACTGTACAAATCTAAATCAATCTATAAACTGCTGATCTAGAAGGTAAACACCTGTTTTCCCTTACTAATTTGTTTGCCTATGGAGTCCTCCAAATTAATCTAGCATTTTGATACTAAACTTTGGAGGTTTTATTGAAAAATACAGAGAGCAAAAATTAAAGCATTAAAAACGAATGTTTTTATTAATAGAAATCATGTGTATTGACTGGAAAAGGCCTAAGAGATTATCTAGTCTAACTCCAGGGCCAGAAGCGAGATAAGAACACCTGTCTAGATCACCTCAGACGCGTATCTACAACTGGATCTATTGGTAAAAACCTCCAGTGGAATTTTCACAGATGCTTAAGTAATCTATTTCAGTCTTTACTATCTCCATAAATATAAAGTTTCTCCTAACATCTAATCTAATCTTTTGTGGTGGAAAGACTAAGCTATTTAATTCTTTTACAACCTTATACAGACATAAAGAACAACCCACATTAGTGTCCCCTTTATAACAGTCTTTCACTTACTGAAACGTTGCTGTCGTCTCCCTGCTCAATATTCTGTTTTCTGGAGAAAATCAACTTAATTCATTCAAACTTTGTTAAATCTCCTAAGCTGTTAGTTTTCTCCCCAGAATTGTTTAAATTAATTTGCATCTCTCTGTGTCTCTTCAAATATAAGCTATGATATAATTACTCCATGGGCCTTAAATACCACTGCTCTGCCAGTAAAGAATGAAATTTGCCCTTTTTTGCTACTATGGCACATTATTGACTTTTACATAGTTTCTGATACTAGTAGTCCTGAAATGCTTTTCTCTGTTACCACTACCTATGCTTTTGTTTACCATCTTGAATTTATGCATTTGACTTTTTTTTGGTAAGTCTTTATACATTTATTCTTGCTAGTTTTGAAATACTGCTATACATTTTCAGACTAATTTGAATTTTAACCAAGTCTTCCCTGTCCACTCCCCAAGTTTTCTAAATGCATTCTCTAGTCCATCAACCAAGTTATTAATTATTCAGTAGAACCAAACTGGGGAGAAACCCCAATGCTGCCCACTTTAAATACCTTCACAATTTGCTAGCTACTGTTTAATACAGGCTTTCAGTTATATTTACTGTAGGCTCATTTCACTATTCTCCTGATTTTCCAATAATTAATTTGTCACTTTATGTGAAGCAGTATTTGACAGCATTTATACCTCATGTTTCATTTGGAAATTCTGCACCAGATTGAGGTCTGTGAACATGCGAATTGTACACAGTGTTGTTTCAAAATCTGACAGCTCAAAATCACTGAAGTTGAAGTCGGTTAGGTTGAGAGATTGTGCGGATGGTACTACAGCAGCCTAGAGAAGAAAAAGAGAACAAAACTTAGCACTAGGAGAGAGAAAACATAACTATTTGCTTTTTCAACAGAGAAGTAGTGAGATACTAAATTTTACCTTCATGTTATGCTGCAACCTCATAATTACTTCCCATTTATCTTTCCTTAGCCTTTCTTCTTTAACATTGCCTTACTTGCTTCTCAGATTTAACACTTTTTCCGTAGATCAAGAGAATAAGGAAAGGATTACATGGTCAAACAGTCTGTTATCTTAGTCACCTAAGACAAACTATAACCAAGAGTACACATGAAACTGGGAGATTGAGGCCATGTGGTTTGTTTTTGTGAATGTACAGGCATAAGAATCTGTAACCGTTGGCATTTTTCTAAAAATGGTGAGGAAAGAAATGTCAGTGTAGACCAGTTAGAACAAAGAATTCCTAGCAGAATTCACATTCAGTGTTGTGGTAGTCAGAACATGTCCACGGGCACAGCATCCTCAGGGATAAAAAGCCTGAAAAATTAGGGTTCACCTGTGGTATGATAATCTTTAAAACCTTTGAATGATGTTTTTAATGTATCTTGAGCACAATCATACACCTTTGATTTGAAATTTGAAATTATAAAGTAGACGTAAAAAAAAAAAGGACCTTTTAAAATCTGTAATTTCTACTATCAGTAAATCTTCCAACATATCTCTGTGTATTACAGCTCTACTTTTTCTAGTTATAAAATTCAGAGTATAGGTATTGATTGCCCTTCAAAATACAGATGTTAAATTTGTTAACAAAATAAATGATGTCTTATGCTATAGATCAGAATCAGATAAAATTAGTATCATTTTTTTTTCAGTAAAATAAAAGGCGGAGTTCACAGTACTACTTCTTTCCAGTTGTTTCACTTCAGTACGGTTTAAAAGAAAATCAGGTAAAACTGAAACAGTGAAAGAAATAAACATATGTGTTTATCTTTCTGCTTTGTAATTCTAGGGCAAAACATTTTTCCAGCATAGGGACCTGTGTCCTAGAAGGCTGAGACACTGAAAAGAAAGCATGTGTCATAATCTATAGTTTTATTACATGCAGGAGGCAAATCAGCTCTCCCCATAACTAAATGTACCAGTCTGTGTTCCACATAAGTTTGCTATTATCTTTCCTGTGCATCAGAATTGGAAAGTCATGAAAGATTATGAAAAACAGTATTTCTACAGGAACAAAATCCAACATTTTTATGTATTTCTTGTACCAGTAATTTTATGTCCTTCAGTTTGGATTCATGTAGTATTTCACCTATATGCATATGAAAGAACCAAACCTGTATGCTGAGAGGAAAATAATGCAGCCATTCAGGATTTCTAATGACAATTTTGAAAAACTGCAACTGCAGCCTGATATTTCATGAGGAAAATCAGAAAAGGGCTCGAAGAGCACAGTAGTAGCTCAACAGAACACCTTCTCATGCCTGTGTTCTGATTTTATCTTTCCCTTCCTTGACCTCCTGCTGCCTTCGATAGCCACAGCAATGTTTCATTTCAGATGAGACATAAAACCCCCTGCACTCTGTAGCTATTCAAGTGTTATTTAACTGGATTAGATATTTCCTCTTTCACTTATCGAAGCCAGTAGCGCTATCTGCCCTCCCCATCCTACAGCGTGAAAGTTGATCAGCTATTTTAATTTCAAGTTATTGAGCTGTGGTCTGCTTCTGTAAGCACTGACCACGCTACGACCTCTTGCTCAATTTCTCTACCTCAGGAGAATTACAAACAGCATTACATAGTCAAGAAAAGAAAAAAAAGTGCCAGTTAATTCCCCTCTTTGCATAACTGTGACTTTTTAATTACTATTGCTTACTACTGGGATTGTATTACTAGTGATGAATAGTGAATAATTAATTAGTGACTCCATTTCACTACCTGGTTAAGTATAAAAAAAAAATTTTAAAACAGGTCTTATATGATGATTGAAAAACCTACATATAACTTCATTTCATATGCCAAGGCATTACCTTCAAGGAAATTCTGCTCAAGCACAAGAATAGTCCATTCTGACATGCAGGAAGTAAAGCATGCATGGTAAAAGGCCCTCGTGGATGAACACGGAACTCTTGTGTTAGCTCAAATAAAAAAGCAAAGTACACAGAGAGGAAGTGGGGATGGGCTACCTGGGAACAATATAGAGACATTACCAAAGTGTACCAGGATGGAGCTGGGAAAACCAAAGGTCAGCATGAGTTGGAACTAGTGATGGATGGGAAGGGCAACAAAAATGGTTTCTATAAATATATTAGCAGCAAAAGGAAGTCTAAGGAAAATGTGGTACCACTGTGGTAACTGGGTGGTAGCAATAAAAGGTTTTACGTTGTTTCATTTGCTTTGTATGATAGAACACAGGTTGCAGACAGTATCCAGGCTCAAAAGCGGTGACTGACGCAATACAACATTCTGGTGTTATATGGAAGTGATGGTGAAAGTGAAAAATTCCACTGCAGCCTATTACATCAGGCAGTTAGTGAAGCATCCCATTTCTGTGCTATCCGATTATTTCAAAGCAAAATAAAGCAAATCACACAAAGTTTGGCTTGATATAAAAATTCTGACGCCAAGTAAATTGCCATCCATCAGCTGACCGTCAGTAGTAGAACAGAAGTGTGTTAGCTTTAGCCACCAGGAAGGGTCCAGTTTATGGGTACTGACTTGCTACGTCACCTGGATCACATCTGCACGCATGAAGTCAGTGTTGGACAATCTGATGCCTTGAATAAACTCTGAGCAACATCTGTCTGTCAATTCAGGCAAGGTTGTTATATTAGGTGCTCCACACACTGATTTCAAAACTGAAATCTTATTATGAAGTGTTAATGGGAAGATAGTCAACACAGAGATATCCTGGTAATACGGAGAGGTTATTCTTAATTAGGGGGAAATACTAACACAAGTATTTCACAGAAGTTTTTGGAAAGTTTTTGTCAGCCCANCTAAGAGGAGAATCTAAGGTGAGAAGGTTAGCTTTTCAACTTGGGTAGCAGGTACTCCCTTTGTCACTACTTATCCAGGACTTGAGACTAGGCATAGGAGTACTGATGTCTTTAACATGGATGACTTGATCTTGAAACTCACTTGGCCCCATCTCTTTTCAAGTCCTGCTAACCTTCTCAA
>VXAL01016823.1:26458-44687 GCA_013399475.1 Chauna torquata
ATTTTTTAGCTGCGAGAACACAGGACATAAAAATGTTATGGATTTTTTTTTTAGCAACTAAAGAATAACATTTTTTGTAAAGAAGCCAATTTATGTATTAACCTATAATCTTTTTCCCGTTATGGAATTTAAAGGTATAGACTTCATATATTATCTATAAAGTGTTATAGTACAGGAGAGTGTAGTACAGGAGAGAGAATTGCTCATTTGCCATGTAAACAAGCAGCTCCTTTTTAAAGCACTTAAATTATTTTGACAATAATTTTACTACATTTTTATTTAACATGACTTAATACAGGTTTACTTGAGNGGAATCCTGCAAACACTTTATTTACATAAAGAATGTTAGGAGATCCAAAGTCTACAAATTTTTCACTTTCAGCTTCAAGTTATCACCTCTAAGTAATTCAACTTCTCAGACTAAAGCCCTCTTTAGCTTTTAAACTTAACAGTAACCAATTCAAAGGCTGAGACCGGATGACATTGATCTTGATATGGTTTGATGGACTCTGAGGAAATTGCTGAAAACCTATAATAATGCTGCTGTTACGCCACAAACGCGTTCGTCTAAAGGGCTGAGCCAAAATCATCACAGAAAACCTCAGACAAGAAAAGGAAGCCCCTAATCCCCCAAACCATTTCCTCTTCCTACGCAACAGAACAAACCAGCTATGCTGCCAATGTGTAGCCTCATGTAGAGGAAAAGATGTGTTCAGTTCACCACTAAATCTCATGAGTAAAGTAAAAATACAATACCACATAAAATAGTCTGCAAGCAGATATGGAAACAAGCAGAAAAATTCCTATGCAACTCAGCAGGCCAAATGCTGTTCTCATGAGGGAGAACAATTTCTGTTGAGTATTCATGTGAGTAGCTGCACTTATGTGTAGAACAGACAAGGTCTGCAGAAAATTAGGATCTATCTTGTGTCAGTTAAAGACCACATAGATTTTGAGCTCACCTCTAATGTCACCATCTGTTTGGCCATTGCTCTTTCTACAGCTTCATACATCTGCGTATTCTGGATCCCCAAGCCACAAAAGATGACAAAAGCTTCCAGGAACTGTTCATCATTTCTGTTGAAAGCCTTGATTTTGCCTGAGTTTTCTTCCAACTTATTCACAAGCTGGCAAACCCCTAAGTCAGCATAGAGAAATGTAAAGAAGTCATACAGAGAATTGCCAAAATATCACCGATGGTATGGAACATCAAGACAAAAATTAGGTCTAAGACTGTTTAGCCTACAGTACAAGCTACCAATATGCATAAAAGAGATACATAGCAGTGCTAAACCTTTTTTGCCCCAAAGTTTATTAGAGTGATTTCAGCGTATTACAGAGTAAATACTAAAACATCATATATTACTTAGTAGACCCAAAAGCATTTATTAGGATTTATAAAGCAAAAATGTAGGTGAAATTCTAGGATGTAGTTTTCATCCTGACTTTTATTATTAATAGTATTCTAGATTGATTTAATCCCTAAAGATGATTTGTCCTTTGGAGGCTAATTAAATTTTTGTAAGCATGCCAAAAGAACATTTATGAAAGTCAGAACATTGGTACACAGAGTTTTCGCTTCCTTATTTGAGTCAGTACTGGAAATTTTTTAAAATAAATGAACTAAACCAAAAATACCCAAATTGAGGCTTGAAGTTCAAATATATTTGCTGACTCTGTGAGGATGTGATTGAATTTCAGCATGCTCCTAAGATTACTGAAGTAATCTAAAAGCATCTTATTGAAACCAGATTGTTAGCTTCTAAATTGTTGATAGTTGCATCTGTTTATTTTTTGTTAATAATTTCTGCTGTTCAGTGCCAGACTTTTCTGTGCACTTGCCATTGAGGGGTTTGACAGGTAACTTCTACCAAGCCTGCAGATTAAATCTTTGATACCATTTTAAGCAGAGGGGAATTCACATATATACCTCAATTTAGCTTTACCTAGTGGATGGCAGTTTTTGCTAAGAAACCAGAATATGAATTAAAGCAGCTGCACTGTAAGCATACATTGTCTTTGTCCAAAACTGCTGCGAGAGTGATTATTGTCTTAAGCAAGTCCAAATGTTTTCGCACTCTCATAAGCACTAACGGTTTTAAGGACAGAAGCTGACATTTTCCTGGTTAATTGCAAATAGCTGTCCCAGTGAAAATCATAGCTGCAAATTAAGAGTTCTAAAAAAAAATTAGTAAATGCAGAATTCTTCATTTGATATAAACTGTAATTGCTTACCAGTTTGTATACTCTGTGTATTTTATGGAGAACATTTTGCAGCAGAAACAGTAATTTATTTAATATGTATTCAACCAGCAAAAGAGAAGATAACTGTTTAGTATGATGTTTCCAGAACACTGTTACCAACTTTCAAAGTTTTCTAGCTCTAGCAGAGCTACTTTTAATTTACATAGGCTACAAAAACAGAATATGAATGCCACTTTGCCACCATAAGGTCAGGGAGGATGGATTTACTCTCTGTTTATGGATAGGGAAGAAATTATAATGAATACTATTTTACAGCAGTGCCAACAGTGAACATAATCAGCAGCTACTCTAAGGTCTTATCAGTACTAATGATTTTTTATACGAAAGTATTTCTAGCACTGCAGTACTCTACATTTACAGACTAAAAAACCCCACTAAGCTTTTTAATTAAAAAAAAAAAGTCTGTGAGGGAGCAAGTTTGTATCTTCCCTTTTACAGTAAGTAGAAAAATGGAGGAAAAGAATGTTGCACACATGTAAACTGTATTTTTAGAAGAACATGGCCTTGCATGTAGAAGTTTTAATGTCTGGTGACAATGTATGAACATTGCCCTATTTCCAAATTATATTCTGTTTGGGGAACTTACTTTAGTATCACAGTCTGCTCTAAAGAGATCAGTAAGAATATTACAACTGTAGTTGTAAACCATTGGAGCTGGGGTTGTGGTATCTGAATATTGCAAACAGGATTCTGACTTAATGCATTACTAGATACTTAAATGATAGTAAAAATATATAATTTTGGAGAATAAGGATTCACTAAGAACAACATTAACTTTCCCTGGGAAAAAAAAGCTGACTTATAAAACTCAGGGAAAATCTCATGGAACTCACTTTCAGATCTCTGTTTAGTACTGTTTATGACTTTATAATTATTTCCATAGCAACTCTGATGTAACGAACACAAGATTAAGACTCAACAGTGAATAAGCCACAAGAGCAAATGAATTCCTAAAAGACACAGAATTTGGATACACATAAAAGCCTTTTAAAAAACTAGGAAAACTACAGCAAATATACTATGTAGTATTTAAGATTCTTTAACTGTTATATTTTTCAAAAGCATTCAGGGCTCCATACATTAGAATTAAAGGAGCTCAAAATTCTTTTATTGGGACATACTTACAAAACCACAGAAAGACTCTATAAAGTTTTCAACGCATACCTGAAAAATGCACAAGTCAGGAGAGTAAAAAAGTTCTTTTCATCTCTCTTCAAGTAAGATTTTCTTGGTTTTAGTGTGCACAGTTTTTCCCACCCTCACCCCGCTCCCATCTGCACATCCCACTCCCCAAATTCTGGTCTTGGGTGTACTAATCTTAAAAAAAGGAGACTTAAAATGTTCTTATACAGTATGTAATATGCTAAAGGAACTTCTGGGTATTGTCCCCGAGACAACTTTTGACTATGCCCTATTAAAGGTCTGAACTTTAGGTGGCCTGTGAAACCTTAAAGGACTTTGAAGAACATTTCCCATTGAGAACTGCTCAGATTTGAAAAACCCACCTAAAGGGGTAGCCTGACTGAAACTTTCAGTTTGAACTTCCACAGAAAAAAAAACAATAGAAAAACTCCATATGAGATCAGATGCAACTGTTTTATCAGTAGTTAACACCACAGGGAAATATCTCTAATTAAAGCTCAACAGTTCAATTTTCATCTTGGTCTTCTAGAGTCTGTAGAATACCAATATAAAACAAAATAATAAAAGAACTCATTGAAGAGGCTGATACAAGAAGAAATTTCAGAGAACTCCATTCAGTAAAGACAACGCTTCTCTTTCTGCTTCAGGAATTAAAATAAGATCTGTCCTCATGGAAAAGGAATCTCACATTTACTGTAGACATTGATTATGCAGTTTTGCCATAATTCTCAAGCACAATTACTTGAAGACCATTAAAAATGCATTATTGGAACATTTCCTTGGCAAATTCTGTAAAGATGAGGAAGTTGGATTCACGCTGCTATCTGGAAAAAAACATATTTTACGTTCTGTTTGGTTGTGGAACCTACTGATGCCAGCAGAAGAGCAGGCTGACACACATTCTACTCCTCATGGGACAGGGAAGCCCTGGTAATTTTCAGAAGCGTCATCACCCTCTTGTGTAAGGTGAATCTGAAACTCACTGAAAGACTTAAAAACTCATTAAGCTTATTCCATGAAGTGTTGTTAGGGCCAGATCCTCAAAACAATTTAGGTGTTTACACATCTTGGAGGATCCAGACCATGGCCACCTAAATATTTTTAGGGAGCTAAAGATAAATAGGCTTATAAGGTTCCATAAGCATCTACACCTATGTGGACCTAAGTGATGTCAAATTACTTGTGAAAATGTTACCACAGGAAACCAGTGGTACTATGGGCGTTCTTTAAAGAAGAAGAAAAATTCTAGAGAAAGCAAAGGTGATGCTGCAGAGGTATTTATACTAGGTAGCTTTAGGCATTTAAACTTAGTGTCTTATAATAGTACTGTAGCCTTCCTATGTAATCCCCCGACAGAAGCAGGCACCTCCAAAGGGCAGTTCATAGCACCAAAATTGCACAGCATTTAGCCTTCTCTTGTATGAATCTTTCTGTAGCTGAATCTTGTTTGCAGAAACTGTCACTGTCTGCACAGCTCAGCTTGCCTTTCCAACATGCTAGACTTTCAGACTGCCACCACTGTTCCCTGAAAGCCCAGCACTACAGACAGCTCAAGCCCGAAGAGCTTCTTTACTGATTTACATCTTTTCCTTTCACTGCCTTGTAATGGACCTACACAAGCAAGAATGGTATCTGACCCGCTGAACAGGAAACAATGAAAATAATTTTACTTACAGAAAACTATCAAATGCATGAAGCTATAAAAATTGTGAAATATCACAGGAGTGTTGTAGATGCTTGGTAACTGGTAAGGCAAGCAATTTACAGGCAAGGTTGCAATGGACTTGTTGGTTGAAAGCATGATAATTAAGGATCTTTCCCCTTTGTGTAGATTCCATGTTGCTGAGACTTTACTGTGGAGCACAGAAGTATTTCTATGAAATGTACAAAAATACTTTTTGTAAAGATACCTACCTATCACCTTATTCTTTTTCCCATTTTTTATTGGTGTACACAGCAAACTCTTTATGTGTTGACTTACATTTTCTGCACTGTCATTCTGTTAAACAAACAAAAAAATACAGTTACAATTTTTAAGACTAACGCTTAAGTGCCTGAAGTGAAAGTCATGTAGAGCTGGGGTCTGCAGCTCTTCTTGGTTTACATGCTCCTTCAAAAAGCAACCATGTCTTTGAGGAGTTTGCACATCTTTGGCTGTATGGTATAATAAACGTTACATCTCATACAAGCTTTGGTGAATAATAATACAGGTAACAATGATAATCATCATTCAGAGTTTCCAGTGACTTGTGTAGTTGTGCTAAAAATGTGTTAATTTTATAATACGTTCTTTCATTTCATTTTCATGAAAATGAAAATTTTGCACCAAGACAAAGTGTGTTTTTTTTCTTTTTTTTTTTTTTTTTAATTTTATTGCTTTGCTGTCTGGTGCTGTGCAAGGGACTGAAGACGTTCTTAGCACGCAAATGCATAGACACTATAATGCTTATAAGTGGCAAAAGGAAGTATGATTCTTTGAAGAAAATATTAAAGGATTATGTCATGACAGACACTTTACATGACTCCAGGAACTTAATATTTACTAGCCCATTATCAAGAAGATAGATGGAGTAACTCAAGAGTAGATTTGCTGGTTTCTGAACTGTGGTCTAAAAAGATGTACCTGTGAAGTCAGCTATGAAAAAGGGTAAGAATCAGCATCTCTCCCTAGACCTCTCCAGCAGAGGCAGCTGAGAAACACTAAGTTTGCATGAAACCCGGTTTATGGCTACCTGAAGGAGAACCTGCTGTTTCATGGTAAAGTTCAGATGCATTGAAGCTCAAACTTGTCTGGATTGGAGATAAGACCACAGTACACAGTGTTTAAAAAAAAAGTGTGACCCAGTATTAATGAAAAGGAAGGAGACTAAAAAAGAACAGGAATAAATGGCTTTAAGGAGCGTTGTAGATATTTGAACTTTTCTCCACTGCTGTAACTTTGTTGATTCAGGGAAGACACATAGGTGTTGCTGCTGAAGCTTAGCGTTTGGCTTACGTACTGTCCTTGCAGGTAGCCTGAACCTGAGGCAGGCAACATCAGGGCTCTCTAGTGAAGGAACCCATGCTGTTTTTCTGCCTCATGTCCCTACACTGGTAGTTGAGGCTGCCAACGCATTTAGAAAGCACAAAGTTCTTTTCATAAAGTGAGCAAGCATGCCGTTGAACGTTCTCCAAAGAAAGAGGCAAGCCAGGGTTTTTAGGTTACTAGGCACACCTGGGATTTCCCTCATGCCAGGGTCTGTCAGCTTTCAAAAGATTTTGCCTCCAGCCCAGCCTTGAGACTACTCCTATATAGTGGTGGAGATGCAGCCAGTGTGACTGTGTTGAAAAACATTATCCAAAATTCCTTCCAGCAGTACTGTTATTTTCTTTTTATCAGTTTCTTTCACATGCATAAGGTGTAAATCATCTAGATTCCAGGGAAAAATCTATAAGAACTCTATCCCTATTGACAAAGTGAAAGGCCTCTTTCAGTCATTTAGAATGATTCTCGAGGTATTCCTTTTATGTATTTTAAAATGTCTTCAAAATAGTCACCTACTTCTGTATTGATCTAATGCAGTATATCCATCTTGTCCTGTTTTTACTTCCACTCCTGCAGTTATGATGGCTTTGGGCCCTATACTGTGAAGTGCTGAGCACTCAGTTCCTGTGTTGCTCTGTCGTTCAGAGAATCCTACTCTAGAACATCAGTGAAACCTTGCACAGAAGAAAAGGGAAGCAACACAGCTCCCCACCATGACGCTGCTCCTCCTTTCCTTTTACTGGAAAGAATCACAGTCAACACTGTACTCTCTGAGCTTTTCGTTGTGTGACTCAGAACAAAGAGTTTGGTAAAAACCTGCTGATCATGTTAAATCTTCTCTCTCCCATTACTCTCTCCCTGAGCCCCTCTAGCTAACATGCTTAACTACGGTAAGAAGAGTTTCTTTCAAGTTTCTGCATTGCACGGAAAACACAGAATTTTGCTTTATATTGACGAGTCTGAATGCAACCTGATGGTAATCTGAGTCCTGCCAAGCGACCTTCCCTCCTAGCTCTCCAGCATCTGTGTGTTCAGTAGTACACCATACCACAAGCCTGATGAAGTGTGAAGCAGAAGCTTCCGTAGAAAAGTGAAATTGTTCCTTAAGCAAAACAGCAAAGAACTTGCATCCATATCATTAATCTTTGCCAGAACAAGAAGGAAAAGGAGGGAATAAAAGGGAACTAACTTCTGAGAGCCTCTCAACAATCACAGTAAACTACAGAGGATTACTGTGAAAACTTCCAACTGCTCTTCACTTATATGCTTTCCAGAGAATATACTGCAAGCTTTCCACATTGCAGTGTCTATTTATTTACAAATGAACGCTAACCTTTTTTAATAATGGCTGTAGGGATAGCCTGCTCACTGTGTGAGTATTGTACCATTTCTGCACTGACAAAGAATTTTATAAAGCAAACACTGTACCTTCCTTTGTGTTTGTGGAATTCTAACTGTGGCCATTAAATTAAAAAAAAATACTGAGGGGAAAGTAGGAAAGATTTGACAGGTAAACAGAAAAAAAATTAATTTCTGAATTTCAAATCTAAGCTTATTTTACTCACTGTCCAGGGAAATCTTCTGTCTTTGCAGACATCTGGGATGTTGAGAGGCTCCATTGTATTCTTGACATACTGAGCATACATATAATTAATTTTGTTTGTATCATAGTCCCTAAAGGATAAAATATTATTTTTATGTGCTTAGTATGACAACAGGTCATTTCATTATGCAAAGCAGGTACTTGTAAATATCTTTCATGTGTAAGGCCAAGAAAGATATAACCTACAGCTATATAATGGAGCTAAGTTCAAATCTTGTCCGCTAATCCAGCTGCCATCAGAAAATGACAGACGACTAATTTATACACTACACCATTTCTTTAGTGTTCCACAGCGTTAACACCAAACATCAAACTTAAGAAATAAACAAATCATTACAGTTCATGCAGATGAAGGATAAAGAATGAGCAACTGGGTTTTCATTGAAATAAACAACTCTGAAAACAAACTATCTGAAAATCTGACACACTTAAAAAATCAATACTGGATGAAATTCGCATATTCATTAGACTGAGTGCAGCTGGTAACGTGAATTTTCTACTTCTAAGTTTATTTCAAATTTGTTCTAAAAGTAAAAGAACAATCAGTTGCATGGGGATTCTGTTATTGAAATAGAGGTGTTTTTTTCCAAATCAGTACACAAAATAAATTCGCAAAATCAATCATCTGCTTTATACAGCCACGATGTATTTAATTAAGGGTTTTCAATTCTATTCGCCCCCTTTGCCAGCATTGCAGGAGGGCATATGTCCTAATACACCTATTCCTATTCCTGCAGTTTTCTCTTACATTTGATGTAACTTTAGTTATCCTTCTGGTGTAAGTGCACATCCAAAGGATCACAGAATCACAGAATGGGCAGGGCTGGAAGGGACCTCTGAAGATCATCTAGTCCAACCCCCCTGCCGAGCAGGATCACCTAGAGCACGTTGCGCAGGATGGCATCCAGGCGGGCTTTGAGTATCTCCAGAGAAGGAGACTCCACAACCTCTCCGGTCAACCTGTTCCAGTGCTCTGTCACCCTCACAGTAAAGAAATGCCCCCTCATGTTGAGCCGGAACCTCCTGTGTTTTAGTTTGTGCCCATTGCCTCTCGTCCTGTTGCTGGGCACAACTGAGAAGAGACCGGCTCCATCCTCTCGACACCCTCCCCTCAGATGCTTATATACATTAATGAGGTCTCCCCTCAGTCTTCTCTTTTCCAGGTTAACAGGCCCAGCTCTTTCAGCCTGTCCTTGTACGACAGGTGCTCCAGTCCTCTAATCATCTTAGTAGCCCTCCTCTGAACTTGCTCCAGTAGTTCGATGTCCCTCTTGTACTGGGGAGCCCAGAACTGGACACAATACTCCAGGTGTGGCCTCACCAGGGCTGAATAGAGGGGGTGGATCACCTCCCTTGACCTGCTGGTCAAGATGTTCACAGTGTTAGAGGAAGAGAATTATTCTTTCATTATTTCACCAACTTGGTTATATAAGGCAATACCTTACAACTCTGAAAACCAGTCTGATCTGGGTTTGATTCAGGGTCCTTGATTACATAATAAGCCTGAAATTATATCTTGTAATGTAATATTTCCTATCTAATCCATGTCATTATATTTCTTCTGTTGCCTGAAATTGTGACCTTAAAACAAAGCAGAAGTTCTGACTCCAGTGGCTGACTCATAGCACTGTCCTTGGCATATAACTGTGCTGTCTTATGAACAAAATTCAGATATGCAACTAAGGTTCCAGCATTCCGTTCCTAACAGTTATTTCCTCCCTATCAATTATTTCAAAGAAATAATTTACTGATGGCCCATGCAAGCAGTAAATTACATTTTGAGTACGTTAACTAGTAACCATGAAAGGAATAATGAATAGGAAGGTAAATTCTGTTCTCTTTACTATTCCCACAGTATAGAAAAGGAAGTAAACAGTTATCTTATCTTACTACCATTTTGTACCTCTGTACTTTCTGACTGTACATTGTCTAAAATCCTAATACAGCTCAACAGTTTTTATTTGCTTAAGCCACACACTTTGGAGTTCATTTTCAAATACATGTAATTAAATTTCATATAAGAAATGTTCACTGCAAAAAAAGGTCAAAGGGGTACAGAAATCTCCATTTTCTCTCTGGACACTACATCTGTAGTAGTGCATTTTAGATACAACTGTGTCTCACTCTTTTGACACTATTTGAAACAACAGCTTGTGTTGACAGAAAGGTAATGGAGACAGTGATTTTCAAAACTTAAATATGGAGGTTCAGACTAAATTTGTAAACTATGTAATGTGAGTATTTTAATACAATTATTTCTACTTCTTTGCCTTCCTCCCAGTTGAAATTCTTAGTGGTTTCTTGAAGATGACTGATAGTTAGAAGTGTAGGACTTAATTCCTGATTTTGTCAGTCATGTTCTTTGACTCTGCTTTCCTATCTATAAAATAAGAATAATGCTTATCCTTCTTTATAAAGCACTTTAAATTTTTTTGATTAAAATCATATTGTTATACACTGTTTGGTATCTACTAATGTGGATGTGTCAACTCTACAACACAGACACCTACACAGATTTCTTACAGATCAGTTCTAGAGCCACCCATGAAATTAGATTTTTACTTCTCATGTTTTGCACACTTCCACAGCTTAACCCTGAGATGCAACTATGTACTTTCAGCTGACAAAGTGAAGAGAACAGGCCTAGTTCTCCTATTCTGCTCAGTGTGACCTCTTTAAGGCAATTTTGTCTATGTATGTTTCAGGGCAAAACCTGCTCCGTAACAGATAGCAGAAATACATGGTACCCAGTGGAAAGACATGGTACCCCAGTCCTTCATTATGAAAAATAATATTAAAAGCATAATTTCTTCAACATTCTCCTGTGATGAACAAAAGCTTAAATTCATTGTTTTACCTCTTCACATTTTCAGCTGAATCTTCTAATTCCTCAGATTCCATGTGAAACACACTAGAAAATGAATCCTGGAATATCAAGAGGATGTTATATAGGTGTGGTTGTAATAAGTTATACTAGTAGTATTCACTTGAAAAGCTTGTTGCAATTATCAGCACCTATTCTGTAATAAAGACAAGTATAAAATTGTTTAACTTCATTTCACGTCTAGCAGCAATGGTAGGTACAGAATCCTATGACAAAAACATCTTTTCATACAACTTTAAATATCCTTGAAGTGTCTTGAATTTCTACTGATCACTCTGAGAAGAAATGCCAGTATTTATAAGCTGTGCCAAATTCACCTGTTAGCATAGAGCTTCCATATTTTAACATTCATCCAGTTTCAGACCAGGAATGCATAATACATGCTTTTCTTGGGGAGGTGAGGACATCAAAGCCTTTTAAACATATTGACAGATAGTTGAGAAGCCTAAATGTAGACAGAAATTAGATTCTGTCTGTACTAAGGATTCAAACTACAGACTGGAAACTAGGTGCTGGAGTTTGGCTTATTTGCAGGGTCATTGTGAATATCTGAATACGTACATTATGTTAATTCCTCTTCTGTATTCTTGTGTGCAGAAGTGGCTCTCTTAAATACAGTGAGAGATATTATTACAACATAATATCCTGCTCCTTGTTCTGCAGCCTGTTTTCAATAGGAAGGAATACAAGTGGGAGTTTGTGCTTTGCTTCAGTGAGCCAGATCTTGGAAGAGGCCATGATTCTGTTCAGATAACTTGTTTAGGTACTCCCTGCTGAGATATACTCAAGAAATACAAAGTACAGTCAAAACTGATTCTGCAGAGCAAGTAAAAGCCACATTGTTTTTCTTCTAGCCTTTTCCTTTTTCTGTCCTACATCAGTAGCCAATAAAATGAGTTATGAAAAAGCTGTACATTGAAGACCTATGCCCCAGGAGAGAGCTTAGAGTCATAGCTTACCAACAGGTAATGCAAAATGACCACATAAAACGGCAGCCTGGCCTACACAAAGACCTAATCCTCTCAAATCAACACCTAACCTGACTGGACGCCATAAAAGCAAAGGCAGGGGAGGTAAAGGCAACAGAACATACTATGGGTCTGAAATGCTATTAAATCAGAATGGAGCAGCCCATACTGCTTCCAGAGAATAAGCACTGCTGCCTTTAAACAAAAAAAAACCCATACTCACAGTACAATCTTCATCCACTATGAAGATGGTACATCTCTGCACCTGCATGAAGGATATTATAGTGGCAGCTATCTTCTTCAGAATTACTTCCAAAGACTGCTGCTCTTCGAAAATCAGGCTGGCAAGATCAAGAAGCACCTGGAAAAAAGGTATTTTGTGAAAATGTGACTGATTGTGTTGTAAGCAATAATTACAGTTCCTGCTCTCTTTCATTCTTCCCCTCTTCCCTGAATCAAGGAAGTCTTAATATATACACTTACGTCTGTGACAAAAATTAAGCTTTGGCTGTCATACAGACTGCAAGGCAACAGTAATTAATAGCCAGTTTGACATGTTTGGTGGAAGAAAGAGATGGCATAGTTAGCTGTCTGATGTTTTCAGAGTGGATTTAGGCATTAACAGTTGATCAAACGAAATTTGAGAAGTCCAGACAGCACACACTGATTTGCCCTTAGGAAACCTAATAGTTTCCTATGGCTCATGTGTGCATTGTAAAAACATCAACAGTGATATTTAAATTACTTAAGACTTTTGAACACAATTATTATCTGTTGTAATTCAAACAGACCTTAATGAACTCATTTGGTGAAAACATCATTTAGCTACAAGCTGCCATATTTCAAAGCTGCTGCTGAAGGACTTAGCTGCTCAGATGTGGTCAAATTATATTCCCTTTTTCCCCAAAGGAAGTATGGAATCAATTTGAAAAGATTATCCAAATTTGTACCAATTTACAAACACCGATAGTCACGTGGAAACTCAGACCTACCAGAACGTTATTAAAATAACTGCTGCCAAGTTGTTTCTCCAAAACCTTTTCCTACCATGTAGGGCAGACATATTCCACCCAGAGAGGCCATGGTATTAATAACCCATCAGTTATATAGATGGCTACAGAATAAAATTACATTCCTGAATGAAATTTAGTTTCCTCTCTGATCATTATGGAAAATATTGTTAGTGACTATTTATAGTTGTAGAAGACTAAAAGAGCAATCTGTATAACCTCTGCCATTCTGTAGGGATAATTTTATCTGAAATTTCTGGAGTATGTACGCCTCTGGCTGTGTAATACACACAGTGAGCCATGGGACAACTTCAGGCAATATCTAGTATATTGACATGGGATGAATTTTCTGACACGTAGCTTTACGTTCTTCCCCTACACAGTCCAGTTCTCACAGCCCCAGCTGGAACATGCCAAGCTACTTCTCAAGGCAGTTAGAGCTTTATCAGAGATACACAGCATTAAATTAGAGTCATTAAAAATCACCAAGGAATAGCTACCATATGAGAAATAACAGGAGGAGGCACTGATTTCTAGCTGACCATCATATTTTTTGTATTCTTGGGACAAACCTGTTGATCATACCTGATTACGCCTGTTTTCAAGCAAAGATGTTTCATACAATTGAGCGTTATGAAGAACAATTCCACAAAATGCCAAATATGCAGCAAAATCCTGAAGACAAATAAACATAAGCATCTGATGAAGATAATGTCTCACAACATCTTAACTCTATTCAAAGACAAGCTGCTGCACTTTTTTTTCCACTTTGAAATATTAATTGATATTTAAAGTTATTTTTGGCTCTCACATTCAGGTTTCTTTTCAGTTACTCGTAATTTGTTATTTTCTCAAGAATCTCTTCTCCCTTTTTAGATTAATGGTCTTTCCAGTTTATCCTGGTAAAAGTAGGATTGGAATAAGAAGCAGCTCAGAGGAATCAACTCATCTTGCAGTAATGCAGATTTTACCTACAAAAACTTAGTACAGACTGTTATTTTGGGTAATTCAGTCTCTTGGGAAGTGGAAATGAAATTCTGCTAACAAAGTGAAACCACAATTTTTTTCCATTTTTGAATGGGATTAATTCTGATATCCTGCAGGTACTCAGCATGCATTTTGTTTCCCCTTTAAGGGGAAAGTTTTCAAAGGGAAAGAGTAAATTCCGATTTTTTTATTGCTGAAGATTCAGTCAACTTGTTCAGCCTTTGTGCAGCCTTTTTTACTATACAAATCTAAATGTGAAGTCCGGAAATATCTGGAAAACAACTGCAGTGTGAGAATTAGGAATCAAGGTGCGGTCTGCTCTACTGATTACTTCATATATTGTTTATCCAAGGCCTTTTCTCTTCCTGCAATTGCTGTATTGGGAAGTGATACAGTATTTAAAAAAGAATCACTAGGCAAATTTTAATATTCAAAATATGTGTTGTCAAGGATGCCAAGAGAGTTACAATTATTTCATAAAAATGATGTCTATTATAAGCTATGAAACTGTCCTACAGTGCATTTCAGTAGAGTAAGCCTGTGTTTCAGTGACGTATGAGAGATACCATTCTGATCCACAAATTAAACTATAGCACATCCACATTTCTCATCATTCTATAAGAACTTTGCAATATTACCAGGAATTTTTACTTTTTCAGAGGTGTTTAATTTGTAGTACCTTTAAAATGTCTGCTCAGTGTGAAAAGTAATAGTATATCCATCCCCTGTTCCCCTACGAAAGCAGAACAGAGACATAAATGTCCAGCTTCTATACCTTTTCATCTTGTTCAGTGAAAGTCCCATCAGTTCCAGATTTCTTATTGATTGCTTGAGCCACACCAACAACCTAGTACATTCAAAAAGCAATAATTAGATAATTTTAAGGAGTCTGTCATTGGACTGTATTCCTAGACATACTTATAGGAGAAAATAAATTATTGTTACAGGTATGTCTTTGGTTGACTGTCGGATAACCAGATACTTAAGCCTATTTATTTCTAATTTATTCATATTACAAATTTCTGAGCATGAACCTGAAATATCAAAAAGAAGAAAAGTGGCATGAGTCCTGGATGCTCTTATGAAGACAGGCTGATTTGATCCGAAAGTGATTCTATAAATTGGAACAACCACCTGGCAGAAGGGCAGCACTGGTTTATACTTCTGCAGCCCTAAGCCAGACCATGCAACGGCTCTCTCTAATGGTCACCTCCTTTTGTGTGTAGAAAATACCCTTCCTGTTAGCTCTGACAACGTTTCCAAAACATAGCCTTCTTACTGGAGCTTCTTACAAGATCTAGAGTTCAGCTACTGTGATCCTTCTGCATTTTCTCTCTCTCTGAAACTGATCAAAAAGAATTTGCATCCTGCCGAAAAACCATATACACAGGTTGTATTCCTGCCAGACTCGTTTGTTACTCTAAGTACTTATTTAAAGATAGGCTTTTACTAAGACCACACTAAACCAACACTGAGAAGAGAGATTTTGTAATGTGGTAGGGAAGAATCCTGTTTTACAGGTGAAGAAGCTAAGCAAACGGTAAAACGTCATTCACAGGTCCTGCAGGACATCCGTGATAGACCTAAGAAGCAAACCCATATACCCTGATCAACAGTAAAGACTTTTCCTTGGGTAGTTCTTTCTGGTTTTGGCACATGGCTTAAGTCCTAGATTTCAAGTGGACAATGTGTTAGGATTACTAGCTAACTGGCTTCATAAATTAAGGCTGCTCACATAAATAAATCAGTGAACAGATAGTAACAAGAAGTGTTTACCTGAACTAGAAAAAAATCTACTATGCTCTACGAAGTACTTATAAAGACATCAACAGACCAGCTCTATTTACTTCCTTTGTTGGCTTGTCTCCTTTTGGATTTAAGCTTAAGAAAATGGAACCTCTGTAACAACAAAACAAGCAAGATTACACATCTGGTTTTATTCTCATAAAGTTCTGTCTAAGTTGTGTTAAATTTTGAGCTGATGCTTTTTTTAGTATAGAAATACTCTGTGATGAAATTTGATTTCAGGTTTCTGGACATAATTCCATCAATTGGGAGATTAAAATATGATTTCTTACAGAACAGAACATGATCCTGTAAAGATGATCAATTAAACCCCAAGCTACTGGTGCTTTTGCAACTTTCTACACAGAGAATAGTTCGCCAAGAAATGTGATTTCTCCATAAAGGATATTAGTTTAGATTTAAAAGAAATGTAAAATGAATGTGAGAGGACACCACAGCTGAAGCATGATGCTTTTGCTCCTGCCAGTCTTTGTGGCGTTCACTTCTGCATGCTGGTGAGAGCCTCCCAGCAAACCAATCTGCCCTGCCAACAGCAGAACTACTTATAAAAGTGGAATTCAGATCTTTGCTTAGAACTGATTCGTTTCAAATGCAGGCTCCAACTCTGACATTTGGGGAGAAATGAAATTGGATGGTTGCATAGGACTTACTCTTATGTACTCAACATAGATGTCTTCTTAGTAACTTGGGTCTGTTTTTCAGAGCCCAAGGAAAACCAGAGAATTTAAAGAGACCTTCATGTGAGTCTATATGAAGAGAGAGAGTATTTAGTCAGAAAATTCACTGGGATAGTATTTCTCTAGATTCCTCACTGCAGTTATTTAATCTGTTTGCTGGCAGTGACTATTCTGTCCTGTAAACTAGTTTAAACTTTTTCTGGATCCTGTAGTTATCCTTGTACTTCCATGCGTGTACCCTTCTCAGTCATGTTAAGCATGTAATTTCATAGCACACTAAAACTGGAAGGCATTCAGAAGGAGACAGAGCAAACAGGTTAATTTCAGTTGGGATGCATCTGACTTTCACGATTGATAAGATCAAAATGAGAGGTTTTTCAAACTCAAGTACTTTGTCATCCCATAAAAAAAGGCTATTTTTATTATTATGCTACACATTACTAATACATACTCTTTTCTTCTATTTAATTTAATCGTTACTATAATATGTATTTCTCTCTAATACATAAATATGTCTTAAATTATAGGATTTCAAGGCCTTAGCCTTTGCATACTGTAATTCAGTATGTTTCCTCTCCTTTTGAGACAACTTTGCAAATTATTACTAATCTGACCTTAGGCTCAAAAAAACTGGAGAAAGTACAATCTCCTTGATTGGTGAAGTGAAAAAAAGTTGTTCTGGATGTTACTGAATAATGACAGGTTTCTGTAAGTGACTGACAGATTTCTTTAAGTGGTATTTAGAGTGGGTGTTTTAAGATGGTGAACCCAATGCTGCTTATCAGGGTGGATGAGAAAGGTATCAAAGTATCTTCTGAGATAGTTGCCAAGCTGAGGGTGGGGCAATTATGTCTGAGCCATTACTTATGCTGGTTCCCCAAAATGAAGCTTACACCTTATGGTATCAATCTGAATAGCTACTTAGCAGCACCTGGAACGGAGTTAGGTTAAGGCAGAACTGAAAGAGAGGAGCAGCACCAGAGCAACAGGCAGGAGATGTAGGCTGGAAACCAGGAGGAGTTAGAAGTCACTCACTAAAACCCTGTATTTCATTACAAATAGGCTGATTACATCTACTTAAATGGCTGAGTCTCATCTTCTGCTAAGCCCACTAAATCTACAGTGCAGTAAACTCCGAGGCTAGAATTTGCTAGCACAGATGAAGCCCACTTAGCTGAGTACAATAACATGAAAGAGTACATGGTAAGAAGCCATAAAGTGTATGCAAAGCTTTTAATTCTTTTCAGATTTTTTTTTGTCAAATTTACAGCAAAAGATTGACAAAGCTGCAAAGAATTTGCTTTGCTTGAGATCTAAGTAGTATAAGACCATTGCAAGGTGTTAATGACTATTTTTTTCATCTTGCTTTTCTGGATAAGCAATATCAGAAGAAAACTGTGTGGTGTGCATGTTTAAAAAGTTGTACTTACTCTTAATCATTTAAATTTATAACTGCTAAACTGAAGGAGGGCATACAGTTACATTTTTGGAATGGAAGAGATGACAATTTACTGTCTCTTACACCAGCATTCCCAAAATACTGCTGTTACAAGTAAGGTCATTGTTCTGCAGCATGAATCACTGTCAACTGTGGGCTCAAAAACGTCCGTCTGAAATAAAAGCTCAGCTGTCAGGTCCATTCCATACAACCCAAGTCTTCCCACAGTCAACTTCTTATTTACTTCAGTAAGGAGTATTGCTTATGTAGTGAACACTCTCACAGTAATAACAATGTACTTGCCATATATGCTTCTAGAGCGGACTTTGAATAGTAAGCAAATCCTTTAATAAGTCTATATGCCTTTATGTTAACCTGCATGTGAAGAGACTAATGGTTAGGCCTTTTCCCATACCACTGTTG
>VXAL01016824.1:0-29380 GCA_013399475.1 Chauna torquata
CTACATCATAGCTTTCCTGCCGCTCAATGGTTTCCAGCTCCTCATTTGTTGCTCATGCTGCATGCATTAGTGCACATGCACTTCAGCTGGGCTGCTGACTTTACCCCTAACTCTGACTTACCACCCCTAGGCTCATTTCTGGAGAGCCTGGTTTCATCTCCATCCCCCTTCAAACCTAGTTTAAAGACCTCTCAATCAGCCATGCCAATTCATGGGCTATAATCTTTTTGCCCTTTCTAGATAGATGAAGCCCATCTGACTCTAGCAGGCCTGGTGCTGTAAAAATTGCCCCATGATCAAGAAAACCAAAATTCCACTGATGGCACCAGTCCTTAAGCTACTTATTGATAACATGAATGATGAAAAGAACAGGAAAACCCATCCCTGCTACTGAAGGAATTAAGCAGAACACCACCTGCACTCCTGACCCATCAACCAATCAGCCCAGAGCCTGAAGTCCTTTTTAATTGCCCTGGTACCCCTCTTATCAACCTCACCACTGCCAACCTGGACAACCATCAGTGGGTAAAAATCAGAGGGCTGAATTAGTTCAGGGAGTCTCCTGGTAGTATCCCTTACCCGGGCCCCAGGGAGGCAGCAGACTTTCCTGTGGGATGGGTCCGGTCAGCATACAGGGCCCTCAGTTACCCTCAGAAGGGAGTCACCTACTACAACTACTCTTCTTTCCTTCTTAATACCTGAGGTTGTGATCCATCTGATACACAGAGTGCAACTGGGAGACTCTCCAGATAGATTTTGTTTTGAAGAAACACCAAAGATCAAAACACACAAATCATAATAAGGAACATCCAAGGTATTAAAGGGTCTCATTATTAATGGTCAAATGCAGCAAACACCAGGCATTAAACACTGGTGAACACCATATACACTGAGAATACCAGAAAGTCATCTACAAACGGTAAGAATGAGGAGGAAGAAAGGAATGGCAACAGAGCTGTTTCATGAAGATTTTTTGTATCTTCTGATCTTCTGCCAATCAGAACCAGCACATTTTATGTCAAGACATGGTGGAACAGATATACAAAGTCTATCCAAGCTTCCACATACTAAGAACACAGAAGTAATACCAGAAATATTAAAAACCATGGCCAAGCAGTGAAAACACTGTTTACACATTAGGGTTCTCCAATTTTTCTCCAACCCATTGCCAAAAATAATTTTAAACAAACAAACAAAAAACACAGCGCATGCTTCAAGGAGAGCAAGAAACCAGAGTCATTGGTCTGATGACTGGTATACAGTAAATATTTTGGTTTTCTTCCTTTGGATAGTATCTGTTTTCTCAACATAGCAATGAGGCATATTTTTTTTAGAAATCTTGATAAAAACACTTATACACTCATGCACAGTCAGACTATAGAAATTTATTTTCTGTGTTAGACTGACTTTGCATGTATATGCTCTACTGAATTAGCACTAGTTCAGACAGCTCTCAGTCAAACAGTAACCTGGTACACTGCACTCCGTATAAATCAGCCTCATTCACACATCTGTCAGACACTGTGCTGAGAGCTTGTCCTCCTATTTGAAGGTCAAGCTCCCTCCTGATACAAATGGCCAGTACAGCCAGTCATCGCACCAATGCCAGCCATGAAAAGTTCCCATCTGCTACTCCAACCACCCTATTACCCAACCTCCCCAAATAATTCATTTCTAACATGAATTAACTCCTATGCATGAGCACAGAAAATGATATCATCATCAAGTGCAAGTGTGAGAATACTTCTTTCTTTAACTGAATCCAAAATAATTCCTAGGCCCCTGCAGCTTTGTATTGTAGCAGGAAAGCATGTCACAAGGAGCTGGATCTACTGTTGTGACGCTGCAGGGCATAGGATGAAGCTGTAGGGAGAAACAACAAAGGAGAATAGCTACCAGATGGCAACTGTGAACTTAGGACACAGCCAGCTATCCCCTCCAGCATATTTTACATACTGATGGGTACAGTTGCTTATAAAATTGCCAACACAACACGTCCATCTACACTTACCTATAAAACGAGTTGAGGTCAAATTTTATCATCGCATGCATTTCTAACAAATATCAACTAAGTTATTTTTTGTGACGTGGCACTACTTTATTTTAATACATAATTTGGCAGAATTCATCTAATGAACCTGACATACAGATCTTGAGTTCAAGCTGAAAGAGAAGTAATTACAGAAAATGATATGGTAAGGATATAGTAAGATACTCAATCCTGAAAGAAGGAGTAACTTACATGCCAAGAAGTTATAAAGCAGCTTGAGAATGCATACTAGCAATCAGCACCAAATACTTAACAGAATCAAAGTTTATAAAAGCTGTATATTCGTGGGTAGATCACATCTTCCTTACAAGGTATGTTAGATACAAATCACAAGAAGGAAAACTTTTTTTTTTTGCAAAAAGTCTTTTAAAATGGGCTGTACCTGAAAATTCTGAAATTCTCCTAAAAACTTGTGAAGAACCTTTACAAGCCTTTCTGCATCACTTAAAAAAAAAAAAAAAAGTCTGTCCCATTTCCTTAAAAGAGCAGGACTGCACAGTTCATATTAAATAAGCAATTAGACATTAGAGGAAAAGGTATTTCAAACAACAGTATCCATCACAGATGAAGCTAGAAATTTTTCAATACCATAAGAATCATTTGTAGGAGTTCAAAAGATTTCATTCATCCCCACGTGTTGAGAGGGGAATAACAGAATAAACAGACTTGCTGGATTTCATGCAACTACAGAGCACACAGCAATTCAGATTCTCAGTCTAAACTGTTATCACTCAATTTACTTAATTCAAACTGTGATAATTCACATTAACTAGGGATCTGGCCTAGAACTTCTAGCCTTTAGGCACCTGAACTGAAGCAGAAGCGTTTTCTAACTGCTTTAAGACAGATAAAAATTACCTCTGCTTTTTTTTTTGAGCAAAAGAATGTTTACAAAAAATAAATCTATGAACAAAAACATATACATTCTGCTTTTTGCCACACAATGAAACATGGTAAAGAGCAATGATTTATTGGTTTCTGAGGTGCAGAGAGTTACGTGGAAAGCCTTCACAGTTTTCTTAGAGCATGTATAATCACCAAGCAGTTAGGGAAGCTGAAGAAGTATACTTGGGTATGGCACCAAAGTTGCGCTATACAGTGGCGTTCAGCACTGTGAAGAAGCACAAATTGTCTGTGACAACACTCTAAATATTGGCATGCAAATAAGACATCCTGAGCAATCCTCTCCAATTCCAAATTTGCCACATTGATTACAGCCTGAAAAAAAAAATCTTTAGAAACTAGGCCAGGTTTTCACGCAGCTGAACTTGGCCACTAACACACACACACACAATCTGTCAGGGATCAGCAGCACAAAGCACAGCCTCTTTTGTGTAAAGCTGTGCATTCATGAAGCCCGCACAGTGAACAAGGTATCCGGCTTTAAAAATAGCCAAAACAAGAAGCTGCACCACAATCACAGCTACTTGAGTATAATTACTTCAACGGACTGATGTCAAATTTGAAAGCAAGGAAAAGAGAAGGAAAATATTTTTCTTCAGCCTACACTAGGATAGATAGCCAGAATAACACAACCAGGAAAAGTATAGGAATGTGTGCGGTACACACACACAAGTGATACAGGCTTATAAACCATTATCGGCAAAAGAAAATGGGGCTCTGTTTTAGATGCCAGGCTGGAGGTTTGTTCCTTTGTTTCCTTTGAACTTTGCTCTTCCACATTGCCATCAGGTTGGCCAACTTGTTCAGCCTCTCAAATCTGAGTGCTCCAGGTGGAAACCAGACAGAATTTTCTCTCATCCACAGGAAGATTTTACACTGTGCTGGGTTTATGATACTCTCCAAATTGTATTGCATGCAATAGTTTCATAAGTAGAACTCCTTATAACAAAGCATTTGTTTTACTATATGTTAAAATTAACTTAGGTGCAGAAGTGAAATAAAAGCCTCATGATGGCATATGACAGGCTGGATTATCTGATACCCTAGGAAAATTAATGGATATAGAGAAAGGAGATCAAAAATCACTGTCCTAGATGCTACATGAACCCTCACATCTCAAACAGTCCAGTCTAGGTGTCGCAGTTCACCTGCTAGCAACATCTGTTAACTCATCATCTCAAAGACATCCCTGACAACAGACGTGTCAAAACTTCTCAAGCAACATTTCCAGTTATCTGAAGAAAAGAGATGGAAAAACATTTTGCCACAATCAGTCTTTAAGCCATTTCCCTGGCATTGCGTAGTCATCTGAATTTTAGAACATGCCAAGCAGTATCATTTCTTTTTCCAGCCTCTAGCATCTTCGAAAGAGCCGTCAGATAATGAGTCATGAGTCACTCTAGACATCTACAATCCATTTCACCAGTACTGTTTGCTGACGTCCCTTATGTTTTAAAAATGCATTAGCAGAAAAATGTTTATTCCCACCCTCAACCCGACTGACCTTTCAGATGACGAGGTTTCTCTAGACCATAAACTTCATAACATCTCTTTTGCACTGCCAGTCACATGTCAGAATTCAAAGCACTGTACTTCTAAAGAGGTCTCCTGGGAAGATCAAAAGCCCATCCTCTGTTTCTGTAGCAAAGATCAATTCAGATCTAAAATCTCATTTTGACACTGAAGAGACATTCCGTTTACCAAATGCTTTTGTTCTCTCGTTGAGAATAGCGGAGACAAACTGGCTTCAGACTATCCAGTATATAGTACTGTTACTGTGAACTTACTGAAAATTATGCCCTTGTCCTCACAAGTGTTATTTAAGGTCACTGAAGGTGGCTTGTTTAAAAAAAAAAAAAAAAAAGATGTTGATATTCTAGAGGCAAAGCGTTTGAAATTGAAAATGCATCCTAAAACAGAATTGTTTACAAGATCTTGCTAACTCGCCTCTAATGCCAAAAGTGCAGTATCAAATCAGCATGTCCAGCTTTTACAAATGTCCTGCTCACTCAGGAGCATAGCATCTATCCCCTCTGCACTCCACACTAGCTCTGTGACACAAGCGTTACAGAAAAACATTTTCCCCTTTTGCAAATGGTGATGGGCTGGAGGAATAGGGAAATGAGCAGAATCCACACAAAATCAGTTGCAAACAAAAAAGGTTAATTTCCATGAACTTTTCTCCCTAGAAGAAAAAACAATGAAGTACAATAGGAAAACAAAAGTCTTTTTCATGCTTCTAATTCAAGAAAACTACTGAGCACAGCAAATACATAATCTTAAAATAAAACTAATGACAAGGTGTCTATTCACAAGCTTATAATTAAGCTTATTCTTTAGTGATTTGTCAAATCAGTTCCTCGATGAATGGGCAACTAAACTTTAAGGAAAAAAGTGTACTGTCGTAATAAATTATGTTGTTAGAAAAATATGAACATTAAGTTAAAGATTCACTTTATTAGAGAGAGCTCCCAAACTTTTCTTGTTAAATTCTGGCCAATTTTATTTAATCTGAAGTTAAAAAAAAAAAAGTCGTACAATAAAAAAAAGCTTTACTTTCTGCCTTCTTCCAAATCTGTTCCAGCTGTTTAAGATTTCAACTTTCTTTGACATGTCTGCACCGATGATAGTTTAAGAAAGACTTTTAGCAGAAGTATGAAGCAATTAATAATGTTTATCTTGTTTTTTTCATATAAAGAGGTGAATGCAGGTTAAAAGGGTGGAAAACAATATTACAACAGTACACATACATCCTGTAGCTGATCAGAACCTGTAAAAATCAGGTCTTATTAATATTCTTTTTCTTTCTAAGTTACAGTTCCATCATTTACACAATTCCTATTCATTCTCTAATATATGACAAATAACAGCATTTATTACCTTAAATACATGCTCTAACGAAGTCTATTCAACACTTGTGCAGGTTTTGATCCATTCTACTCATGCAAACAGTTTTCTTAAAGATAAAATACAAATCATTTTATTTGAACCGCTTCAACTGGTGAGACCGACTCAGTTCATGTCAACTGCAGACTTCTGTGCTGCAGCTTTTCCAAACACATGAATTCATCTGTACAAGGAAGCAAAACGAGATTTAGGCTTTGGAATGCTTAGTAACTCCACAGAATTTAGGACCTCTAATTCTACCTCACTTAACCTGTACGTCAGTAACTAGGATGCTTTTGACAGCCTGCCTACAAAACCTCTCAATTTTGAAAGATATCATTTAATAACGAACTTCAAGGTACCAGATCCCTCCGTGTCCCCTGATGATTTGCGGTCATTTAAAAACAGTTATTCTCTGTCTCCTCCAATAACGTTTTGTCCCACTTTTCCACGAAAACCTCACACAAACAATAACAGGCAAACTGGCTGCATATAAAAGGACAGAATGGTCATATACAAAGTGCTGCAAAAGCAGAATATAAATGAATGAATACAGAAGCATTACCTTCCTCCAATTTTGTAGTATTATAGTCATTTTAAATGTTACTTGTTACAAGAGTAAGCTTGAAATTTGGAGGCAGATGCATACTAATTTTCAGTCAACGTTCTCCATTTAATTCTATATTATCGTTTGTTGGTTTTGTTCCATTTTCGTAAGCGAGGCTGAATTTTTACAATTACACCTTTCATTATCAAGGTATCCATACTTCTGTAAGCACCACTACTGCTTCTGTGTTTAGGCACAGCCCTATGTGTAACCATGGAAACATACAGTGAAAAGCAAAATGAGACTGTATTTCAAATAAAGTTATTTTTCATGACTCCTTCCAAGTAAACTACAACACACCACTTGCTTGCAGTGAGCTGTAGATTCCTGTATTTGTTTTGGGGTAAAATCTTCATTAACAGATGACAGCAGCCAGTACACTGGAGAGTGAAAACGTGGTGATGGAAGGGAGAATCAAAAAATATACTGGATACCGCCTGTCCGAACCTGAAATGTTTTTCATCAAATGGAGAAAACAGTTCCAAATAAAGAGAAGAGTATTGTAGGTTAAGCTGCAAAACCCACTATGAACATCTAAATTAATTTTTTGTTATTGTAAGGGTTCTTCTTTTTCTTTCAGTTTCATATACTTGGTCTGTATACTTCCATATATTAACTAGATACATAAAAATAAGACATAAGGTAGGAATGGTAGTTGAAATTTCTTACAGACTCAAAAAAAAAGAAAAAAAGGAAAAAAAGAAATGGAATGCTTTCATCACTAAATGGCAACAAACCACTGGTAGACAATGTCGATCATCTAAAATTCGCCTTCATCACCACCACACGACTTAAGAGAAGAAATTGATCACAGGAATGCCGGAATGGATCATCTCATAGCTGGCCAGTAAGAAGTGCTTCAGACATTACAGGGTTTAAAACGAACAAAGAAAATGCATAATTCATGTTTGTGATAAAAATAATATACAGGTAGTCAGGTTATCCAATAAATGTCCATCATTCCCAAAGGGAATTTTAACCTGCATCCACTGAAATTTATGGAAGTTTCAACCATACAGATTTTTTTTTTCCAAGTTTGGGGAAAGAAAAGGGAGAACAAAACATCAAGAGAGGTATCAATTTAGTTTTACATTCATTTCCAAAAGATCTGATAAATGTTTATTACTAGTTATCTATTGTAATTCATATATAAACTACATTGCCCATCCTTTTTATTATTCTTTTGATCAGTCACAGGTTCTTTTGATCACAAGTCAGCTAAACAGAAGAGCAAGTGTTGAAAGAGCAGTCTTTCCAGGACAAAGGACTGTAACATGGTCACAATAGAAGGAGACAACCATCCACATGCAAGCAGCTTCTGCTTCCATTGAACTGAATGGCGAGTATTTCACAAGTCATCAGAAACTGAAGCACAAGGAAGACATCGCTGGCACTACCGTCATTTTGTCCACTCCCTCTGCTTATCTACTGTGTATTGAACTTCCACAACTCCTACCTTTCAAATGTTGCTTGCTCTATGGTGTAGGCAGCCTGTACAATACAATTAGAGTTGATGTAGTAGCGGGTATTGTAAAGAGAAAATCCAATATGGACTTGGACAACATTTCTGTGTTGAGAGTTAGAGCCTTTCTTTTACCCCTTCTCTAAAATAAAACAAAACACACAAATGAAAAAACACCCCCAGCAAGAGTAAGATCACTGCTGAAATGGATTTCAGAAGTGTGCTAAGAACTGTGTAAGCCTAACAAATTTTCCTAGCACTCCGGATCCTGCATGCAAAGCAGGTAATTCCGTAATTTTAAAAGGCAGAAGAGGATTTGTGGTCTGCGTAGGAAAATAAGCGTTAGAACATAATACTTACTATTGAAATCAAGGGACAATTTCAGGTCATGACTCAGAACACTGAACTGAGCCTAATCTAACCAAATACGAGTCTACATCCAAAAAGAAAGCTACTTCAGCAGGGACTGCTAACGTTTCATATCTATCAGGGATACTCAGTGCTTCCCATCATAAAGGCCCTCTGCAACCGCTTAGCTCTGGCAACTTTACATAGCCAAGACTAGCATTTACTGCAAAAAACAGTCCTCTCCTCAATCTGAGCTTTCCAGAGAATTTGATCTAAAATAACTCCAGTTATTTTCAAAAACCAGGGCTGAGGAGAGCATACTTGTCTCAAAAAAATATCGATGGACAGGTTTTTTCAGAATGCTTCAGACAGGACAGCAGAATACTTAACATCTTGAGATCTTTCCTAGCTCTCCTCCTCATGATCTAAATACCATTTTAATTAGTTATAAAACTATGCTAAAATTTGCCCAGAAACTCCAGCTTCATTCATGATGATCAGGAAATTGAATGTCTATGCTATAAGTGTCCTCTAAACTTTCCTTTGTTGATTCTTTTTATTCTGCTCATAAAATATCCATTCCAGAAACATTTCTCTTGGAGCGTTTGTTGTTTGAGGAACGCTGGTACATTCTTCTCCTAAAGGGAGGAGGTTGATGAACTGACTCAACTACTAATGCCTGTTACAGACCTGTTTTTTGTAGTCTCCCTTCCCCAAACCATTTGACCCATCTAGACAGATGGGTACCTCATTCACTGCACATTAGAAGAGTGCTCAGAGCCGTTTCAGGTACTCTGAACAATACCAAAGTAGAAACTGAACTAGTGGGCACATATTTTCATCGACCTCAAGCAAGTGGTCTAATTACCTGTTCCAATCTGAGCAAATGCCTCTGTGAAATAAACTATAAACATTTTTGTGAGAGAATCTGTCAAGGCGAACACATATCACAATTATAGTTCAGTAATTTTAAAAGGTAGTAACACCAAAGCAAGCTTCAGTACTGCCCCAATTTCATACCTATAGCAGCAAGCTCCATATCCATTCACACTCTCACCAGCCAGCAGATACTAGTTCCCAGTCGTTGGGTCTCATGCATCCCAGTCTCCTTGTCTAGATAGCCCTGCTCCTTCCATCTTGCTCCTTCTATCAGGAGAAGAGCTGCATTTGTCACCTTCTCTCTTATCAACGCTTTTAAATAATTTCTAACCAGGACATTACCTTTATTTCTGCTACTCCAACCATACTCAAACTTCCTCTATTTTCCTAAATCAGGATCTTTCCTTGGTCCTACATCCTGTCATCCTATGTCCCTCCTGCTCCATAATCCTACGTAGTAGACAACTAGCGAGCTGCTGACTGTAGGGAGGGCAGGTGAGACTGACAGAAAGGCCAGAGCACATGCATGCACTGCAGAGAGAGGACAAGGAGCTCCTGTAGACCCCCGAGCTAAAAGAGCCCCCGCTGGAGGGCAGATGTCTGAAGTCTCTGGCTGTTGCCAAGCAGTACATGCAATTTTTGTCAGGACACTTTTGAGCCCTACTTTCACCATCGTTGCCAATAATCCCTTCCCTGTCCACGCTCCAGTAGAGAAAGTTCTCAGTTACACAATGCATCTTTGAAACATTGATCTGCTGAAGTCCAAGCTTTTTCCATACTGGCCATAATGAGTTGGACGTTCACAGGAAAGGCAAAAAACCCATCCATTACACAAAGGCATTCTTATACATTTGAAGACTTAAGTACCTACTCAGTCTTCCCCTCTTTACGCTTAATAACTCCAATTGCCTATTGGAGATCTCCAACTTAAGAAAATATTTCTTGGATCCCAGCTTATTTTTCTTGTTTCTTTCTGGTTTGAAATTGGTCCACATCCATCTACAAAGTCTTACCAAAGCTGAACAGAACAAAATAATTACTTCGCATGTCTTACATAAAATCCTACTTAAACTTTAGTATGACGTTTACACGTTGTAATTACATGACATCCTTACAGAGTCCCTTAATCCAAAGCAGGAGTCAAATTTCCTTACTTATTTTTTTCCTTGGCCAATGACTTTGAATACAGACCTTAGCAGAGCCCCAAGTCCCCTTCCACTGCCTCCTTCTGACATGTTCTAATCAACTCCAAAACAAGTGACAAGCAGAGCTGACACTACAAAACTTGAAAGCTTTGTGTGCCTTTTCTTTGACACCAGCTTCATTATACATCTGGTCTAGAGAGAAACACTATTTCATTTGGGGTCTCTGATACAGACTTCATATTTTTATTGCATCCACAAAGACCCATTCCTCCTTATATCAAACAACTCATTTAGTTTGCTCCAGAAGTTCATAAACCATTTATCTTTAGACAAAACTAATAGGCAAACACCTTATTATCACCACAGCAGGCAGTTTTTATCCAACAGTTCTGAAAGACTGAACTTGCTAAAAAAAGAAGTCATAACGAATATGATATGGCCAACGGACTGCCTGGTTGAAGAGCACTGCCACACTACGCACAAGCGGTCTTTTGGGACTCCACTATTATCCTGACATCTTCAGTCTTCTTCCTCACTCCCACTGTCAAAACAAAAATGGCAAAGTTCCCAACAATAAATGTGATACACAAGTTAAATTTACAGCCATGACATCACAGTCAAACCATGCAGATTAATGAAGTGAATAACGCCTTTTAAACATCAGAAGTTATTATTTAAGTACAATTAAGTGAATTATAGCTCAGTGTATTACTTGTAGTGTCAATCACAGCATCCAGTCCCTCAAAACAGAGTTTAAATTAAGCTGTAACAGTCACCAGCATCCCTCACTCTGCTTAAAAGATTCTTCAGAAAGTAAGTCTGGATGAATAGATTTGTATTTTTTATTTTAATTTATAAGTTTTTCTCTGGCTCACTTTAGGCTGTAGATCTATTATCAAGTACGAAACAATCATGAATAAATCTACCCATATCTATCACAGTTTCAAGCTATGCTAAGATGGCTGCAGATAATCTACATGAGCAGGATTAAAATACAAAAACAACAACAAAACAACAACATCTTAACAATCATTCCTTAAGTTATGTCATTTCGAAAGCCTTCATTTTCAGGACTTCATGTGGGAGGATGCTTTCTACTGCCTTTTTTTTTTTTTTTTTTTTTTTTTTTTTTAAAGTCTCTGCTGGAATCACACTGCTTGGCTAGTTACTCAGTTTTTGCTAAATATATCAGAACTGTAACAACTGACACCTCCGCGCTCAGAAGTCAAACAATATAAGAGAGCATTTATTTGCCTCCTCTCAAGTTGCCTATTTGCCACTTGCTATGGAAGCGCTCTACAGAAAGTCAGCAATTGTGGCTGAGGAGCAAATCTGTGGGCTGTTTTCTACCTTGCCTAAGAGTTTGTGAGGCGACCTTCAGCAAATCATCTCCTGTCCCTGTCTCAGTGGGACAGAGGTAACACGCTTCCTTCCTTTATGTGCCATATGAGGCCAAGCTATGATGATGCACACTGCTCAAAGGTGACACACTCAATGGGAAAACTCACACTTATCTCAGCAATACAGTATTTTACCCTTGAGGATTCAAAAAGTATTTATTCATTACTGAAGCTGCCAAAAAACACACACAATACCTGTCGATGAAAGGACTGAAAATGGACTTTAACACGGTCAATTGATACAGGAATGGCAACTGAATTCAGCCATTCTGTGTATTCAGTACACTTTCTCTGAATGCCATTCATGTGAAATGAAATTAAGCCAAAAGGTCAGGACATCAAAATTAAAACATTAACCTAAAGAACATTAAATGGACATGTTCAATTCTGCTTTCTTTATTGTAACTAGGTAACAAAAAATACTACTTTCATTAAGAAAAGATGAATTTTGTAAATGTTTGTGGGATAGGAGCCCTTGCCTCCACAAAGCAGAGTCCTTTAAGCTGTCTGGAGAAGACATTCATGCACTTCAGGTGACTGTTCCATGTGGAGACAAGAGGCAGCAGATGGCCTTAAACAACACATGAAGGTAAGAAGAGCCTCACAGAGAAAACCAGACCCCAGCTCCAGACGGAGAGTCTCTAGGCTATGAGCAGACAGTGAGATAACCAGAACACCCCAACAGGCCTTCAGTGCCTGAAACCTACTTCAGCAGTGGGACCTTACACTATCAGTCCAAGGGTCACAGTAACCAGATTTCAGTTTCAATACTAGAGGTTTCATTTTGCTGAGCAACAAGGGTTTTTTGTTTTGTTTTGTTTTTCTGTAGAAATTTGGTATGTGATGAAAAAGAACTATATACATACAACTAGAAATACCTATGGCCCTTATCACAGAAATCAAATAGCCAGAGAGAAGCTATTTAAGAAATAGCATGACATCCAAAAAAGGCCTATTATTTTTATCTCCAACAAAATAGTGAAAGAGCAGGCTATTTGATAAGGCACAGGCAGATCTCAGGACACATTTCTTTCTTGAAGGTAAGACCTAAGTAGTAGCAAAAAAGTTAGTCCACTTCTCAGTGACCATCTTTCTGGATTCAAACTTCACAGCTCCACCATCTACCTCAGAAGAATTCAACAGATGCCTGAATTAATAAAAAAAAAAACCTCCACCTGTGCCAGTCTGAAATCCATTTCATGCTCTCTGAAATCCATTTCGTACTTTAAGTCAAAGGAGGAAGGTGAAAGGCAGAGGCTACTGCAAGAAAAACCCTACCCAACAGTGCTAACGTGAAACTCTCATGCCTACTAAGAAAAAAAGAGAAAATACCATTAAAGGCATTCACAGGACTCATGATGAAGAAATTATTTTTTTACCTAAAAAGCCTGTACTGAGGGGTTGCATAATGTGTAAGTAGAATTAGAATTGGTTATTTTTAGTATTAATTTTCTAAAGAAGATTCATGATTGGAAAGTGAAATCAATGGATCAAGTCTAATTATGAAGGATCAACAGAGCAAGAGAGGTGGTGAACTTTTTCAAAATATCACTTTCTTTTCCCCAGTAATTAACAACTCCGAAATAAATTACCTGCAGGCTTACAAGGTAAGAGTTCAATGTATCTCACGTTTATTGCAAGCAACAAAAAACACAATAAACACACACACAAAGTCAAATCACTACTCTTAAAAGTTACAGCACCTTTGGGTATTGAACGTGGGAGGACTGAAGGAGAGTGACTTGTACTCTAATATGCTTGAGGCCATTTAAAGAAAAATGAATTCTTCAACTGCAGTATTTAAAAAAAAATCTAACTCAAAAGGTATTAAATCAAAAGGGAGTTGCATTAGAATTCAACTTGGAAAAAAATGTTTTCTTGGTCCTTTAAAAATCACCACTTTTGCTAAACTTAAAATAATTATGTGCTCAGTCAAGCATGAAACCTATAAATAGATTCCTCATCAAGATGCCCTTCTGTTATATATAAAATGGTAAGTTCAAAAGTATTCAACAGGACAAAAGAGAAATCAACCTCTAGTATGGTTAAAAACATGGGTGTGAGGTGGCATATAAAAAAACACCAGCATGCTGATTCACTAATAAGTGATGGAGCTACAATAATAACACAGAAAAAACAAATGTAAAAGTACCACTTTCCTACATTTAGTTGTTAATACACACACATATATATATTTACTGTGAAGGTAAAGTATTAATATATTAAAATTAGTATGTCAAGCAACTAGAACCAAAGAGTTTTCAAAAAGCCAGCTAAGAAAAATATAGTTAATACAATATGGATTTAGAGGAAAAATTTATTTCAACCTAATTCCAAATAATTTTTGGCAAGATTAGAAATTTGATTAATAGTAATTCTCCAAAGATGATTACCCACATGCCACCTTTAATTGACTGTACTTCTAGCAACATACTATCATCTTCACTGCTTTCATTAAATTACTCAAAAAATGACTACTTAGCTATCCAATGATACAAAAACGGGCAATAAATAATGAAGCTAACGAGTTCAGTGAACTTGTTGAAGCTAACAAGATCACTGAAGACTAATTCAATTTCAGTAAACCACGTCCACAGTATAGAGCCACAGATTTACAAAAAAATTTAAAAATAAAAAAAAGAAAAGGCTACATTTAAAGATTGATGAACTTTAGTCTGAAAAACCTCTAAACAAGACTTATGGATCATAAGAGCTAACAAACTCTCTAATAAAACCTGCAAGGAAACAAATGAAATGAATCTTGAATCTATACACCTGTATATTAGAGAGACTGTATTACCTTTGTTGTCACAGCTCCCCCAAGAGAGCAACAGAGAATAATATCCAATTTGGGTGCTCACATTGAAGAGGGTTCAGAAGAGAGCCATGACAATGACTGAAAGGACTAAAAAGCATGTTTTAGAATGAGCACACCAAAAAAACAAAACCTAGTTATCTTTTCAGAAAGAGACTAAGAGGTGAGTTAACACAAATTGAGAATAAAGGGCTCTTTAAATAGAGTTGTAACCACGCTACCTCAGACTAGAAAAGGTTGGTATGTATTTAAAAAGGAAAAAAAAAAAACCAGCTGTGAAACTCTCTACCCTTTGGAAGTACTCAGAAGAGGAAAAACAAAGGCTAAAGGGCAGCTAGCTTCAAGATAAATCTTTAGAACATGAAATTGCAAAAGGAATTGGAAGAGCACTAACATGGACTTCTTTCTCCCTTCTCTTTCTCCCTTCCCTGTGCTATAACTGACCAGAAGAACTAAGATGACAGTGAAATCAAACAAAAGAAAAGCTTTGTTACATGAAGATGCCTTAGTTAACCCACTGCAGTTATCAAAGGAAAAACTGAAGCTGTCAGCAATCACACAGTATAAATAAAGATGATATGCAAATATATTGATGACAGCAACAGTTGAAACAGTATTTACACAAATGGTTGCTTATTAAGGCAAATTTTTTTTTTTAAACAAAGTCAGCTAAAAGATGAATGTACAGAAACTAATGGCAATGCACTCTTTTTTTTTTTTCCTGAAGGCATTAGGCCAGCTGTGATTTTCTACACAACCCTTTGAGATGCACATTTAAATGAATATTTATCATTTTTTTCACTGAAAATTGTATTTAGCAAAAAGCAGCAGATGTTCTTGCTTTTCCAGATGTAGATTTCTGTCACAAATCAGAACTCAGAAGCAAAAGTGCACAGCCTCGCTCTGCTCCTGGGCAGGTGGGCACATAACCACAGCCCATCAGCTGAGCTGGATGGTGGCACCCATGCTGGCCACTATGGACTAATACAGGGCCAGATGTTTACAAATGGGAGACACAGGCATGCACACATGGAAACCCAAGTATCAAGTACCTCAAGTCCCTAAGCACATGCACATAAAACAACTTACAAAGTAAACCATTCTGTCAAATTCCCATGAAAGAAACCAGATATTTTAAGGAGGTGTCCCAGTAGGAAAGAGGGGAATCCACACACTTCGAAGCTAATAGCTCCCTATTCCTAAGTGTTTTGGTGCTGAGAAAGGGCTACCAACACCAAACCAAGCAGCAAAACTCAGCAGTCAGCAAACCTGGCCTACACATCAGTGCTGTCATTGTATTAACACAAGCTGGGTGCACTGAGGCTGACAATCCACCTGACTGGGCATCAGTACCGCTCCCCTACGAAGCCTCTGGTGTGGCTGCTTACCAAAGCCACTTGCCCCATAGCAAGTACCTGTAGAGCTTTCTGATGAAGAAGCCTTGAGTCACAGGACATCATCTGAAGGGTGTGTGGATGTATGGTGTCAGCCAAGCCAGGCACAGCAAAACCTGCCACCATACCTGAGTAAGAACATACTAAGATTATACTGAGAAGGAACAAAAGTCTAAGTTTTCTCCCTGCATCAGAGTCGAGGTTGGCCTCAAAACCACAGGGAGGCACAACCAACCTCAGTTCAAACAGAGAACCTCAGCATGGAGAACTCTCACTTAGTTATTATGGAAAACATGTGCAACATCCATTAAGAAAGAAAATTTGTCTCATGAAAAAAAAATTTCTGCTTAAAGCCAACAAAAACACACAAAACTACAAAACAGGCAATGATTAGTAATGACCCAGCACAAGCACAGCTACCACTGCACCGCTGAAATTTTGTGGTCTCTGCTTCCATCCTTCAAAATCCCAGGTTTTCCTGACAAGCTTCTACTAGAACACTCTTAACTCAAAATCTCAAAATCTTTATGCACTTGAAGTCTCTGTTCACAAAGCCAAGTTTTTAACCAGAGTTGCCCAGATATCAACCTTCATTTTGTGAGACTGCTCTGTAACACGATCTTAAGGAGATCTTACAATTTACAGTGTCAACTGCCTCCTAGGTTCCACACCATCAGAGCCACAAGAGTTGCATACCATCTTCTGCTATCACTATGGAGTGGTTGCCAACATTTTAAGGTGCACTACAGCATTATTCCTTACTACCTTTAAAAAATATTCAGTACAAGGCTGGTCAAACACTGGAACAGGTTGCCTGAATACCTAAATCACCACAGAGTCCAGAGCATCTTAAACTCAGGACTGACCTTGCTTTGAGAAAGAGGCTGAACTCGATTCCTCCTGAGGTCCCTTTCCACCCTGAATGATATTGTGGCTGCTTATTTCAGTCAATGCTGCTGACTCCCTTCCCATAACAGTACATACATTTCATAAACTGGCTGCAGGTACCTTGGCAAGTTTCTCTTCCTCAGACAATGATTTTTGCAGCTCATGCTAAAAGCACTGTCACTTCCAGCGACACATGACGTATTTATCCTCTTTTAGAGCTTCTGCGAGAGAGCAGTTTCACAGAGCACGTCGCCAAAGTGAAAAGCATCACATACACCTTTCTATTTCTGTACAGAACTGCTACCCAGCCTCATGGCCCACGGGCTGCCAAGCAGCTGCTGTGCCAGCTCCCGTGGCCGTATGCAGCAGAAAGCTCAAGCAGCAGGCAACTGGAATTGTTCTCTTAAGGACACTCAGTTTCATCTCTCCTCCTCTTGTATATTCCCCACATTCCCCCAATTTTCATACAGATCTGGTTCTTTTCCCTGGCAGCCAGGAGGGCCAGCCGTGCCCTGGGGTGCATCAGGCACAGCACTGCTAGCCGGGCGAGGGAAGGGGCTGTCCCGCTCTGCTCTGCCTGGTGCGGCCTCACCTCGAGCACTGTGTGCAGGTTTGGGCAGCACAGCATAAGAAGGAGAAATGAAACTATCAGAGAGTGTCCAAAGGAGGGCTACGAAGATGGTGAAGGGTCTAGAGGGGAAGACGTGTGAGGAGCGGCTGAGGTCACTTGGGTTGTTCAGCCCAGAGAAGAGGAGGCTGAGGGGAGGCCTCATGGCGGCCTGCAGCTTCCTCACGAGGGGAGCGGAGGGGCAGGGCTGATCTCTTCTCTCTGGTGACAGCGACAGGACCCGAGGGAACGGCATGGAGCTGTGACAAAGGAGGTTCAGGCTGGGTGTTAGGAAAAGGTTCTTCACCGAGAGAGTGGTCGGGCACTGGAACGGGCTCCCCAGGGCAGTGGTCACAGCACCAAGCCTGCCGGAGTTCAAGAAGCGTTTGGACAACGCTCTCAGACATAGGGTCTGATTTTTGGGTGGTCCTGTGTGGAGCCAGGAGTTGGGCTCGATGCTCTTTGCGGGTCCCTTGCAACTCAGGATATTTTGTGATTCTGTGATTCACTACTAGTTAAAGACAATGTAGAGGAGGAGAGAGACAAGTAAGACCTCCTACTACTGGTAACAAACCACTAATTGAGTTTTTAACGTACTATGGCAAGGCTCCTTGGGGGAAAAAGCCAACACAACATAATACAACTCAGGATATTCTCTGATTCCATGATTTTCATCCTTTGTTTCACTGGCTCATCAGAAGATCCCAGCTAAGAATAATATCGTTTCTGTTCTCCCTTCATGAGTACCCGGCACTGAAATCCAATGCTGAATAACTGCCATCTTTCAGATTAAAGGTGATTAAAGGTGTTATTATAAACAAAAGGTTTGAAAGCAATAAGCAACAACAAAAAAGTCCAGCCCCAGCTACAAGGTATGCTCTCAAGTCTTAAAAATATCTAGACCAAAAAAAAAAAAGATTCAGGAACTCTGTTTGGTTAGCTCAAAGGCTAGTAAAGTATCAGGGCAGAGAACCAGTGTACCCAACTCATTTAACTAAGTTTCGTGTTACACCTTAGAGACAGAGGTCATTTTTCTGCAGACCACTGAAAGGATTTTGTATGTGCAACAAATTACAAATTCAGACTCATCCAGTCTTACACCCATTCCTATTTCATGATTTTATCTGCATCTGTATCTCTCTGACACCAAGCACTGAAGTTTCTGGAATGTAACACCCATACCCACACACACCTCTGAAGGAGTACAGTAGTGTGAAAGAAGAGACAGGGATTCGTTTTGCCTAACCTGTCTGGGCTACGTTTTATAATAAAGGGAGAGAGAGACACAGGTATTGGACAGAGAAAAAGCAACAGATCATCTTTTGCTAGTATCTCACTCAACTGATTACTACACAAACCTAGCCAAACTCTCTCAGACTATGTGCTCATCTCTTATCTGTTCTCAGACTGTTTCTAAAATGCTTGAGGTCCATGGAAGGATGTGCTTCAGCAAGGAGCGCATCTGAGCAGCCAGACCAGCGTGAGAAAAGTCTTCTTGATGGCCACCTTGCATGGCCCTGTGTCCGTGGATGGATAACAGAGACATAAGCTGTAGGATTGTGGTGGTTTTACCCAGCTAAACAGCCGAACTCCACCACAACCTCTCGCTCACTCCCCCTCTTCCTTTGAAGAGGGGGAGAAAATATGATGGACAAGGGCTCAAGGGTTGAGATAAGGACAAGAAGGTTACACACTAATTACCGTTACGGGCAAAACAGACTCAACATAGGGAGATTAGTATAATTTATTACTATAACTAGCAGACTAGAGCAGTGAGAAACTAAAAGCAAACTAAAAACACCTTCCCCACACCCACCCTCTTCTACCTCCTCCACCCGAGAGGTGCAGGGGAACGGGGAATGGGGGCTGCGGTCAGCCCATATCCCTTCGTCTCCGCCGCTCCTTTGTGGTCACTCTCTGCCCCTGCTCCAGCGTGGGGTCCCCCCACGGGATGCCGTCCTTCCCAAACGGGTCCTGCGTGGGCTTCCCACAGGCTGCAGCTCTTCAAGAGCTGCTCCAACATGGGTCCGTACCACGGGGTCCATCCTTCAGGAGCAAACTGCTCCAGCACGGGTCCCCCACGGGTGGCAGCTCCCACCAGATCACCTGCTCCTGCATGGGCTCCTCTCCACGGGCTGCAGCTCCGGCCCGGAGCCTGCTCCTTCGGGGCTCTCCATGGGCTGCAGCCTCCTTCAGGCCACATCCACCTGCTCCTCCGTGGGCTCCTCCATGGGCTGCAGCGTGGAGATCTGCTCCATGTGGTACCCCATGGGCTGCAGGGGGACAGCCTGCTCCACCATGGGCCTCTCCATGGGCTGCAGGGGAACTTCTGCTCCGGGGCCTGGAGCACCTCCTGCCCTCCTTCTTCACTGACCTGGGTGTCTGCAGGGCTGTTTCTCTCACAGTTCCTCACCCCTCTCTCCCAGCTGCTGTTGCACAGTGTTTTTTCCCTTTCTTAAATCTGCTCTCCCAGAGGCACAAACAACATTGCTCACTGGCTCAGCTCTGGCCAGCGGTGCGTCCCTTTTGGAGCCGGCTGGAGCTGGCTCTTATCTGACATGGGGCAGCTTCTGGAATCTTCTCACAGAAGCCACCCCTGTAGTCCCCCTGCTACCAAACCTTTACCACATAAACCCAATACAAGGATGCAGGAGAGCTGGAGTCCACAGGAAGCCATGGATAATGTAACACCTCCGGTCTGGAGTCAGGAGGCTCAAGCAGCACAGCTCGCTAAGTACTCACTGAGAAGTGCTGCTAAATCCATCCTGGACTTATTAGTTGCAGGCATATTAGCAATTGACAATTCTGCTAATGCAGACTATGCTTCAGAGTTTATCCATCTCATAATTAAGTTCTCATAAGCACCCTTGAGTTAATTTGGAAGAGCACATACACATGATGAGAAAGAGACAGAATGATTTAGAAGAGTAAATATAAGAGTACCATTAAAAAGGCAAAGCACTCCACCATCACAATAGTAGTAATCTTACAATAATATCAGGTATTTTCTCAAAATGTAGCTGAGCACTGCAGGACTTTGGCATACATCAAAATATTGTGCAGTAAGTAACAGTCCATTATAATCCCCGTGTTTTATAGCATCTAAAGAGAACCTACCACAACAGGGGCCATATAAAACTGTGGAGGATAAATAAAACAAAAATTCAAAGTGAATGCAAAACTACTTTTCATATTCAAGTAGGGGCAAATCCAGCAAATGAAGCTCAATAAAAATGACAATAAGACTGAATTAACACAGAGTTCCTCGTCATTTCAAAGAATAGAATAAGTTACATATTTATTCTCTGTAGTGTATGGCAGGTTTTGGTTTCAAGCACCTCACTTTTTCAAGGAAGCTGGCTGTATATTAACAGCTTGATATTAACTTCATAGAAGAAATATACGCACTAAAAGACCTGACTTCTGGTCCAAAGGAGGAACAGTGGGGAATTAAAATTTGATCTCATGTATCATTTTATTTCAAATTATTTTGCATCTTAGTTGACATTGCAGGACCAGTACTAATTTTCTCACTGCAGACTTCTCAGAATTCCAGGGGAAAAACAAAGGTCACTCATTTTAGGCTCTCAAAATTACAGTTCCTAACAAGCTTGTATTCTTCATATTTTTATAGCTACAATATTAGTCTTACAGCATATAATATTACAACATCTGGAAATGAAAAGATACATGCATATGGAAGTAAATAAATGTAGATTTTTCTTAATATTAGGAAAGAGAATTTTGAAGTCATCCTCAAGAAAGCAAAGATAATATCTACATGGACTAGATCCTTCCCATCATTCCCAAGAAAAGAGGTAGCTACAGAAATTTCTTGAATATCACATGAAAATTAGTTAGCCTTTCTGTTGCAGGTTTACAATGAAGCAGCAGTAAGGATACTGTTCCCTCTTCCCAAGATGCCTTCCACCATTGAAAGATCAATAATATTATGGCATTTTTACTTCTTCAGGGACAATTCTTGAGTAGATTTTTAAAAATCATGACATTTCAGGTATTAAAAAATAATTGCTATTGCAGGACTTGATTTAACCCATGCTGGGACTTCTAGCAATCTCCCAGTCCCAGTGCTTCATTGTCAGTCTAGTTTCTCACTAGAGAAAGTATTCTGCTGCTCCTCTTCCCAGAGACTAAGTATTTTATCCACTTGGTTACTGAAGTTTTATAAAGAAAACAGAATTTACCTGGGTCACCTAGACCGAATAAGCACAAAGCTGAGAGGAATTTTTAAAAGGACCTTCTGAACAGAGGTAATAAAATCCCAAATTTGTCTGTCATATTTTCAGTTATACATTTATATTTCTTATTATTGGCATCTTTGTGTACACCTCAAAGAAAATAATCCAAAATTTCCAACAGAACATAAAAACATGTGGAAAATGGGGGGTGGAGAGAATTCTGCCCCCCTCCAAAAAAAAAAAAAAAACCCACACCGCTGGTATCTTATGATACCAGACCAATTTTCAACAAACCAGCAGTATAAACATCTTCATAATCCCATACCTAGGTCACATAGATGTGGTTCACTTTAGAAGTTAAAGAAAATTACTTCTTGAATCCATCTGATATTTGGAAATTGGTTTTGCAATTATCCTCCACCTGAAAAGCAAACTCCTCAAGAGTTTAATTACAAAACTACTGATTGTCCTACAAGAATTAAGTCTCAACCAAATGGACAGCAATGAGGTTTATTTCACTCCCATATGGAACCTTACTAAGTCTAACAAGAAAATAAACAAGCAAACAAAAAACAAAAACACAAAGAGAACTACTGTTTGTGATCATTTAGTCACTCACCTACCCACTAAAAAGTATTCTAACAGCCTGGGAAAGAATAGAGAAAAAAGCATAGACAACTAACTACTAATAAAGCAAATATATACCATTCTATTTATACTACAACACAGTTGCTGTTAAAAGGATTCAGTTTCTGCAAGATGGAAACAAAACGAAAAGGAAGAAATCTCTTATCCACTATGGATAGTTACTTTGGTTCATGCTTTAAGTAGTTTCTCTTCGCCTTAGGAGATTAAAAAAAAAAAATCCTGATACTTCTTATGTGCTTCTCTTAAAATTACTCTGATCTGAATGCCAAATTACCTTGCATGCCAGACAACTACTTTCTATAATAAATGAAAATTACTTTTTGGTTATCCCCTTGATATTTTTCTAAAATATCTTAAGTGTGTCTTTTGTCTACTGAACAGATGCCATATATTATGCTTTTAACATCTAGGTATTTTTTTCCAGCGATATATTAAAATACAATTATTTCCTAGTCTGCAGGTGCCAGGCAGCATTATTCCATGTTTAGCCACTCTATCTGATGAATCAAGCACAGACTGGAAAGCTTCTTTTTATTTTTATAAGGGATGGCTTCAAAAAGAGAGAAAGGTAACTTTGCTGAATCTCCTCTTTTGTCAAAATAGTACAACCTGAGGGCTTTTGGCTTGTTCACGAAAAAACTAGACTCAATTTACAGAAGCAAATACAAAGTTTAGTAGCTACTTTAGCCTTATTCTGCCCTTTTTTCCCCAGAAATACAAACGTCCCAAGAGGATGCTTAAGTTGGCATGGCTGTTCTAATCTTCCTTTGGCAGGTTTAAGGTTAGGGTCACTGTCCCCCACCGCTACTTCTCTCCACCTTCATTTTAAGTTCCTAAAACAGTCAAGAACAGCACTCCACATACATAACAGGCTGTTTTAGTTTGAACACCCAGAAGTTTTCCTTTGGATGGTACAAACACTGCAATAACTGAGTTTGCCAGGCTCCGTAAGGCTCATGGTAGCACACCTCCAGAAATTCAATATTCTTACGTTTCTTAAATTTCTCTGCCTGAAGAAACCAAGATGAAAAAAAAATCTATGAAATAAACTGATGCAGCTGAAATAGAGCAGAATGAAATGCTTTATCTAACCTATTTTTAGAGAAACACATCAAATCCCTCAGTCCTTCTTAAAAATGTTTTTGTTTTACATTTCCCTTTTCTTTCAGCACTCGTAGGTTGTGATTCTCCTTCCAAAGTAATTTACATCCAAGTGAATTAAAGACATTACATGCTCTTTTCACAAGCATTCTCATACTAGAAGAAAACCAAACAATATGGAAACATTTCATGATGAAAGCAGTCCACACCATTCCCAAAGCACGTGTCAGTAAACAATGTTTATATAAATATTTTCTTTTCTGATTTACAAATACATCTAGCATGACACACAGTACACCACATACTCTTAATAAAAAGGTGTTTAAAGAAGAAGGCTGGCCAGGTAAGATGCACATCATCTTTGACACCTGAAGCAGAGGAAAGCGGAGAACAACCAACACCTCACAGGGTAACCAGCACCGTCTCTCAGGTCACATCTGCCTCACTTCTCCAGACAGGCTGACTAATTTCAAAAACCAAGAGACTTTTCCTACTTGGTACCCTAGCAGAGGTGGCAGAGGTGAGCTGCCGAGCAGCATGATGGGTTGTGCCAGGCACGAGAATAGTCACCTTACTCTCTTGCCGCTAACACCCAACAAAGTAACAGCAAATAAACGTGCAGCCTCCACAGTCTCAGCTTGCTCCGAGTGCTCAAGTAAGCAAAACTCTGAGGTGAGTAAAAAAAAAAAAAAAGCATTTCCTGTCCCTTGTCCAGCTAAGGCAAAACTCAAACTACGGAAGCTTCTAGACTATCTCCACATGACCTGTTTATAATTTCCATAGACCTTTTGAGAAAAAATTGGATATCCTGATCATATGTAGAAAATGTTATGTAAATTTGCTTAATTGCTCTTTCATGCTATGGTTCATGTTGGCTCTTCTCTAAACTTTTAACTCTTCGTACCAAAAAAACTGCTCACTTTGCGAGGAAAAATAGTCTTAAACTATGCAGTTACTGATGTGTATTTTTACTTTCATCCAATTTAAAGACAAGTTTCTCCTTGAATCTAGGACACAGAAGCCATCTCCCGCATGCATGATGAGGATGTGGCAACCATAAGGCTGGAGCTCAGCGCCGCCTGGCAATGCAGCACAAGCATCCCACAGAAAGAGCATTCATTGCAGAAAAAAGTTGCATGGTACACAACAGAAACATAAGGGTTAAACGGTACAAAATAATTTTTTTTCAGACCTCTTGTCTACTTTACCCGAGGGAGATGGAGAGCAAAACAGAGCACTACTAATGGAATTTAAGTGGCCTTTATTTCTAGTTTTCAAAATAAACAAGCGCAGAAATGAAGAATTTCCAAAAGACAGTGAACAGCTGGAGGACCACCAGAAAGCAGCAACAGGATTGATCAACACCTCCATAAAACACATCTACTAAGGTAACAGGAACAGTATTCGATATCCCTCGTGTACAGGGAAGCTCATACCTTGCTTCGTACCTCGCACTGCTCTGTCAGAGCAAACAAAGGGAAAACCAGGTGAGCAATGTTTCCCTGAAATATCGTTTCCAGTGTTAATGCCTTTTCAAATGAGTTTAAGTCTCCCAGAGGTGGTTTTTTGTTTTGTTTTTGTCTTCTTTTAGCTGAAATCTAGTGACTGCACAAAGGGAAACTTTTCATTTTGGTTTTCCTTCACCCATAACTTAGACGCAAGAAGCTGAAAAGAGACACAACATGCTTTATTGTTCTGAGTCCCTCAAGTGCTCATGCAATACCTCTGTCTCAGAGAAGACAAGCTCTTTTTACTGTCTTAATTTAACCCCACATTTAGCACCAAGCATTTGAGATGAAAACTGTAATGCTTATTTGCCTGGCCTTTATTTACTGGCATATAATAATGTCTGGCATTATTACTTAGAATAGATGAGGAAAAGAGGAAGGTTTCTCAAAGCTTTTTTGAATGATTGTGATCACTTCATAAGAAGTGTTCAGCTACAAATGAACAAACATTCAAGATGTCTACAAAAAATTTATTTATTTTTTAAAAACCTTCCCTCTTACAACATTAGGATACAACAGATAGCTTAACACTGACACAACCATGGAAATAAGGTCAACATCAATGCATCTTTCTCACTGTTGAACCAAGTTTCAGATAACGACTAGGTCCATTGTTAGGGCTTAGGGCAGGGATTAAGCCCATTGAGCACACTTCTACTGATGAGAAAAAGGCCAGCCTTCAGCATACATGCAACCCTGCCCCCAAATACCACACATTTTTTTTCCCCGTCCACAAAGCCCGGCTGCACATAAAACAGCAAATATTGGCAACAGTGTGGAGAACCTACAGTACCATGGATTAGACTCCAGAAATGAGATTTTCAGGTAATGGAACTGATTTTTGGGAAGGATATTGTATCGTCGTAATCCAATTTAAGGATGCAAGTTTTTAAAGCACAGTTTGTTTATAACCCCAAATTTCCTAATTTAGAGCATCGCCTACTGTGCCTGAAACATTGACAAGTCACTGCAGTAGCAGCCATCTGATTCTGGGGTGGGGGGTGCTACCTAGCAGGCATCGCGCTGAAAGGCAAGTAGGCCTCCACGTTTATACCTCACTCATAATTATTTATGCTATAGGAATCATTATATGTGCCCCATGTGGAAAGATTCTGCCTACTGCACCTGCAACACAAGTTGAAGTTTTGCACACTCCAGTAGCACGCACATTTTCCTACTGATGGTGTTCAACATCTTGACTTCAGAATATACAGTGCAGTAGAAAAATACGGGAGAGGTACAGAGACCCAAAGATGACACGAGGGTGTAAAGTAAAAAAGAATATGGGACTATCAGCCCATGTAAAACATGCCTACTTTTAAAATAAATAAAGACTAAAAAATGTCATCCCTAAACAACAGGTATCTTCAGCCTTGGCTACACCAAGACTTTCCGCTACGCTTGGAGGTACAAGTTCAAACTTGATCGCTGCACACAAGTTAATGACATTCTTTAAGCATGTCTCCATGGATGAACACAAAAACCACTAGCATGAGAAGAAAAAACATTTAGTTCATGTCTTAACACTTGCACATATGAATATGTTCACTCAGGTTTCTGTGTGATTTGTTTTGGGGTTATGTTTTTTCCTTTTGTTTTGTTTCAAATAGGCAAGGTCAGTAATTTTTCGATTAATTTTAAAGGAGTGGTAGTCTGTATGGAAAGCATGACAGAGCACTGACGTAATACAGCAAAACTTTCCAAATGCCAATGACATTCACTGTTTGAATTCAGAAGCAAAAGGGGTATGGTCATCTGCTCTTGCCAAATGCTGCAAACTACGCATTCAGATTCCAGCAGAAGATCTGCAAGAGTTTAACAAAAATAATGAGAGGCTGTTCGTCAAACAGCTGCCAGGTACAAAGGCTTTTTATACCTCTTACTCCCACCATCTGAATGACGTTTTTCAGGAGGAGAAAAAAAAATAAAAAAAATCATTTGCTTTGTATGGACTCTACAGTCCTCAGGCTTTTCTTCTTTTTCCCCCCATTTTCTTCCTCTCATCCTCTCCATTAAAAAGAGACTGTTTAAAAGAAAAAAACAGTCTCAGTTCTGGAGTCACTGGTCTGGTTTCCCTGAGCATTGCTAGAAATTTACCACAGTAATAATTTCCTTTCATCAGCATTGTATATCATTTGATATTTTCAGTCTGTCATATGAAGTTACGGTAATGCTTCTGCGAAGACAGTTGAACATATCCTTTATTAAAAACTGATCAGAATATGAGAGCTGTTCTCTCTGGACTTGTTGGGTTTTTTGTCCCTGCACTTTTCAAAAGACAGTTTCCAAAAGTATAAAAAAAAGACACATTCATAGGTAAAGCTTCAACTTGCTTACATAAGTCCACATTAAAAAGAATCATACATAAGGATTTGGTTTTGTTATAACTTATTATCCGAAAAATAAATATCTCAATAACCTCACAAAGTGTTTCCCAGAAAACACTTTTCTACATGTAAAGAAAAACATAGTGTCTCTTTGAACTGAAATTCTCTTGACTATTTACAACTCTTAAGGTTACTCTCTTTCATATTAATAATTTAGGCATCTCAACAAACTTCTCCCAGTCGCACTATTGCTTACTGAAGCTGATCAATGCCTTCAAAAATGATATATCAAAGTTAACAAAAGTATGAAGAGGAGCAACAAATTCAAACTTCTAGGAAAAAAAAACAACAACAAATAAAAGGTGACTATATTGTAAGGTAGACAACAGGATTGTCACCACAACAACCCCTGCACTCACATTTCCAGAAAATGTGTTATCTGCATTGCAGTGTTGTTGAAAGTGAGTTTTCTCTTGTTGTACGTCTGACTCCATTATTTTGTTCAGGTTTAATTCTGTTGCATTAGTGTGCTGGGAAGAACTACTGCAGGTGATACAGCAAGCATTTCATTTCTCTGAGAACTCATCTATATCCCAGCCCACCAGCTACAGGAAACGCTGCAACAGTCACAGCCCCTTGCAAAAGTACCAGTTCCTGAGCTTCTTGGCAAGTGATGCATTTAGCGGCTCCCAGCATATGAAAACCGTTTACTATACGCAAAAGAAGGCTGGTCATACCAAAGTGACTACACTCTCCATTGATTCTTCATCTTACTGGGAAAAGCAAAAATGTCAATGCTGAAGCCTGAGGATGAAGTTTGCAGCCAAAAAATAAAATAAAATATGTAAATCAACAAATGCCAAACGGTCTACATTTGGGAAACAGTGGAGCACATAGCTAATTCAGCTAAAAGATGTGGCAGGTTCTATGTCATCTAGCCACAAATCTTCATTTATAAAGTTAAAAGTGGATTGTATCACGATTATCTTCACTGACATTCCTATTTGTGAAACCAGTTTTGACTAAGAGCAGCCAAATACAGATAATCTGGATGGAGTTTCTGATACCTGTGTTGGCAAAGGGTATAGAACAATCCCTGTCAGGACAGAAAGACTTACTTTATTCTTTGGTGTTTCCTATACTTATACATGCACTTCTGTTTCTAAGACCAATTATTTTACAAGGACCCAGCAGAGCTTGCAGACAGACTGGCCAGAAAATACTGAAGACTGCAAAGACTTGAGGGAAATAATCTCCATGATGGAGTCAAGCAAGGCAACAACATCCAATTACATCACACTGTTTGGAGTGCTTTTGTAACAAAAGAGGATTAGAGAAAAAAGGATACGGTACCAGCTGCACCAGACTTTCAGAAAGTTGGTTTACTTGTGGCCCCAAAAGCTTATGATGCTAGGCTCAAAGTTTTGTAATGCCATTCAGAGTTCAAAGAACATTCTGCCACTGGTACCGATGCTAGTGTCCCCGAGCTCCTTAAACCAAAAAATATATTGAACACAGTAGTTAAATCCCTCACTCCTGGTTAGGACCTCACCTTAGCATTTCTCCACTCTTCCAGATCATCTAAGAAGCTTTCCCTTCAGGCTTCTAGTCTTAACTACTCCTGTAAACAGCTGTATGGTAAGAAAGAGCAAAGAATTTGCAAGCCCCTTCATTTCTAGAGTGAGTGAGTATTGTTTGCTCTTTCCTCTACAAAGATGAGATCATGATGAGGAGGAGTTGAAGCATAAGTATTTACTATAAGTTACGAAATCATTCTGTATTCTATAATACTAACTTGAGGGTGGGGAAATTACTTGAAGACAGTGAGACACACTGCAAATAATATATTAATATTCTTCAGACTTACAGTTTCTTTAGAGGATGGGGGAATAACATATTGCAGCAGTCCTACAACTCAAANCCCTAAAACTCAAAAAAAAAAAAAAAGGTGGGGAGGACAACTCATTGCCACACAATCTATAACACTCCAAGGCTGCACAAAAAGCAAAGCAGAATTCAAAGAAAATGTCAAAACCTTTTCACCCTGAAATGGCATACAAAACCCCCAGGGAACTCCAAATCAACTTCTAGATGGATTCAAGGTCTGGCCAGTGGAACTAATTTCTAGTGGAAAAAAAAAGCACCACTGACTAGATTTTAAACACCAATTTAACTGTTCATTGGTGTCTTTACTGACAATTTTTTAATATATA